>JAQQZX010000002.1:22610344-22626062 GCA_030068355.1 Notoglanidium maculatum
ACACACACACACACACACACACACACACACACACACACACACACACACACACACACACACACACACACACACGTCAGGATTTGCAAACCAAAAAATCTAAAACAGTGCACTAGCTAGACCGCACTTCAACAAATATGAAATGAAGAATAAAACAAAAAGAAATGGATTAAATATTGTGATTAATTCGTGAATTCTAAATTCTGATTGGTCAAAAGGTCATTTATGAAAATTCGTATTAACGCGCTTGTTCTGAAATCTTACCATTTCCACGGTAACGGCTCACACAAGACCTCACACATGACTCACACAAACTGACGCTATATTTATATTCAAAATCAAGTGATATCGTATGTGATAACAGCCCTGTTTCCACAACAACACCTGTTACTACAAACGGATGAAATGTACGATATTTTATTCTTTATTAAATAAATGTAAGTGCTGGCAAATTGCTGTGGTATAAGAGGGAAAAAAAGACTTCAGGGTGTGCTGCTGTTGTGAAAGTACTCGACTCTGGGGTAACACCGGCCACATCTCGCTGACCAGCTGTTGATTATTTTTCTATAACAGCACAACAGGTCATGTTTTACTTCTTATTTAACTCTCGATGTTCTGACCACGGAAACACGGGCACTTTTGGTTTTCCGCATAGCAGAAGGGGCGGAGCCAGAGGCTGAGAAACAACTGGTGTGACGAGCGAGATCGCCACACTGTGGATGCCAAATAAAAGAAAAGAGTTTAAATTAGTGATTATTTCATCACAGTTCAATGGTGTAAGGCATCATGCGGTGATTTCGCTCATTCCCATTTACGTTTGATTTAAACAACATATTTGGATACATAGTGAAGCGGCCATCTTGAATCTTGAAGACAAATTTTAAAAGTGCTTCGGGAGAACGATATTTACATTTACATTTACGTCATTTGGCAGACGCCCTTATCCAGAGCGCCTTACATACATCTCATTTATACAACTGAGCAGATGAGAGTTAAGGGCCTTGCTCAAGGGCCCATCAGTGATGGCTTGGCAGTGCTGGGAATTGAACTCACGACCTTCCGATCACTAGTCCAACATCTTAACCACTGAGCACCGTTTAGGATATTTTTATGTACACATGGTGTTACCGAGGCGAACAATGTATTTCGAGGCAAGTGCGTGATTTACAGTTTGTTCATGCTAATCCGAAGATAAGCTTCTTATAATTTGTTAGCAATATTAGCCTCCGACGCAAAACAAAAGAAGCGAGCTTAAGACGTTAAACATGTCTTGTCATTTAGATTGAGGGAAAATTTGTACGAGTTTGATTTTTGGCTGAACTGTTCCATGCGAATCTCAACAAGGGTGCGACAGGAGCGTACGGACACCCGGCCCGGGCGGAGTCACCCAAACTGTTGCTAAAGGGTAACATTTTCCAACCTGCTCCTGATGACTTTGGTTATGCTTTTTTCTGTCACTTGCTGATAATTAATAAAAACCAGTTGCATGCAAAAACACACAGGACAATGAGGAGAAATGACGCGGACTCATTGAAATGAGGTTACCATCTTGTGGCTGCCAAAAACAACATCCTTGAAAAAGTCGGGAAGGATGCCGAGAAACGAGAAAAAAAAAAGCTTAATGATCTGATAGATGTGGCTTTTTTTTTTTTTTTTTTTTTTTTTTGGAATCAACTTCTTTGAAACACTAAACGCATTATAATAAATCAGAAGGGTGTTTTAGTTTATTTAAAATGCACCATATTAATCTGTTTTCTACGTACCTCTGATTACACAAGCGTACACTTGTAACCATTTACTGATTCAAGAACCGCTCTTAAACGTTTTTTAAGATTATAAACGGTTGTATTATAAATGAGTTTTACAATTCAAGTTTTTTATGGAAATCACACAATGGAAATTAAGTTGAACTCGCATGCTGGAGTGTTCTTTTATTATATTTAGGGCTATTTAGTGTTTAAAGATGACTCCTAAGAGCACTTTACGCTACTCTGAGGTGTCGTGTAGGCCGGTTCTCTGTTCGTGGTCTGATTTATAGTCCATGACTTGCATTTTCTCTCACCGTTTTGTGTGCGATGTGAATGGAAATGCCAAACATGATCACTTTTACTGTAGCGTGACCGTAGTAGTAGTGCGTTTTCTGTACCTGTGCAATTGTAGTCATAAATCTCTAGTCTGAATGGTGCTGCTCTATAAACATTTATAATCCTACTTCTGAATTTCCTTCTTCATCCTTCATTTCTGCACCCTGTCCCACGAGTTTCCGTTAGTCTGTTTCAAGCTTCCAATGCTCCGACCCGTGATTGAATGCTGAATGCTGACGCCTGAAGGTGATTGGCCCGCATGAGACAGGTGATCAGGGCGTGGTCTTGCTTTTCTGCGTCTGCTTATAACCGCTTGCGCCGTGGGTCTTCTGTATGAACGCGTCGAGCATAATTTTGTTCAGCGTAACCGTCCCCAAAACTAACTCCCTAACACACAACCCTGAGCATGAGCTTGCGAAAACACCTCACCCCTCTGATGTGATTTCTGCACGCTTTCGATTTTTTAATGTATTTTAAACCATAAATTGTATTTCTTCTTCTTTCTCTCTGTGTGTCCTTGCGTCGCTCTCTGTTGCAGAGGCTGCTTTACTGTCCAAATCGCACTCCAGACCTCTGTCTTGTTCTGAGGTCACCACTTAGAGAAGGATCCTTCTGTAGTTCCACACAATTTTAGCAACAAATCCTCAGTTATTTGGGACTTTTTTTTTTTTTTTGTAAATCTGTAGTGCTATTTATAATTTCCCTACAAGTCTGTACATTTCATAGCACATGATAAATGTTCTTAATTTTTTTCTTAATTTATATAATTTAAATCCTGTAAGGTATTAAATAAATCCATTTTCCAAGCTTCGTTTCTGTTTCTGCCTTTTGTTTACCGTTTGCATCCGTATGCACCGACGAGGAAAATATTAACAGCGCAGAGGAAAGCGCTCGCTGCACTTTTTGTTCCCACACAACACAAGCTGGCCTTTAAGACGACAACCCCCGCCATTTACACCCACTCCACATGTTCACGCGTAATCTTTCCGCTTCCTTCTAAAATCTTGACTGCACTTTCTTCACCACAGACCTGCAAAGTGCGTCTGATTAATATACCGAGGCCTGTTGTCCAACTAAACACCCCGTGGTTCCTACGCTCAGCTCAAATGCGCTCATGCATTAGACCCGTTGCGAGTACAGCTCCATCACTGGACTGAGAAGTGGTGTTGGTGTCTTTCCTGTTCTGTCCTTTTCCTTGCAATGAATTGTTATTAGAGAAATGAGTGACTGAGAAATGATATTTTTATGTCTGTGCAATCTTTCTGCAAAGTATGTAAATGGTTATGACGCTAGTCCTTCATTGGTTTGGAGGTAATTTACCCAAGAGACTGAGAAAATGCATTGATTTGTGATCTGTTTTTAATCCATAACTAAACACCACCTAGTTGTTTTAGTAACTGATGTTTGGATCAAACCTGCCCAGTTTAAGTGACCAATCAAATTGGCTAATAACTATAAGAACCTAATAACAAACACAAAAAAAAAATCACAAACCATTGACTTTGCTTCATGGACCCTTGGATTTTGGGTTCCATGGTTCTAGAGAAGCAATGAACAGGATTGTCCTGCCTAAGGCCTTGCATAAGTATCGAACCCCCTTGAAATTTTGAACACATTTTATGGTGTTGGAGCCAAAATGGACTTAATTGGGATTATATATGACGCATCCGTACATTAATAGAACATATTATATATAAGTTCAGGGAATCATATACAGTCAAATTTTATTTAGCGTTGTTTATTGCAAATAGGTGTCACAATGTATATGGATTAAAGTAGTAGTAGTAGTAAAGGCTATTGGGAGCAATAATTGAGAAGACTCACCCTCTTGTATAACCTGTAATGGCATTAGTATTCATTCCTGGAGCTGTGAAAATCTTAAGGTAGTTCAGTTTATCAGCGTTTACATAAATAAATGAATGAAGTGTCACGTGATGTCAAGATCACATGATCAAAACAGCTGTTCCTGGAAGAACCCGGGGTTTATATCTTAAAAAATAAATAAAAAAAAAAAATAAAAAAAAGAGAATCATGAAGACCAAGGAGTTGCCAAACAAGACCAGGACAGAGTTCTGGAAAAGTATCAGTCGGAGTTTGGTTATTAAAAAAAAAAAAAAAATTCCAAATCCCACAGCAACATTAAATCCATTATTTAAAAAATTCAAAGAATGTAGAAAAAAATCCACAAAGCCATCGAGCAGAAGTCAGCGATCGATCAAAGAAGCAACCACGGGGCCAAGGGTAAGTCTGAAGAGATGTGAACGCAAAGAAGCTGTACACAGCCATATCCTGGTCACTTCAGAAAGCCGGGATTTATGGAAGATTGTGCCACATGAAGTCCTGTTTGGAGTTCAATAGAAGGCGTATTGGAGACTGAGCAAATGTGGAAAAAGGTGCTGTGGTCTATTGACACCAAACTAAAACCCGACTCTGCTCCTCACGCTGAGAGGTGCATGACCACAGTGAAGCATGGTGGTGGTAGCGTCATGTTGAGCATTACCCTTGATCTCTCGGTTGCTTCTCTGAATAATGCCCCTTTTATTCGCTCACTGCTTTTTGGTGCCAGAGTTGTTTGTCCCATGTTTTTCCCATTTATTTTATTTTTTTTTAAAGTAATTAGTTTTAATGGTGCTCCACAGGATGTTCAGAAATGTATATGCATTTTTGTGTGTGTAAAGACGACCCAAGGCCTTAAACACATCAAGCACTTTATTTGAACTGTTTTTATTCATTTTATGTTTAGAGTTGATTTGACGTTTAACAATCAGTTGCTTTTATTGAATTCTTTACTGTAGTGCACGTGTATCTTTTTCTGTGTAGACACAGTAGGAATAAGTTCATTGTCCAAGACGCAAGAAGACCACACCGAGAAAGTTCCTCAGGATACGGAGGATACGGCCGAGAGTTCAGCTGAGCCGCGGCTCTCGGATCTTCCGGAGTTCATCAGCAACAGGTTCTTCTCCAGCACCAGCATCTCCTCATCCCCCTGTTCTCTTCCCTTCACATTCAAAATCTTCATTTCTACTTTTTCTTTTTTGTTGTTGTTGATGTAGTGTCCTATATTGCAAATAAGATGTCATTTATAAATCAGGTGTAGGCCTTAGTGCTGGTTCTGGAGAGGAGCAGAACTGTGGACTCCTCAGCTTCAGCTTGGCTTCTCATGTGTAGAGAGAAACCGACACTGAACAGTTAATGCACTGTCTGGCTGTGGATCGCCAAATTACAATCAGTATTGATTTCACTAGTCATGTTAGTCTGTTGTTAATGTTTTACCGCACACATGTTGGGTTTCATCCAGTTATTTTTCTTTCTGTCTAAATCTCCGTCTGTTAATCTGTCAATTTACCTGTCTGTCTCTTCAACAGTCTCTTTATTTATCTGTCTGTCTTATCTGTATATTGGTCTGTCTGTCTTTTTGTTTCTGTCACCCTCTTTCTATGTACCTTTTTGCTGCATGTTCTCATATATACCAGGTGTTCTAACCTTTGACACATTCACATAGGCAAGTGATCAGATCATTACAGAGTGAGAGTTACTTCAAGTCACTGTGTGTCTGTTTTTGCTCCTTGTCACAGTTATTAACATCTACACAATAATGCGTTCCTCTTCAGCAGGGCTGGAGACCTTTCGGTTCAGGATCTTCCCACGGAGTCTGAGTCGCTCGAGCCGAGCTCTCCACCGCTTGGCAGAGGTGAGTCTCTACATCCTGCCGTTCACACTGACTTTATCCAGGCCTTGAAGCACGTCCCTTCTCTTCTCCCGTCTCTGACTCTGTAATGCTTATCGGTAGATCTGGGAGTGGTAGTCTAAAGACAGAGCTTCAATACGGCTCTGTTTGTTTTGGCCGGGCTGAACGTTTTGCTCAGGGTCATATATGTATTACGGTTACACAGCAGCTGTTAAGCTTGTTTACATTTATTTATGTTTACACCTCCATCTGTTAGTTCTCCATGTAGCTGTTGATAAACATGTTATGTTTTCTTGGAGTTTTATTCCTCTTATACCTCAACAGTTTTGTTTGATTACAATTCCGTGTACGTTATAGCAGCTGCAAACAGTCGAACTCTAGCTTACCTGTTTGTTTATTTTATCTCATCTCTGTTGAGGTTAAGACCGAAAATGCAGCTGGTCATGTTAATGATGGACCAGAAAGTACAAACGTGTACCCCCCCCCCCCACCCATAAATGTTAAATAAACTTCTCCTTTTAAGGAAACGTCACCATGTCAACAATTGCACACGTATTCAACAAAGCAAAATAGCAATTATCGGATTAAATTCCGGACAGATTTTCAGAAGCGCCTGAATGTAATAAGATATAATAATCAGTGTAGCTGCTTATAGACGAGCCTGTTCGTGATGCTCGGTGTTGATTTCAGTGGAGCGCTCGTACGCCACGGGAGAGATCACCATCAGAAACAATCACTGCTATACCGTCGTGCTGAAGGGAGTGCAGTCCGCTCCCTTTTCCTGCTCAGACCTGCACTAAACTGACTCCTCTTTCATCAGTCCTAATTGGATTAAAATTCAGCACGCAATCCGTTCACAGCCCTACGTGAGAATTCCTAGTCGATATGAAACACGTTTTGGCACGTCCTAATGGTTCACGCCTGAAACGAACATACTTATAGGGAGGAAAATACCGTCCGTTATCATTCAAGCGTCTTATTGTTGGATATAATATTATGGTGGGATCTTTTTGCTGAACTTAAACAAAGATTATTAGATTATTATTATTAATTTGCATAGATATATTGTCTGTTTAATATCTCTCTCGCGCATATATATATATATATATAACTTTTTCATTTTTAAAGTCCTAAATTAAATACATAAAGCAGATCATTTTCACGTTCCAGTAGAGGGCACTGTTGGTCTGTCTTTTATAGCAACGGTTCAAAATCACCACACTGTTATTTAAATATTATACTTCTTTCATAAAGATAGGAATCCAAATAATATCGAAGGATCTTTTTTAAGTAGAGATCTGCATGCTTACACTCCTCACGTGCCTGAAATATGGATATTATGCAGTGTATATAAGTATCATAACTCTGATTTTATCTGCCTCTGTTTTCATTGGTCATGCACTGTTAGGGAATGTCATTACCAAACACTTACTTTCGAAATAATAATGCTGTTTCTGTCTGGCAGCTTTGCCTCTGATTCTGGTTAAGCCGTTTGACCAAAAAGGGGAAGGAGACGATGCGAACGCAGAAGAAGACGGAGATTCGGATTTTGAGGAGATACATACACCGGTATGACAGAGTTGAAATATCACACAAATTGGGCACAGTTATTTAAAAAAAATAAATAAAAATTCACATCTTCACTATTTAAATAAAACCCTTTTGTTTTATGTTTTTGTATTACATTTAAATAGGTTCACATTTTATAAATGTTTCCTTATCAATACATTTTAATTTTAGCTTGTAAACTTTTATTGCAGCTTTACAGCTCATGCTGATGTCCTGTTCAGTGACTGACATGTCAATCTTTTTTGCCTTGCAAAGCATAACAAATTGGTACACTCTGGCGAATACTTTATATTCTACCATATGCCTAAACTCGCACCAGTTTATAAACACCCATGCTTTTAATTGTTGTTTTAATTAGTTAGCGCCGTTTTGACTAAATATTCTAAAATCTGTGCTTACTTAACAATGCTGACAGATGAAAAATAATTAAAGGTCCACTATGTAGGATTTAACCACCTGGATGCCCCCCTTCCCCCTCTCATTCCGATCGTGTATTAGAGCGTACTTCCTAGTGCTTACGTTCACACTTCCTCACTTTTTCCGTGCTAAATAATAAGCCTGATCCTCTATTTTTTCAAAATTTGGGTTCTCAAACTTATCCAGCACCTGCAAACACCGATTCCTTTTTTTTTTTCTCATCTTGATTTCTTCTTCTTCGTCATCCGTCTGGTGCTTTCTTCCTGTTTTACACTGCCACTTGTAAAAATGTGAAACTCGGAAGCCGCTCTCTAGAGGTTTGTTCGTTCCGGGCTACCGTAGCAACGCAACATGGCGGCTCCGCAGAGATGGACCCGCTCCCTATGTAGATCTAAAGGGCTCATTCTAAGCTTATGAAACCACATAATGTGCTTCGTTAAAGGTCCACTGTGTTAAGCAGTAGTTATCCAAACTAGCATTCCATCTAGATGGCTAAACTGGAAAAGTTACAATGGGTTGCAAAAAAAAAAAAAATCTATTTTTCAGATTGTAGTGAGTTGCTAAAAATGAAGCTCTTAGCAAAAACATAGTATTTTTAAACTAGTTTAATCTGGCAACCCTGTTAACTGTTCTGTTCTTTGCTCTGCTCCTGGGCACAAGGGCAGCGTGGTTCGTCCCCCAGTGGACTTCTAATAGCTTTTAGTTGTAGTTCCCATTTTGACCACTAGGTGAGGTAATAACGCTGTGGAGCTGAATGAGGCAGTGAGCACGCACAGCATGAAGACTTTATGAAGATTAGGATTTGTTGAACGGCTGATCCCTATAGATGAGTCCCCACTGCATATTTTGTACCTAAGAATTTGCACATAACAAATTTCAACGCTCACAGTTGCAGAGACGTGTCTTTTATTTATTTTTGGTGCTTGCGTCTTGAAATCCATACATTCTGGCGTTAACAAAGTCAACAAAAAACAGCAAAAATGAGTTTGCATCTTGTATCCAAACATAAATGCTATTTATTGTTAGAGTTGAGTTGGCTCATTGCCATAACAAAATTGTGCTGAGTTTTTTATTCTACTCAGTCTGGATTGTTGTTTGCTTTGTTTATCCCATGTCCCAGAAGGAACCTGAAAATCATGCTGCAGACTCGCACTGCCCTCTACAGGAGGAACCGGAGAAATCCGCTGTAGTCGTGTTCCCATGTTATCGCACTCATGGGATTTCATCCATTCCCAAATATAACGCACGTTCTCCAGCACAGCGACCCGATGCCTCCACACTCGTACCGGACCAGCAGAGCTCTTTCAGCCCAAAGAAAAAACTCACTCTGTCCTTGACCGAGAAGGAGCGGCTGCTGAATTGGGACCTGACCACACCTGGAATGTTTTCAGCCGTAGATAAAGCGGAAGGGTACAGCCGAAGACCCGAAAACCCGACGCAACCTCAAACCGATCCAGAACCTCGACCAGAGCCGAGTCCATCCCGCGCTGAACCTGAGCCCAGCCCTCCTCGCTCAAGCTTCCAGCTGTGGGCCAGCACGCTGAGGAGATCCTTCTTTGGAGCAGGAAACGACCCCAAAGTGATCAGAAGAAACCGTCCCCCCAGAGCCAGGCCGCTGTCCGAGGGCTCCTTCAGCTTCGGCTCCCTCTTCGGCGTCTCCGCTCAGGACCAGGAGGAGGACGACGTGGTGATGCGGTCGAGACCAGATGCAGAAGGGAGGCAAAGCAGGAGCGAGATCACGGCCATGTTGGAGCAGGTGACGCTCAGCAACAAGCCATCGGGGGCTTCCAAAGACGACATGGCCTCCCTGCCTCCAAGGAAGCTTAACTTCTTCTCCTCGATGCGGCTGAAGAGTAACGAGGGAGGAGGAAGGAGCAGGACGGACAACCAGACGAAGGACATCTGGAGCATTCTGTCCAAATTCAGGAGCAAAGGTGTGAGCCGGGTGCAGACCTCTCACTACTTATACAGTTTAAACGGAAATATCCAAAGCATCCTGTATTGCTTCGTAGTAGTATAATTCGTCCTTAATAAATTAATATTTTTTTAATCATTTCTTCATAGAATCGTCACAACAGCACCAAGAGGAAGACGACTATTCATCCAGTGATGAAGACCAGAAATCCATCACACCAAGGGTAAAAAAATATATATATATATACTGCTTTGAGACACTTCTCACCTTTATAACTGCTTTTACTGTATAATAAACAATTCTTATCAGGAAATGGAATTTAATTCTAGAACAGAGGGACCAGTAGAGACTAGCCTTGCTCTGTACACGCGCAAGCGAGTTTATTTTCATCCACTGCGCTGTTATCTGAAAAGCAGCCACTGAATGAATATATCCGTGTTGTATATAAAGGACGCAGTGTATAGACGCCCATGAATAGCTTTTTTTTAAAACCTCCACCAGCATTCAAGAGCACTACAGCACCACCGAGATCCTCTGATTCTTTCACTGACTACTGAGATAAAACCCAGAAATTGTTTGTTAATCTTAAATTAGCATCGAAGAAATGTTTTGTTTTTTGTTTTGTTTTGTTTTTTTTAAAGCGTGTTGTACATGATTTTGCAGGAAATGTGCGTTATTCAAGGCAGATTGAATTTCAGCTAAATTTGTTTAGAGGATTTGTTTTGGGGGTTTTTTCGGTATTGAATAATAAGTAGTTTGGAGTAAAAGCTCCAGGAAACAAAGAAGAAGAAAAAAAACAACGGATAAATGTGCAGAATGACTTCCCTCCCTGATTATTTTTCAATAGCGCCATGCTTTATTCAGCCAGTATGTAGCACATTGATTACGTCGTTTGTTAATTAAAGATGACGCATTGTAGGGTTTATCTGTTTATAGTTGGATTCAATGTTGTGAAACATCGGTCAGCTAAGTTAATTCCTCTTATCACTTACATTACCGCGTCTATAAACGGTCATTTCCTCCCCAACTACTTTTTAGGCCTGTGTGGAAGGTGTTATGTTTTCGTCTGAGAGTGCCTTCTCTCAAGAACGAGTGGTTGAATGTTTGTAGGATTTATAAACGAGAGATTATCACCCAGCAGATGAATTGATCCTAACGGGGTCAGGGTCACCCCAAGGTCAAGCGTCAAGGGAAGAACAGAAATGTTTTTTCTTCAATAGCTTCCTTCATGTCTGAAAGATATTTAAGGATCTTTCTGGCGTACAAATTAGTAACAAGGCGGTAGAGTCGACTTGTTTTATTCCTCAAGCTAACGATGGATAAAAACCTAGCTTGTCATGTTACCAATAAACTGATGAGTGGGAACTCGTGTCTTAAAGAAGCTAGCTCGCAATTCCCAGAATTGTGGCGTTGTTGTTTTGATGAAAGCATGTGACCGCTGCCTGTTAGTGAATTTGCAGCGGTTTTGCTGCACATAGAGCCGTTAGTGATCCCTTCAAAACCCACCTCAAACTTTTTCCTCCATTTACGTGTCGTACATGGAAGCGTTGAGCAAAATATACCTCATGTTTTCTTTGCCTTGCGGCCGGCCGAGAGACTTCAGCTCAATTACGTACGGAATAACTACACGGAAACCCAATGGATTGGAGGAAGAATTTAAAATATCGATACTTTGACGACATATTTTTCACTCACTTGTGTCAGTTTAAGATCTATGGCCTAGGATGTCGCTGGAATGGTTTTTTTTTTTTTTTTTTTTTTTTTTTTTTTTTTGGGAATATCGAAAATGGAGACTTGCTCCTTGGAGCAGAGGATTCTGGGAAGGGTGAGCCCGGCCCCTTTAGAGAAATCGTGTCTGACACTGGAGACTCTTTCCATCAACGTTAAATGAACATCTGTTTAGTGTTTTTAAGGAGACTCGGATCATGTAGTGCGTGAACAGCTTCTGACCAATCAGAATCAAGAATTCAACGGCGTATAGGATGGAGTAACGGCAAAACCGCTGCAGTGACGGTTGTCATTATTTGACCGGATTTATCATGAAATAAGTTTAGTTTTAACCCGGTTTATCCTTCTCTCTTTGCTTGTTCCGTTCTGTGCCGTATCTAGTCTGAATCGGGCCGCTCGGAGAGACGGAGAAGGCAGCAGGAGAAAACCCTCCTCATGCAAACCAAGAGAGAGCAGCTGAGACGACTTCACAGGGCTCAGGTACAGCCATGCCCACGCCTCACATCACACGTGCAGATGCTTGCTTTTGCTTGTGGCTGTAAGTGTGTGTGTGTGTGTGTGTGTAGGTTATCCAGAGGCAGCTGGAGGAAGTTGAGGAGAAGCAGAGAGGTCTGGAGGAGAAGGGCGTAGCTCTGGAGAAGGTCCTCAGAGGAGAGAGTGGTAAATGTTCACCCTTATCGTGCGGCCATGTGTTTAAAATGGCGGGTCGCTGCAGTCGGATTCACCCTAAACCAAGCTTATACTGACCTCGTATCATGTTTGTGAGGGATGCAGCATGCCTAGGAAATTCGTATAGACTTACAATGATTTTTAATCAACGGTTATCTGGATATATTTGTGGGAAAGGAAGTATTATAAAGCAATAATTAAGCAACTCTGCACCAAGAATCTAATCGTATTATTCCGATGTGACGATCAGCCTATACGTAATCGCTTTTAGTTCCATTTTGCTAAAACAAACCCACATGTGATGAAAGATTCTTTGGTTGAGCTGAGAGCCGTGGTCTTATGAGGGTGAGCCAAATAAAAAAATTTTTATTTTGGTAATAAAGTAAAAAGGATTTCGCATTGTTTGCTGCAAATAGGTGTGATTTTTCTACATAATCTCCATTTTGTCTATACAGTCCCTCTGGTGCTTAACGAATGCCCGAATTCCTATAGGGAAAAAAAAAAATCTTCCGGTTGCACTGGATGGACGTACACTATCCATTGCACTTCACCCGAATGCTGAATTCAGGATACGTGGGAATCAGGACGTTGTGCAAACGATTGCAGATGACGCCACCTTTTTCACTAATTTATGTCGAACTTTTAAGATTTTCAGTTAAAGGTCCACTGTGTAGGATTTAGGGGGGATCTATTAGCGGAAATTTTGTTTTTGGACAAAATTTGTGATTAAAATTATGACGCTTCGTCTAAACCAAAAGGAGGATAGCGTAGGATAACGCCGAACTCGCAGGATCGCTACAGATATGCTAGTGGCGACGATGAAACGTAAAGAAACCCGCTAACGGCCAGAAAAAAATAACCTCGCGTTCACGTTGAAGACTGTTTGCGTTTATGCGAGCCGCCCAAACGATGGCGCAAACGGAACGGAGTAATCCTCTTTAACTGCAGGTCGGAGGATCTTAGTTGTATAATCCGACGTGTAATTAAACAGCCATTTATAAAATTCAGATAGAATTTGGATCATCTCATACACTGTGACGAGTCTTAATCTTAAAAGAGAGCTGGAATTGTTCCAGGAATACGCTCCAGACCCACAACCCTGACCAGGATGAAGCGCTTACTAAAGATGAACGTTTGAATGAATAAGTAACCTTACAAAAAAAAATTTAAAACGTATCTAAATGCATAATATGGCGTCTTGTATAGGAGCATGTTATTCGGCCTTAATGTATCATTTCAGGTGACGGCGACCCTGAAGTTACCTCCCTTTCTTTCCTAATTCTAGTTAATTCAATGCTCATTCAAATCTAAGACCATAGCTAATTCAAAGGCATCTCGCTGAGGAATGCAGTCTTGCAGGTCTGACTCATTTGAATCAGGCACACTTGAATGGCGAGGCCTACACGCAGCCTTGGTGCCGTACGTGCATTATAACTGCACCACTATAGGGCTTTTCTTAAAGCAAAAGAAAAACCGCAAGGCCGTTCTATGAAGTTGTTGGAAACAGGTTTGCGAAGAACGACGCACTTTTCTACTTCCATCTCTTTCAACTCGTCATCTGGTGGCCGTTCCATATTAGCCTTCCTCATCCCCGACCTGTTCCTCGGTGTGAGAGGTTTTTGTAAGAGGGTTGAAATTAGCCATTCAAATAATAGCGATTTGCATTCAAACCAAATAGCCACTTAGAGCGCAAATTGTGCCGAAATGACTGTAGAGGTAATGGGTCCTGTAAATAGGCTGGAAAGGGGAAAAGTGCTCCAAAATGGTCTGACGTTTCATTATTTTAGCGAATGTTTATATACGTGAGGGTTATTAAAGCCCGCAATTCTTCCGGATGAAAAAAAGTAACGGTGCCTGGATGGATAATGAGTTTATAATCATGGTCCTGAAAGTCAGAGTGTGTTATTTGCGTTTGGGTAAATTGAATTTCAACATCTTGGAAGGATGTGAGGGAGGGGGGGGAAATCCTTTATGGAAATACTTCGTTAACCTTTCAGCCTGTGTCTCGTGCCTCGTGCAGGTTGTCCTGAAGTCTATACGTCTCCAAGGCGAAAGCATGTTTACAGCGTGACCCGGTGTTTAATATCCCTCAGTCAGTCGTGTACCCATGAGAGCTTGCAGGCAGAAGGATGCAGCCAGTTTCTTGTATAAAAGCAGCGTCTTGGACCAGGCATCTTGAGCGCGCACCGGCTGTAGATGGCGGTGAATATGTATGGAGTGGAATGATGGACTCTGGCGGTCCAGCAGCTTATTGTCCTCGGTGTTTACTCATCTGTGTAGATCAGCAGAAAGAGCAGAGGGCTTTGGGGCTGAATGGCTTCATTGTTCCAGTCCATGACAAATGGAAAGAGTAGGTGGTGGACCGTGCGCTCATGTACAACGCCGTAGGGGCTGCCTCGAGTGTGACAGCTGCCACGTCTTTCATCGCCGGTGTAATAAAATATTAACACGTTTCTGATAGTCTCCAGGGTGATGTAGCAAGAAATATAAATATGTCAATACAGTTTGTAGGGGATTTGTATCCCGTATAGCCTTGATTCTAGGTGTAAAAAAAAATCATTTCGCACGGATCAAAGCGTGCCATGCATTTAAGTGCAGAATTCGAAATGCAGGGAAAGTCTGGATCCATCGGATGCATTTATTTTTCTTTTTATTTCAGATCCAAGCTGGCCTTCAAAACCAACAATAGAAGATCAATATGAACTGGTTCTCTTTTATGCGAGACAGGATTCCTCACACTGAGGAGTTGCCGTCAAGTTCAATAGAAAGCATCCTGATGCAAGCGCAGTAGCACACGTCACGGTCGGAAAGGCGGTTAAAGGGTTTGAACGGGAAGCGTGAACGATCGGCGGGATTGTGGTCCTCCAAAAACTTGCCACTGAGAACCTCTGCAATGGCATGCGAACGCTGGCAGAATAATTACACAAATGATTGCCTACTGATCTTGACTTGTAGGACACCCTGTATATAGGAGTTAATAAAAGACAAACTTGGTCATGTGACCAAGCATGGTTCATCTACACTGCATAATAATAATAATACAGTAACAACAAAATTAAGTATAACTGGCAACAATGGTAATAACTGTCACAATAGTAATAAGCCAATAATACAAAAACAATGATAATAAATAAGAATTATTATTTTTAAAGCAATAATAAAACAATAAAAATAATTAACTTGCAGCAACAGTAATAATGAACCATTAATAACCCCAACAAGAACACTAGTTACAATAATAGTAATGGCAATAATAACATTAATTATATTAATAGCAAAGTAAATGACCGTACAACTATAACAAAATAGAAACACCGTAGCAATAACAACCGCCTGTAACTCTAATAACGTAGTCATTAAACGCTTTAGTGTAATTTTTGGGAGCTAGATAAAGCACTTCTTAAACTGTTGTAATTTAGATTTTAGTGAACGCCTGGTTTGTAAGTGTAGCCTGTGTTGCGTTTTGTGTTTCAGGAGACGAATCGGCAGACGAGGCCGAGCAACTGCACACGTGGTTTAAACTCGTCCTGGAGAAGAACAAGCTGGCCAGATACGAAGCCGAGCTCATGATCTTGTAAGAACACTCCAATACTAAGGACATTCTCTCTCTCTCTCTCTCTCTCTCTCTCTCTCTCTCTCTCTCTCTCTCTC
>JAQQZX010000002.1:22681580-22695015 GCA_030068355.1 Notoglanidium maculatum
CTCTCTCTCTCTCTCTATCTCTCTCTCTCTCTCTCTCTCTCTCTCTCTCTCTCTCTGCCCTGAGGGACTCCTGATGGCGATTAGATCCCTTCTTTTTCCACACAACTGCATTCTTTAGCATATGAAAGGGAAACTGATGCCAGATCAGCACTGAGCCGATGCATGCGTCTGCTCTCAAGTGGCCGTGACTCTGTCAGGCTGCGGTGTGTTTAGAGCGTGTGCTGTAATGGGGTGTGTTTGTGTGTGCGTGTGTGTGTGTGTGCTGTGTAAAGCGAGCGTGAACCATTAGTGAGGAGGAGCAGATGGTCGTACGACTCGCAGCAGCTGCGCTTCCTTCTCTCCTCCTCAGATCCCACCCAGATGATGTCATGGAAAGAGGGAATACTGCTATTCCCTGAGATATGTCTCTGTCTCTCTCTTTATATATATATACATATATATATATATATAATTAATTGTACAGTTCCCTTTATTTTTTTTTCCTTTTCCGTTCTCACTCATTATCTCTCTCTTTCTCCATCTTGGTGTAATCTGATGTTGGATACAGTACACGGAAACTGCTCACACATGCTTTTGAGAAAGATTGAACAGTTAAGCCATGACTTTTTGTAAGAAATGCGCGTTTGTTGGAAATCTGGAGTCTATCCTGATCGGAGTTACCTTGAGAAATGGAAAATACCTAGGTGCAGATGTGGCCTGCGTCTCGGCATGAATGCATCACCCAGACCTGGCCTGAGCTCTGATTTTCAGTAGTGTTCAAGGTGTAGACCAGTGCAGCACTCGATCACACGACCTAGCCAGGAATATCTTTAACCGCTCAAGTATTCCAATTAGCTACATTCACACGTTCTCATTTCACAGAACCAAGCTGTCCATGTGAATCTTTCTGTAATACGTGTTACACTTTCTGTGAATGTGTGTGCATGGAATGGTGTCCCAGGGTTCCCGGGTTAGGGTACGGACCACCCGTCAGGGAGGTGAACTTCAGCACTGTTTAGATACCTGAATCAATCCGTGTGCAAGAAATATGTATTTTGTGTTGCAAGGAACTGTCTTTTTCCTTTTTACTCAAGTTTAAAATATTCCATCGGAGTGCAGAAAACAGCTGCAGTGTAAATCAGCAGTTCACAGTTTACATCCCGGGGACTCTCGGCTCTGAAAAGTTGCGTTTTTCATCTTCCGACACATCCGCTTCGAGACGTCTGCTAATTATCAAGACGTCGGTAAGTTGAGGCATGTGTTTTAGAACAGAGAAACAAATCCGAAGCAACGGAGTTGAGCGCCTCAAGCCTGAAAAACATGAACGTGTTTTGATCTGATGATGAATTGAGCTCGAGGAACAAAGGGAATGGGTTTCGACAATGTCCAGCTCCTCTTTTAAAAGCCTTTTTTCCTTTCCTCTTATCTTAATCTGGGGGATATCAAAGTTCCCTTTAGCGCGGTGTCTTGGGCGAAGGCCCGGGTTTGTGTTTGTACTCCTCCACAGTGGAGCTCTCGCTCCTGAGTGCCCTTCCTGCTCAAAATGCATAATTAGCAACCATCGCTATAGCAACTGGCTCCCACTTCAAAACAATGTGTAGTTTTTTTGTTTCGTTTCCCCCCCGCTGTAGTGAGGCTTATCACTCTGTGTACCTGAGGGGCCGAGCTTATCTCTCTCTCTCCGTGTACCTGCCACAGAGTCAGGCCTAGAGTCACGCCGGCTCCCGAGCCGCACAGCCTGTAGCCTTAACTGACCACACACTTCACTCACAAGTGCCAAGAAAGCCTTCTTTCTCTTTCTCTCTTTCTCTCTTTCTTTCTCCTTGTTTAGCGGCCTGCCTGCTTCTTCGCTCCACTCCTGTAACCTGCATGCAGGCTTTTGTCTTCGATTCGGGAGGATTTTTCCGCCCACGTTGGGGGACGAGCGCTTTTCTTTTTCGTCGAGTTCACTATCGGAAACTAGCACTGTCTTGTTTTCGTGAGCGATTAACCCGGGCAGAGCGAGCGCACGCTTTAATTAGATTTGACAGTCTCCTACCGAGGCTGATAAAGGACTGATTTAATCTTCCACTCAAGAACTGAACCGCCCTCAGAGGAGCCTCGACCGGGCCGCAACAGAGTCTGTAAAAAAGTCTCTCTGAATGCTGGCCGGAGATCAGCTGCTCCCCGTGTTCAGCTTTATTCCAGCTATGGGTGGAACTGGAGCATAATGGAGAGTCACAGCAACGAAGATCAGGTTGCAGTCTGAAATCTTACATGCGTTCCAAAGAAGTCTCCAAAAATCCAAACAAACAAACAAAACAAAACCCGCTGGAACTGATTCTGGATCAGCAGTCGCCGAGTTAACCTGCTTAATTCGCAATTCGGGACCGCGACTTTCTATTACTCTCAAATATCGCTTTCAGGTTTTTACGCTGGCATGAGGTGGGTTTTTCAGATTATCTGATGAAACAATATTTCAAAAAATTGAAACAGAAACACGTTTTTCACATTTAAGTCACATGACCTGACACGAATGAAGAGCGAATGGAAATTTAACCTTTCTGAAAAAAGAGCACTCACGAGTGGAGATGCGGAAACCTGGCTACTGTTTCCACGCCAAAGCAGATAAATTTTCCACTAAAACAGCACCTTTCGCACAAAAGTGTTTTATTCTTCTTATACCACAGCAATTCTAAAACATTATTTTTATAATGTATATTTCTTATCCATTGCAATATGGATTTTATATGCAAGATGAAAGATTCCATATTCCAAGATGAAATCCATATGCAATTGTGGAATTTCTGAGAAACAAGTCAGTCCTGTAATCCTTCACATTAAAGCAGCTATAAATGTCATGCCCTCACCTGCCTCACTAATCTCCTCTCCTTGAAGTGAAAGAAGACTAAACGACACAGCTGGTCACGTCACATAAACTCCTCTGTCCTGAAGATCCCAGAAAACTTCAGGTTATAGCTTTATCTCCGACTGTTACAAAGCCCTGACACTGGAGACTCCTTCCATAAACGTTAAAGGAACACGTCCTGAGAGAACTTCACCACAAGAACGATTATACGTTTGTAATCGGTTTATGTGGAGCGTCTGCGTCTGGGCGTTAGGACCATATCATATCAATACCGTGATAAATGACATCGTGGTAAGATTTTCTGAGATATCTTGATATATATATTTTAGTGGGTTTTTTTAGGGAATACATGCTAAATAGAAGCAGCTGATTGGATGTGAAAGTTGTGTGACATTGAATCTTTTAAATAATAAAATGTAAAAAAAAAAAAGAAAGATATCTGTACAGATTTTTTACGTTGATTTATGATAAGGAACATTTGACAGATTTATGTATTTTTAGGAATAATTTTTAATGTAATAAAACTAAAAGTTTAACTTGTATCCTCAAACAGCTAAAAAAAAAAAATTTTAGTTGAGGTTTGAAGAACAAAATGGAAGCGCTGTCGTGAAAATCCCAGGACTGAAGTGAGCCATGACACCAAAAGACCTGTCAATTTTGGAAGAAGTCTATTTTCTGACAACCACAAGCAAATGAGATCCAGGCCGGGGTGTGTGAAGAGAGATGTTTTAACCAGATGTTTAGACCCGACGAATTCAATGGAATACTCTGAAGGCAATGAGCATAAATTCTCGTAAACTCTAGAAGCTGCCGTTTACCAGGAAGATGGATGAGTAAGACTTAATCACGGCCGAGATGATCAATTCTGAATGTATGGATAAGAGTCCCTGAGGTTTCGCTTCAGAATGCGAGCGACGGGTCGTATCGGGGAGCCGGAGAGTTCCATCAATGTCTGTCGTGAAATCCCACAGACAGGAGCATCTTCGAATCGATAAGCGAGAAAGATTTAGAGCTCACGCGTCATTTTCACACGTCACCACGAGTGCAGGTGGAGAAAGCGGGACAGTGTGACTGGGGAGTGCGTGCAGGTCGGGATAACGTACAGAACGGAAGAGGACGGAGAAGAGAACCCTGAGGAACACCGTGAGGAACCGGAGTCTGGGAGGATGCATGCTTAGGAGTGGAGAGAGAAGAAGAGCAGGTTCAGGAATACCAGCCACTCGGAGATGGACAGGAAGTGACTAGGTGCTGGATGGAGGGAGGAAAACATTTGAAGATGCAACAACGAGTTAACTTCTAGCTGTTATTCTTTAGGTAGCCTTGCACTAAGTGACACCATGTGATCAAGGACAGATGAATCAGGAATTCATGGGTCTTTAAAGTGCTACCCAGTCCCTGGAGAACAAAAGGCTGACAGTTTAAGTCTGAATTCTATTCCCTAGATACACTATACTACATGGGCAAAAGTTTGTGCACCCCTCACCATTACACCCACATGTTGTCGTTCTGTTTTGCTTTCCCCAGCGTTAAAGAAGCCGGCTCACCTTTCCCAGAACCCAGTGAATTGTTTTTTGTTTTTGAAACAGGTGACGGCTGCCTGTCAAAACCTCCTCAAATTCACTTTTAGTGATGCCCGTCTCAAACTTTTTCTTCATTCACACGTCATACATGGAACAAAACATAGCATAGCTTATCTTTTCTTCCGGTTCCTTCGGTTTGGGTCCGGAATAACCACACGAAAGCGGAAAAGGATCGGTGGAAAGAACTTCAAACATAGGCGCTCGGGAGAAATATCTTCACTTTCATGTTTTTAAGATCTGTGGCCTAGGACGTCGCTAAACGGTCACGGAATCTCTTTTGGAAGAACCTGGCTCAGAGGATTCTGGGAAGGTGAACCAGCCTCTTTGTTTTTTTCTTTTTTCTTTTTTTTTTTCTTTTTAAATAAATAAATAAATAAATAAAGACATGCAAGGCATTAATTATTCCTGAGCATTGTCTTAGCACAGCGTTTGATTTGACTCCTTCACGGATCGTATTTTCAGATTTTCCGTTGTAAATATAAAAAGGCCGATTCTGATTTCTCTGTGTAAATAGGGCATTTTAAGATTAAAAAAAGTTATTTTTCTCTGTCAGGAAAATGCAGCAGTGTCTTTTTTATCTCTCTCTTTGAAACGCTGAATTAAAGCGGGAGTCTCACTGGGCAGGACAGAATGGGAGGAAGTGCTTTATAGAACGAGTGCTGAATTGCTTTTTGATGAGCGCCGCATTGTGCCCCGGAGACCGCTGTTTCTCTAAAGTTGAAGAAGTCTTCACTTTTCAAAAAGGGCTTCGAAGCCATCACTGCAAACCCTATGTATATTCAGTACGTCTGTGTTCTTATACATGCCTTGCTTTTGCTGTCTTTGTGTTATAGAAAATGGGGTCAGGTGGGAGGTGAGGGGTTTCTGTGAATCTTTTTTTTTTTAATGAATGTTTTTTTTTTTCCTCTCCGAGAGATCTTTTGTGAATCTGGATGTCCTCTAAACGCCGGGGTTCTTATGGAGAAAGGACACAGCGCAGTGCGTTTGTACAAGATTTTCATGCACAGTTGTGCTCAGAAGTTTATATTCACTCATCACGGACATGAATGTCACGGGCTTTGAGAGAACGCTCCTTTTTTCTGCGGCGGAGCGTACGTCTGTGACGGAACAAAAAAAACAAGAATTTTCATTTATTCGCAAAGTCACAGAAATCACTGCAGGCCCATTATTGCCATGACATTCCTGTCCACGATGAACGTGTATATGTAAACCTGAAAAGCTGTGCTCTCATTGGTCCGACTCGATTGCTGGTTTGATTAAAACGATAATTGTTAGTTATCATGCTGAGCAAAAGTCGTGATTTTCCTACATATTGTAGCCTAGGGCTGGATGACATGACTATATAATATAGATCGATAAATGTCTTATTAAATGTATTTTGTTTATAGAAACTTACTGGAATCAGTGGAAAATTTTGTATTGCCAAATAAATTTTTAAATACTTGTAGTCGTTACATTTATTGTAGTCTTTTATTACTAAAATAAAATGTTTTACATTTACATTTTGATGACTATTTAAGATTTATTTCTTCAGTATATATTTTTAGATTTTCATAATGTATAGTTTTTTATATAGTTGAGCTATTTTTTAGATATATATATATATATATATAAAATGAATAAATGTTCTAAAAGTTTGATTATTAATTATCAAGTACTTTTTATTCTTTCGGACAGTTTCTTAAAAAGCGAAACCTATACTGCCGATTTGTAGGAAAACGTATTTGTGTGTCATCGTGCTATATGATTTATTTTATTACTTAATAGTTCGTTTATTTGATCAAATTAGGTATTTTTTTTATGAAGGCAATTCTAGCAAAAACGTTTATATAGTGGCGTGTAGAACTCTTGATGTCGTTTTGTCCAGTTATTCAAACAGCTTTTCTGATTATTACTCGTCACAACCAGTAACATCTTGGCTGAATTCTGTAGCAGATAATTGTGCTTAAAGAACGTTACTGCGTTCCGAAATCTTCGTTCCGAAATCAGGCTCGCGTGAACGCAAACGCCGGACACTTCTTCAGCGTGGCCTTGAAGATGGTTTTTTCTCTTGATTAGTGCGTTTTGTTTACAGTTCAGCATTGCATGTTTCAGCTCCTGTGTTTCGTTTAACCCTACTCCTTGGGGGATTTTAATCCAGCGTCGTAGCAGCATCGCAGTCTTGAGATTTTAATCGCGGTTCTTTTAGACACTTTGTCTTTGAGCCAAAGTAGCGTCCTGATCCCGACTCATGACTTTTACTTTCACAGCTTTTTCTCAGCAAACCCCCGGCGCTGAAAAGCAGAAGATGTGCAGAATTTCCTAACGTGGGACGTGCTACATCTTTCTCTATCCACTGTCTCATAAATGAAGAAAGAAATCAGCACTGAGGATTTTTCTCTCTAATGGGAAAGTCAGATCTGTTGCCTTGACTGATTTAGTAGAAGTTCTTTTGTTCTTGGAGGTGCCATGCTGCAACACCACTTCTGACTTTCCTTAACACTTTTCTATCTGCACGACTGATCAGCAGTACAGTAATAACAGAAGGTCGAGGTGAACTGACGCGACACCGCCGGCCTCCTCTTCACGCCCACCAACAGCTGGATGTGGACGTCTGCCTACAGGCTGCTGAGTGAAATCGAAACCAATATCTCAAACTGCCTCGTCTTTATTACGTGTCAGTGTCTCGCAACACCCGGCTGTTAGTTTGTCCCTGATTCCTTTTAATAACCTATTTTTCTTTCGTTTCATAAATGGAAATCCAGTATCATGGCTTAACGTCTCACAGAGTATATCTGAGTACGGAGTATTCTCTATGATCTGGATCCAAGTTCACAGCACCGTTTCTTGCATCACTTTAATCACTTTGTGATGGAGTTCTAATGAACTGTGGAGGAGGTCCACAATGACCATCAGCTCAAGTGCCAAGAAGTCTAGTATGGTTTTATACAGCGTTGAATCTTGTTGAACTGTGGTTAACACGGCGCTCGAGACCAGCAGGTTAAAGGCTTTTTATTTTGTTTTTTTTGGGTTTTTGGCCTCCTTCTTAAATGGTGTTCTCTCTCTCTCTCTCTCGTCTTGTAATATCCAGCCATCAAGCTCGTTTAGTTGTTCTCCCTTTTCAGAAGCTTCGCAGTCGTACCTCCATCACACCCAATCGGAGAGACGGAGTGGTCTCGGATTTTCCGCCGTGATTTCCAGCAACCTGGTGTGATCTTTCCACTGAGCGTGCCATCAGAGGACACACACGCACAGGAAGTGTGCCTAATCGCTCTCATTCAAGAACAAGACTCCAGACTAACAATTCGGTCATGTGTGGACTTTCCTGCATAGTGAAATTAATATTGCAATATGGTGACTCATACAGAATCTCTCTTAAGCAAGCGATGTGCTGCTTCAGCGACTTTCATAAGGAGAAAGATTATGATCGGGTTGCCCCCTAAGCGGGTAATTATATACTCATTTGTGTCTGTATTAACGCTGCTATCTAACTAGCTGGCGAGATGATGTTACATAGTTAGCTACCATTTTTGTAACCTAGTTAATCAGATTTCTAGGAAATGAAGCACGGGACTTTTTTGGACGTAGCCGTCCTCCCATGCTGTAGGGATTTTCGGTTCTCTCTCTGAAGATGTCGAACTCTGATCTGTCCAGCCACGTCAGCGTGTCTGTGCGTCGCTCAAGGGCCGGAAAGGCCCTTGATTTTTAGCATATCTGTGTATTAACTAGCACCAATAACCTAGGGTCTGGAATAATATGGAAATATGTAACGTTAAGGTCGTTGACACAAGTTTGTGGATGTATGTTCTTATTGACGCTCCCATTCCAGATCTTTCTTGTTGTAATAAGCGCCACTCTTCTCTTCTGGGAAGGTTTTCCACTGGGTTTTGGAGCGTGGCTGTTGGGATTTGTGTTTATTCAGCTACAAGAGCATTAGTGAGGTCAGGGGTGCAAGTCGGTGTTCCAGTGGGGTTGAGAGCAGGGGTTCTGCTCCAACATTCACACAGCATTTGGTGTGTTTGGAGCTGGCTTTGTGCACAGGCGCATTGTCATGCTGGAACAGGTTTGGACCTCTTGGTTCCAGTGAAGGGAAACTGTAATCCAACAACATACGAAGACGTCCCATACAAGTGCGCGCTTTCAACTTCGTGCTAACAGTTTAAGGACGAACGTGATGGTCAGAGGTGCACATACTTTTGTCCATGTAGTGTGTGTAGATTGCATTCGTTCTTCATTTTCCACTGTATTTCTTGTTCTCTGCGCTGGACGGTGCATTTCAGGGTTTAGAGTTAATCACGGACTCTCGCTAAAGACTAAAGAATGGCTCGGTAATGTGTCAGGGGTTCGACTGTGGCTCGGACTCGCACCAAACCCAGCCTGCTGAGTAGTAGTTACTTCAGGCTGTGCTCTGAGACACCTGTGCTCTGAGGGAACTCTTAAAGGTTCTGTATAGAACCCTACAACGGAGGACATTCCGGTCAGAAAGGGTTCCAGTAGACCCTTTTTTTTTGTCTTTCCAGAAGAACAATTTTCTTGTTAAAGAAGCCTTGAAAATGTTGAATGCTGACAATGCCAGGAGTCAAGGGAGCTAAACTGGTCATGGTCTCTGGGTGGGAGGGGCGTACTCTGTCACTCACAGTGATTCTAGCCAGTCGTGGGCTTCTGTGAGCTTGTGCGTGTGACATGAATATTAATGACGTTACTTCATTTTGTTATTTCATGCTAGTAGTTTGCATGATCACCTTGTTGTCTTGTTATCTCAAGTTATCTCACTACTTCAAGATATTATCTCAATTTCAAGATATGTCATTATTTGAAAATTGGTGTCATCAATTTGCAGTATTTTGAGCATTTTCCTTGGAGTGTGTTACTCTGCAGCAGCATGAAGAAACAATGCCTCATAGCTCTAACCAACACTTTTCAAACATTTTATTTTTCTTTAATATTTACATATTTAGATAATCCACCAAAATTAAGATCGGATTTTCCACTTTTATTTTCCAAACATGCTTCCGCATTTCTTTTGTATAAATAACTTGAAATATATTGAAAGAAAGTCTTGTTGTTTCTGTAGAACATTTGCAGAACCTCAATGAAGGTGTGAATATTTCAGTATGTCAGCACTCGTTTTTCAAGAATTTATAATTATATAAATGATCATATGTCGTATTCTTATATATTATGTTATTAAATTATTTGGACACATTTTGTGGCTGAATCTCAATGTTTCTTTAAGCACTCAGTAGTTATTATATATATACTATATAATACCCTCTGTAGTGAGCATACACAGTGAATAGGAAGCCATTTCGTGATTGTGGATTTTTGCCCGGAATTGTAAAACGTAGACGGGAGACAAAGAGACGTTAGTTTAGGTAAGTGGATTAAAAAAAAAAAATCAGAAACGTAAGCCTTGATGATCGAATTGAAGCTTGCTTTTTTAGTTTTTTTTCCTTTGTACTTGAGAAAGTGATGCAGTTTTCCCCAGAAGCGTAGTCATTTCTTTGTAATGGCTGCAAAAAAAAAAAATCACACGTTCATTAATATTGTAATGTATTATTTTAAGTGAAATTCTAATGCAGTCGAAGTGATTTGACTGCACCGATGAAAACTATTCCATCATAAAACTCATAAAAATGTACACATTATTAAACCAGTCATTTTCTATTACACACGATTTGTAGAAATCTTAAAGGTCCACTATGTAGAATGCTTGTCCTTTACCCCTCCCTTTCCCAGCGTGCATTGGAACGCGGCGTACCTCCGAGTACTCACATTCACACTCCCTTGCTTATTCAGTGCTAAATAATAAGTACCATCCTCCATTTTTCAAAATTTGGATTCTCAAGCTTGATTGACCAGCAAACATCGATCCCTCGTCTTTCTGCTTCATCGCCTTATTTTCTTCTGTCGTTCCTTTTGGTGGTCCTTTCTGGAGTCACGCGTCCACTTGTAAAAACGTGGAACAGGGAAGTTCTCTCTGGAGCTTTGTCTGTTCTGGGCAACATGGCGGCTCCGTAGAGGTGGACCCCCTCCCTGCGTAGATATAAAGGACTCATTCTGAACTTCACACACAACGATTCGTAGTGACTGGTAATCATATACTAGTGAAAAATACTTGAATATGAATATTATATTCGGTTTCTGCGAACAGATCCGCGTAAATACACCCTTTTAAAGCTGAACTTATGCAGAAACAATTCAAGGGCTAAACACTACGGGTCGTAGGAGAGCGCATGACGCAGGAACGAGCTGAGAAATTTACAGCAGCCAATTAAAATTGGTGTAGTTTGCTTGATTATTTACTTGATTTGTCGTGTTTTGCGCAATTCACAAAGAACGCGCATATTTTTTTAAAAAAAATTTAAAAAGAACAAGGAACATGTGTTGGTTGGTGTCAGCCATGTCCAGATCGCTGTAATGTGTTTGTGTATCGAACAGTTTAGGTTTTCCGGATTTCTCTGGAACACCGAGGACTTTTCCGTCACGGTTTCGTGCCATCTGGCTTTATAAAGGCGGCCCGCGGACGGAGGGGAGTCATCATGTTACTGGCTCTGGCGCTCACAAAGGACAGCTGCTTAGCACTAATCAGATGCAAGTGTGTGTGCGTATATAAAGTGTGTGTGTGTGTGTGTGTAAAGAGCTTTATCTGGCAGGGGGAAAGCAGGCCGCGCCCCTCAGTCCCGCTCGGAGGGAAACACCTGCAGTGGGAGTGGAGATGTTAGTAGAGGGATTGTTCACACCACCATCTGCTTTTAGATTTTGACCTTTACTTTAAAACCATCCACGTGGTGTTTGAAACGTTCTCTCAGTGGGACTGTTTACACGGCGCATCAACAGGTAGATGTTATCAGGGTGTCCTCGGGGTCGAACGCATTTTAATCCACGCCCCCGAGGTTTTGTTTCTTCACCAAACCACTACGGAGCGGAGTATTCGGAGTAACCTGGTCGATTTGAAAGCCGTGCGGTTGTTCTGGATTTGGATGCGGTTATGGAGATCACGCCCGGGTCGATTAAGACCTGTACGAAGGCTGTGAACAGTAATTAGGAAAATGTGCCGAGCCCGAAGTTAACGAGAGAAAGGAAACTTTAAATGGCGAGGGAAATATTTGCTGCGGTGTGTGTGTGAATAGAAACACACATCGCTTTATTTCACGTCATCGAAAAATGTGAAGACCGTCATGAGTCATAAGAGGCGCATGATTCTGTTTATACCTGAGATTTTCAGGGTTCTTCGTTGTTGATTAAAATCATGTGCAGATTTTTATTCTTTCTTTTTTTTTTTTATGAAAGAGTGTTGTTCATCGTATCACTGCTCCGGAGTCTGCAGTTCAGCCCTGAGCTCGGATCACTGTCCGTCAGGAGTGTCACGCGTTCCCGTTCTCCTCGGGGTTCTCCAGTTTCCTCCTACCTCTCAAAAGCAGGCTGTTGTTATCGAGTGAGTCATTCGTAATCGCCCCCAAATGAGGACGGGCTCCCTTTCGTGTCCGCTTCCTCTTGCCGTTTCTTCCTCACGGCGTCTCGGGGAGTTTTTGCCACAGGCTTGCTCATTACGGATAAATTTATCCATTCATAAATTTATAACCAGAATTTCTACATTTCTGTGAAGCTCCTAGGTCCATTGTTAAAAACTTTGGGAATTTCCGTTTCGTTCGGTTCGACTAAAAGTTTTTAAACAGGGGCCGTCGTCAGTTCAGACAAACTTCAGGAAAGCGCAACGCTACAATATCTTTCCTTTCAAAATTCCTTTTCATTTGTTCATCTCCGGAGTAACAGAATGAGGTTGTGCAAGCTTCAGGCCATGACTTTGTACGTGAGACACTGTAAGGTCAAGCAGGGTCACTCGGGGCAGCCTGAGGCTCTGAACGGTTTGAGCTTTGACTCCTGATGAACTCCATTCGTACGGCTTTCGCCTTCCCCGACTCGACCCGCAGCTTTTACTCTTCCACCGTGGAATTCCGAACCATTCAGCAAACCTTTCCGGTTCAGTGCGACCGCTTTAGGTGGTCCGCATTCTCTTTCCTTCTATTTTGACCTCCGGTTCTCTGTGGAACTCTTGTGTGCCTCGTTTTCTTGAGTCCGGATGTGTTCGGTGCTCAGGGAGACTGTACGAGTTTGGCATTACAGCAGATTTCTGAGTCATCTCGACCCTCTGCAGGTTCCAGTAACTCGCCAGACTCCTCTGTCTGGATGTGACGCTAGTGTGGAAAATTTCCTCTGAAACCGCCGACCATTATTTATGGAGCGTACTTATCACCGTAACACGCTTACAGCGTTTAAACCCACCGCTCCTCGTCATAATATTTACCCGTAATGACCCCCATACGCCGCAGCGCTACCTTCCCTTTCGAAAGGAAGCCGTTTATTTTATCCGTCTGCGTTGCTGGACGTCAGGAGTTTTCAGTCTGTTAAGAGAACAAAATTATTGAAACAATGTCCGTAATGCTGTTACTGGAAAGAGCAGACGATTTTCATTCATACTCAGGTTATGAGTAATAACGCTACAGACCTTTAATGGATTGCAGTTCTAGCTTTCTGAACATGTTCTACTTTCAGCCTTTTAAAAATTGATCTGTTTTAGGGTTCTTTATGGGTCAGAGAAAGCAAAGAACTCTTTATCCCTCATTGTAGACTCGCGTAGACATTCCGCAGAATTAAACGTAGCTATAAATGGATAAAATGAATCGTCTTCTTTAAAGACGTCTTCCTTCTTTTTACTGTCGGAGCATTTGATTTCTTCATCGCTGTCGGGATGTAAAGAGAATTTCAAGGAATATAATTCAAATATCAAATAAAAAAACTTGCCTTCCCTGCCTTTAAGTGGTTTTAGCTTCGTTAAGCAGGTTTTCTTACGTGCGTGATTGTATCTCAGAGGCTGAAACTGTTCGTTTTAAAGCCTCAGTGAGGCCAGTCTGATCACAGTTTGGACAAGATGAGCATCTTGTTTTGTTTAGCTTTTTAAAAATGTTCACCAGTGGTTAGCACTGTCGCCTCACAGCAAGAAGGTCCTGGGTTCGATCCCTGGGTCACCCAGGGTGCCTTTCTGTGT
>JAQQZX010000002.1:22711890-22732935 GCA_030068355.1 Notoglanidium maculatum
ACTGGAGTAATCCATATTATGTCAACAACCGCTCGACTAAGTAAAGAGAAACAACAGTCCATCATTACTTTAAGACACGAAATATCTTTTAAGTAATAAAAATAAAGAAAAAAACATTGAATTAGAAGGTGTGTCCAAACTTTTGGCTGGTAGTGTAATTTTAAATGATTATTCAACCGCATTCAACATTTCATCCATTATCACACCATAATAAAAGTTCCAGACTTATTCGGTTATAAATACATGTTATAAAAGTGTTAACACACTACTGAATAGATCAAAACAATAATTAAATGTTGAAAACAAACCTTGCTGAGGGTTAAACCTTAATATCTTCAAAATACAGAATTGAGCTATTAAATTGCGATTAATTTATTCTGGGGTTCTTCAGCAGCGCAGCAGGTGTGGTGTAGGACGTATGTAGTGTTGGGGGGGGTTGTTCTTAGCTCTCAGGGAATTATTCTGCATTTTTTTCCCCACGCAGACGGAGTACGCGTGCTTCGAGAGCGGCCGATTCGTGTTCAAAATAAACCGCTCGCCCATGTGCGAGTACATGATCAACTTCATCCACAAGCTCAAGCACCTGCCTGAGAAGTACATGATGAACAGCGTGTTGGAGAACTTCACCATCCTGCTGGTAACTTCCACATCCTCACACTCCTCCCACCACTCAACACTCCTCTCACCACAAAGCTCTGACACGAGTCGTCCTGAATATGCTGAATCGGCATCTCACGGACCATCTCAACATTTCTTTCCGAAGTAACAGCGCATTTTTATGCATTAATCATTCATCTTAACTTAAGTGGAGCATCTGCTAGGGCTGACCACGTAATATCAACATCATATTCATTTTCTTTAAGATATCGGAGATTCAATTATCTAAAATAATACAGGTATTGTGATGTCTTTTCTCTTTTTTTTTCTTTTTTTTTTTAAATCGTATGACTTACTCTGATTGGTTCATGTTTTCCTAAGGAGAAATAAAAGCCTTCATTTGACTGTATATAAGTGTGAACACCATGCTCAAAGGGATAATATTTATACCACATTAAAAAAAAACAACAACAAATTATAAAATAAATTACGCAAATAAAAGTAACATTTTCAAACATGTTTTTAACCATTTAGGAATATAAACCTGCTAAATCCCTGAAATAACCTGCTACAGATTTCATAATTCTAATGAATTCTGATAATAAATCGGAAGATTTAGCAAAATCGATTAAAAATAAATAAACCTGAATATTAAAAAATAATAATAAATAAAAGATTAGCTACTTTAACCTGAAAAGTATTTAAAAAAAAAAAATTGGCATTAGTAATAATTTAATAATAATTTAATCATTAATAACCTTTAGAATATTATTTTAAAAATATTTTTAGGTTAAAGCAATTATGCAATTTTTAAAAAATATATTAGTAGAATTTACTCCAAGTATTAGAATGCATCATATTTACACTTCTCGGGTTAGAAAGGGATTTATTTATTATTAGTTTATTACGCAATAAATACAATCGATTATTATAATTACTTAGAATTTATAATTTTCATACGTATAAAACAATTTTTATTCTTAATGTATTATGCAAAATCATTTTAAAACATTTTAGAATAGTTTAAAGTTATTTTTTAATGTAGATAGTTTCTTTTTAAATATTTAACACAGTTTTTTGTTAATAAACATGGATAGTCATATCGCACTCTCCTTGCATCCGCCATTCAAGTCCCCGTGAGTTAGTTGTTGCTATAGAAACGATAATGCGTTAGAATGAGAGCGTTAATACAGTATAAACCTATGATTTGCCGTACAACCTTCAGAGCTGCTGTTCTAGAAAATCCGTGAACGCCATGTGACCCATCATGTGTGATGAGAACAGTACTGAAACGTGATGGCTTGCTACGTTTGTTGACGTTTTGCTATTGGTGTTGGTCCCGCAGGTGGTGTCGAACAGAGAAACCCAGGAGACGCTGCTGTGCATGGCGTGTGTGTTCGAGGTGTCCAACAGTGAGCACGGAGCTCAGCATCACATCTACAGACTGATCAAAGAATGAGATGCCGCTTCAACCTCCTTCTCTCTTCTTCTCTCTCTCTCTCACACACACACACACACACACACACACACACACGCGCGCGCACACACACTAACAACACTGAGCTGCTGCCCTGCTGGTCAGAGAGAGCCGGAGCGCATCACTTCCTATGTCCACATGGACCTGACGTGTGACGCTTTCGTTACGGGCTGCTGTCCTGTGCGGCTCAGAGAGACTTTACGCTCAGTGAGAAACTCGTAACTCCGAAGCGGCCATGCCTCCGCACGTATAAACCCTCCGCTTCACTCGGTCACAGCCGGATGAGGCCTCTAATGACTACAGTTTTGTCTTAAATGTTCCGTATGTTCTCGATCTGCACGGGTGCAGGGAGTGACGGTGAAACGGAGGTACGTTTTGTTACTTTTTCTTTTAATACTGAAATCCTTTTTTTTTAATGTCACTGAAGAAATTTATGCATTTTTTAGTACAAGAAAATGTACTCCTTATTCTAAAAGGACAAGCGTAACGTCTCATTTTGTCCAATTAATAAATCTCAGTCCTGTTCAGAGTTTAACACTGAAGTTCAGCGTAGACAGGAAGTGAGCTGAATATTTTATACCACACAAAACACAATTTTATTTAAACCCATAAAGATCAGCCTCTTTAACTAATTGTTTAGGAATACAGACCTGATAAATCCCTGAAATAGTTTTCATGGTTTCTTTTCACATTCACGGTTTCCCTTTAATAATTGCTAAGCTGGTTTTTTTTTTTTTTAGACGAGTAAACAAACCAAAAATCCACAAGCTTTTATTGGCAAGTCGTGTGCAACAGCGCTGGTTTGATGGCAACGTGCTTTAAAGGTGGGGTCAGTGATTTTTTTATTTTTTTGGGGGGGGTTAATAGTTGGGTCCTCAAATTCAGCTATCGTTAATAAAAATACAGCATCCAAAATATCACAAAACAAGCATCTCTGTATGCCTGTCAATCATGTCTGTTGGATCAGAAAGCTGCACCTCTTGCATTTAAATTTTTTCGCATATAGGGTTGTGTGTGTGTGTGTTTGCGCGCGCGTGTGTGTGTGTTTGCGCGCGCGTGTGTGTGTGTGTGTGTGTGTTTTGGGGGCGTGGCTTGGAGGCTATCTTTATTTTCAAGTGAAGTTTACACATGTAGCTTTAACTGAAAATCACTGATGTTACCCTTTAAGACATTTTGCATGTTCGCCTGCAAGTCCGCCGTCCATCATCATTACAAAAATACATCAGTGTGTTGGACTGGGAAATATCTTGAATCTGATCTAATACCCACTCTATTTGCTCAACCATGAAGGTTGTTTGACGCTATTTAAAACAATGGTTACATGTCCGTCATCCAAACCTCGTCCATTCTTCAGAAGGTTCTCTTTAACTGCACGGTTTAGGTTTTTAAAACGTTTTGTGAATGTGGTGAGCCGATTGGCCGGTTTACGTCATGTGACCAGTGACTCAGTCCTTGACTGCACCGCACACTTTATCGTCTCTGTGGTGATTCATACGAGTCTGTGTTCATCCCAAAACGTTGATCAAATTCAGGTTCACGAGCTGAAAGATGTGGGATCAGGGAATCAAGCAGGAATCAAAGTCCATCTTTAAGGAGCAATTTTTGAAATGCGCTCCGAGGAAACCTAGATCAGCGATTCACAGCTACATATACGAACATGTTTACAAGCTGCATCATGTGACATAAGCTTGATTAATACAAGATTAATCCCTCACAAGATTACAATTGTACAAGAGGTGCTCAAAGTGGTGGCTATTAGTTTCCAGACATTTGTGTGTACATTGTTTTTGGCTGACTCTGTATTGTTATATACAAGGTATAAAAAAATAACAGTCACTACAGAGTAAACAAGCTATAAAAGACCTATTCATACAGAAATTCCAACCTAAATTACAAGACGGAGTGAAACATAGATACATAAACGTGTAGTGTTTAAATCCGCACCACAGCCATCCGATTTAATTAACCCTTAGAAGTGAAATAGAAGTAGCACCCCCTAGTGGTCACTGGGCTCTGTAACCTGTCCTGTATCAGACTGATTTCCTCTGATGAACGTCAATATCTCTCCAGTGACAGGCTGATAGGATTGAAAGCTTACCTGCACCTTTGTATCTGCTTGGAGAGACACACATGCGGAATTATAACATTCACATTCATCCAAAATAAATATTTTCAGACGCTGCCTACACAGACAACCTCCTACTAGAGCAACCTCCTACTGTGCTAAAAATTGTGATCTATACATAGAGGAAAGTGTGTAGTGCAGATGTTCAGTTGGACTGTAGAGGCATCACTGTATCACGTTAAACACCAAGTTACTACACACACACACACACACACACACAACTGAATAGAAATGTACACAGCTATTTTTCGCCAAAGCTGATGAGACTCTGGTGCCTTAGACGTTGTCGTAACGTGACGTCTCCATTTGTATAAATCTGAACAAATTCAGTGAAATACACCTGAAATCCTGTGTTCTACGAAATGGTCATATAAATAAATTATATATATACTGTATACACACACACACACACTGTATTTTCTGGATCATAAGACCGCTTTACATTCACTCTGATTGATTAAAGGAAACAAAACACACACAGATCGTCCCATAAGTCCAGCATCGTAGGCTTAATGTATATTTTTTTATATTTTTCTATTTTTTTTTTTAGATCCTGAAGAACAAATCCCAGTACTGCTACTGAAGTGGCCTGAAAGACACTTTTACGTATCCATGCCTTTAAATTCACATGTACAAGGAAGCCATCACAGGCTGAACTCGGTAGAGCAAAGCCAAGATCTTTTTTTATTGGCTTTTGTTACACTTGTGGAGAAAACTCACAACCCTTCGTTATTATCGCTATAATTATTATTCTAAAAGTAGTCAGATTTTTGAATAGTTGGATTATGTTCATGAAATAAATCGGTATCGTCAGCGTCTTTTTCATTTTTAATTTCAGAGGGAATTTTACAGTTAAAGGGTGCACAAACTTTGAGAACTCCTGCTGTATAGAAACTGTACAGCTGTATAGAGATGACGGTTTCCATTTAGTACAACTTTGTGATGAAAAATGTTTTTATCTACTGTAATTCATCTCAGTTCATAAGTCAGGTGCTGAGAAAACATCTCATATTTTTCTAAAGTGAAATTGTCACTTCACGTTTAAACCAAAAACTCACGACAAGCACAGAAAAGTGGCTCATAATCCAGAAAATACAGTAAAGTCGCTTCATAAAGCCAGGATGCACAGTATGTCAAAAAACTTGCCTTCGCTGTAGAAGACCAAAAATAACAGTCCATTCAATGCAGGTTTATGTTCTGCACCATGAAAGTGCCTTTGGGGTGAAATTTACAGGAAGTGACTCTGATCTGCTCACGACAAGTGTTTTCTGTTAGCGTGCTTTGTTTTTATTTTCACCATCGCTGCTATTTCAACGTATCTATAGCTATGATGGTAATTCTCCGTCATCCGACGTCAGATTCGTCGCCGAAAATCCAGATTAAACTATAAGAGCACAGATTTTTGTGGATAAATGAGGTGGCAGTCATGCAGTACAGCATCAGGATATATTGGACCAAATGATTTCCCTGAATGCTTAAATTCATCATCTAGCTCAACCTTCTGCTCACTAAGGAAGTGACAGCAGACCATCACTGAAATACTGCCATACACACTGACCTGTATGTACAGCTCCTGCCTCTCAGTGAACTGGAGGAGTTTCAGCTCCCTGCACTCTTCGTCCTCCGTGACCCCGTGACCCATCTCCGGCATCAGCAGCTCATCAGCGTCTCCATCTCAGCATGAGATCCGGACGCTTTCCACCTGAACAACCTGCTCAGATAAACATTACTGCGTTAAACAGGCTTTAAACGTGGGACATTTGCATTTGTGTAAAATAAAATTGTGTAATTATCGGGATGTTTTTGTACAGGTCGATTATAAAGAAGGGTTTTTTTTTCCCAGATGAAGGGAAACATGTTTTGATGTGTGTGTGCGTTTGGTACCGCAGTTAGTTATTTTTCACTCTGTAACATTTTCTCTTGAATAAAGAGTATTTTGAATTTTTTGCTGTTGTTGCAAATGTTTTTTTATTTTATTTTTTTCCTTAGAAGAGACAATAATGTTAACGACATAATGGGACAAAGATTTAAGAACATAATATAACTTTCCTCAATAGTGGCCAGATTTTCACTGTTCTACAGAATTGGAAAAAGAAATTAAATAAATTAACATAATAATAGCAAGACAAAATAAAAGATCACTTTATAAGCTAGCTGGGGGCATAGTAAGTTATGTAATATGCTTTTCTGTAATAATCTTTTTTTATTAAAGTTTTTGTAAAAAAAAAAAATTAAATCGTTAAAATTGTGTCTATAAATTGCAAAAAAATAATTTCTCTTTTTTTTTTTATACATAGACTATATAAAGCAGTACATGTGTGTCACCACAAGATGGTGCTGTGGTCTAAGAAAACATCCTCTGAAAGCTGTTGCATTGAGCTGTGATAGTGTCAGATATACAGTACTGTAAATCTGCCACAGAGCTACACATTTCTTAACTGTTCTATTTAAAGCAACACAAAATTCAATAACTTCAGATAAATCCTTAAGATCTGGGTCATTACAGAAGTAATTGTTAAATAATGTAATATTGCTTAACATTTTTACTAAATTCTGTGCATTTGTTTTGTTTGTGGAACTTATGGACAGGCCTAGTGTTTAATAAACACTATCAAATAAATAAAATAATAAATTAGACCATTGAAAGATTAGGGAAAAAAAGTTTGATTAGCTGAATCCAGGTTCGTTTTGTTTCATGGTTTCATCAAAAAGCTGAATTTTGTGCTAAAATGCAAAATATAAATTGCTTTTTTTTATTGTTGTTCTTGTTGGTATTAGGAGGAGAAGCAGCTACATTGTTTAAAAAGTATGTAAGCCATTTAACAAAGAGACCAAATAAATTAAATAATATAATTTAGATATGAAAGTTAAAAATACATTTCCTTTCATGATCACTGAGGAAACCAAATCATGTACAAGAAAAGAAATTTGTATAGTAATTCTATATGTTAGTAGGAGGAGGAGAAACTAAACTGTTTAAAATATTTTTTTATTTAATAAAAACATTAAAGATTTTTAATTCCTGAACAATTACCTTGTGTTTCAAACATCCAGGCATTTCATCAGTATTTTAACAACAATGTTCCGAGTTTTATTTTTAAAGAATTGCTGAGATTAGTCCGTCGCGGACTGTGCAGTAAAACACACTCTGACGTCACACCCAGTTTTTTAAGCGTGAGAGTGACAGGATGATGATGAATGCTGACGTGTTTCCCGACACTGTGTTAACAGGCGGGATGTTGAGTTGTGAGGTGTGTGGTGTTGTGTCACGTGACGTGGATGGCGCGCGCGCGTGTGTGTGTGTGTGTGTGTGTGTGTGTGTGTGTGTGTGTGTGTGTGTGTTTGGCTCGGTTTAAGGCAGAGCTGCAGTTTAGTGCAGTCACTGGATGGCATGCAGGCGGCCGGGACGCACTCCGCAGCGGAAATATACACACCTTTAACACATTTTGGAATATTGTTTGGGAAATTGGGATTAGATTTTTCTGCTCATCCAGGGGGACGGACTGGAGCTCGCTGTGATTTAATCTTAAGGTTTTTTTTTCTAAATCAGGATGAGGCGCGCTCGTGTCGGAGCTGGAGGTGGAAGTAAAAGTTGAGTGAGGTGCTTCGGGATGGAGGTGGGGAAGTGCAGTAAGATCTCGGTGTGGGTGTGCCGGGAGGAGAAGCTGGTGTCGGGGGTGACGAGGCACACGAGCTGCGCGGATGTTGTGCGGGTGCTGCTGGAGGACCGGAGCTCTCCGGCGCTCGCGAGCTCCGCGCAGTCCTATTGCATCGTGGAGAAATGGCGCGGCTTCGAGCGCGTGCTGCCCAACCGGACGAAAATCCTGCGCCTGTGGACGGCGTGGGGCCGCGAGCAGGCCAACGTGCGCTTCGTGCTGGTCAGGAGCGACGCGTCGTTGCCAGGCAGCGGGCCGCGCAGCGCAGAGGCTCGTGTTGTGCACAGTAAAGAGAGCCGGCGCGCGGATAAATGCGACCTCGCGACGCCGGTGGATGTGGCGACGGCCGAGGAGGAGATCTCCCAGGAGAAACGGCGCCGCGTGGTCCGAAAAGCGTTCCGCAAGTTAGACAAGATACACAAGAAGAAAGATGAGACGTGCGCGGAGGAGTGCGCGGAGAGGATGGAGACCCTGGTGCACCTCGTCCTGTCGCAGGACCACACCATCCGGCAGCAGACGGAGCGCATCCGCGAGCTGGACGGCGAGATCGAGAGGCACGAGGCCAGGGTGCACACGGACCGGATGAGGCGCCACGGGATCAATTACGTGCAGGACACCTACCTGGTGGACGCGGGGGACAGCGCGAGCGCGGAGCTCGACGCAGACACGATGGCGCGGTGTGACCAAGTGATACGACTCCAGGAGCAGCTCAACGAGCACCACGCGGTGCTGGAGAGACTCACCGGAGAGATCCAAGAGGAGCTCGAGCGGAGGTGGAGGTCACGGTGGCGTGAAGGAGACGCGGAGGAAACGCAGGAGATCGCGCTAGGGGAGACTCCGGCGTCCGCGAAAGACGCGCACTTAGAAGAGGAGAGGATCAAGACGCAGCTGGACACCAGCTCGTACATCGGACTGCGTCTGAACACCGACCTGGAGGCTGTGCAGAGCGAGCTGGCCGCGAGCCTCGAGGTGTGGGAGGCGAAAGAGCGCGAGCTCAGAGATTTACTGGAGAACTTGGACTCATGCGGTGGCTGCGATGAAGACGCAGGTGAAGGAGACGACGTGTTTACAGATGATGTCCAGCCTCCACCTCCACCTCCACCTTCTGTGGACCACAGTGACTGCTGGGTGGAGCGGGTCCGAGGACTGTCAAAAACTAACCCGGGTGGCAACGATGATGACTCGGACACTGGACTGAGTTCAATGCACAGCCAGGACTCGGATAACGCAGCGGTGTGTGAGTCACTGGTGTGAGCACTGACACTCTGGAGGTGGAGGAGGACAACAGCCTGGGGCAGGAGGCCCAGTCAAACTGAGAGGGGTTTCAGAGCCCTCTGTGTGTGTGTGTGTGTGTGTGTGTGTGTGTGTGTGTGTGTGTGTGTGCGAGAGAGAGAGAGAGAGAGAGAAGCAAATAATCTGCACAGTAGTGATGGGTGGGTTTGTTTCTTCAAAGAGTCGGTTCTTTTTATTTTTTTAAACAACTCTTTTTAACCGAGTCAAGTGAATCAATTCGCAGGATCAAAGCAATTAAATTAATCCAGGTATTTAGAAGGTGAGGAAATCTGTCTGTCATAGGTGCCAATGTAGGAGTTGCTTTTAAGTTTGTTTTATAAAAGCCGAGTTCCCAACACTGATATCATACAAATATATCTGTTTCTGACCTAAGGGCTTAGATTAACACTGCAAAGTAAATAAGTTGCCTGTCACGAAATATGAAATACACCTGCAGTTGTACGTGGCTATACAAACGAGCAAAGAAGGTTAGCTGTTTAGCATGTGCTTTCAGTTCGAGTTAGTTCAGGCAACATTATAGCACAGAAAAACCAAAAACAAATGGGATCGAGACTACACACATTATCACACATATAGTGCTCTATAGACAGTGACACAAATCTAGAGGGTGAAATTGTAGCTAATAAACAGGCGTATACTTTCATATACCATCTAATACTATCATATTACTTATACAAGAGTATAAATCAGCTGTCCAACACACTACTAACTAGCAGGACATGTAATATATAATAGCTGTTTGAGGGGAAAAATGAGTGTGTAGTTTGATTCACTTAAAAGGATTTGTTTGAAAGAACTGATTCTTTCAAGAGTCTTCATGCCCATCACTACTGAACAGCTGGTGCTCAGGGAAAATGTATCTAAGGCTGATTCCCTATTCCCTAAATAGGTGCACTACACAGGGTAACGAGACACTTTTTTGAGGACAGCGCAGTTCCTCCATGAGTTCCTGTTTTACTGTATCGCTGCACTGTAGGAACCGTGAAATAACAACCGAGTGTGTAAACTGAAGCTGTTCGTTATCACTAGGTTAAGACTTGGTTAATGTTCATGAAGCTTTTTAACTACAAGCAGAGCAGAAATGTTGCCGTTTACACCAAATATACATAATCACTTGTAGCTACACAGGATAAAAAATACTGATAAAGGTCATTCCGCAATCCTTACAACTGACTGATGTTATGGAAAATAACAAGCAAACAGCAAACACGGAGGTGTTCAGACGACAGGCTCAAAGATCAATTTGCATTAGTGCATAAATAAGATGTTAACTTTTATGTAGCTTTTTAAATAAAAAAAAAAAAAGTGTTACAGGAACGTCATTGACACCAAACCACGTCTGTTACACACCTTTCCATAGCTTTAACAGCTTTAATAAGATAAACAGCGGAAAGAGAGTTAGTCATGCTGTAAATATGTTGTAAAGCATTTAACCAACCCGCAATGTTTAGTACAGAAAAGGTTCCTGGAACTCAAATAGGACATGTGATGGAAAGTTTCCACTGAGGTTCTGTAGGAGCCGTGAATTAACAAGCGAATCTTTAAAGCTGTTCCTTATCACTTGGTTAAGAAGATAACATTCACGTAGCTTTTTAAATCAAAATCGGTGCAGATATGTCGCTGTTTAAGTCAAAGCACCTCTGATATAATCACTTGCAGCTAAACAGGATTGAAAAAAATCCTTGCAACTGATGTTTAGTAGAGCAAAGTTCCAGGAACTAAGAAGTGACCTGGTTCCTTTGCTGTAAAGCTTAGGAGTTATTGTAAAGTTCCGGAAAAGTTCCTGCAAGGAAACAGGTGGTTTCTACACCCTCTGTAGTGCACGTTTCGTTCAATAGGGAGCCTAAAGCTTAAACAACATGTCATCACATGAGACGTGTTTACTACATGTGTATATGTGTGTGTGTGTGTGCGCTGTTACACTGCTAACATAGTTCACCACTCAGTGAAGCCACAGTTACTAATGTGCTACTTACCAAATAGTTAATGATAAACTAATTAGCGTAAGATCATATCCAGTGTTCTTAGACCTAAGTAATAGGCTGATGTACAGTATAACTCTGCTTCCTGTGTATATAGTCTACAGAGAAACACCGACTGCTGGTCTCGTAATCTCGGTCACTGAATTAGGCCTATTTATTGTAGAAAAAATAGCAAAACGACCGGACAGTTCTGCAGAGATTTCATAATGACGTCTGTCATTTTTTTTTGTCATGTTGTGGAATTAAAATGACATTCAGAGCGAAATCCTGAGTGGATCTTGTTTTCATGTCGTGTTGTCTGTGTAGTGATCGTCAGACACGCTTGTTTGTACTCATACCTACAAAGCGCTGAGGCGGGAGGTGATGTGTAATGAATAATCTGAGCGAAAGCGTACCTTTGTGCAGGATTGGATCACAGATTGGCTGCAGACGCTCAGGAATGTGCCACTGCACAACGTCTTTAATCCTCTTAATGCCCTCTCATTTTCTCGTCATGCCTTCTGACAAACAAATTAAGATCAACATCGCAGTCACACGGCAGCTCGTCAATCACAATATCATAATCACTTGTTATAAACAATAACTGGATGAAAAAAAAAAAAAAGATACGTCTGTTAGCTATTTGTTACTCAGTCCCATGATAGTGGCTGAAAAACTGATGGTTAATGTGACGCTCAAATGTAGAAGACGACAGAATATTTATCTCATCCTGTACGATCAGAAAGTCTTGCTGGTCTAAAGCTATAAGAGCGAACACATCCTGCAGGCTTGAAATTGAAATAAGTCGTGTTATACGTACAGAAGGCACTGATCTGATACGCAGGATTTGTAAGAGGCTGATCAAAGGGAAAAAATGCTGGATCGAGTATCAGAGGGAAAAAAGTCCATTGGATCAGATTCCATAACAAATGGACAATATTTTCTTTTCAGAACTGGAAATGTTTGCAATGTAAAACATCTGATTGTATTTAAGCTAGGAATGATTCTTACATTGATTTTTTTTTTTTTTTTTTTTTTAGAAAGCTGCAGTTTTGTGCTGTGTTTTTAGCTACATGTTTTTCCCCTTTTTTTTAATGGTCGTGTTAAAAATCATTTTTGTATAAGTTGTATCGTTCCATCTTTATTATACAATTGTGCTAACTAGCACTGTTAACCACTTCATGTAGCGAACTTCATATAACCCAAATGCATGACATTCTAAACTACGTCCACATTCAAAAATGGCATTTTAAAATGAAAATGATCTCCATCCAGATGTTCTAGCTCCGTATCAGAAATAATCCGCGTCCAGTCTGAATATGCATATCACGTGACCACTGAGTGTGCACGTGCTGGGATAAACAGGAAGCGGATCGTCAGCTCTGCAGTTGGCTGCCTGGCTGCAGCTCGCTCGAATAACAGCTTGCCTTCAGCGCATGTAGGCAGTTGTAGCATTATAAAATGCAGAATTTTAACCGCACAACAGCTGCAGGCAAAGACAACAAGGCCAGCAACGCTTGTAATTCATTATCCATGCTGCGTTCACCACTGGTAGTCAAGGCTTGTTTTCTTCCAGAAAAGGGTCACGTGAAAGGAGCGTGATGAATCAGGGACGCATACGTCATGACTGACAAGACCCAATCAGGAAACGAATGTATGTGTCTGCTTCACTGTGTCCAAAAGTCTACGTTTTTCCTCACCCACACTAAAACGCAATGCTGTTGTTGTTGGAGTCAGCAGCGTTTCCAGAACTCTCTGTTTTAGCGGCTCGAGTACTCCGGAGTAGTATGGCAGTCAGGTGTAAACGTAGCAAAAGTGATGCATTTTAAAACTAAACCATATCAGTGTGGACCGATATCGCATTAGATTTTAGAGTCAAATGCATTATTAAACACTGGCCTTGATATCATTTTTGCACAAATTTAACCCCAGATCCTCATCAATCGTTGCAAAGGAGTTTTTTTTTCAACCAAATTTTGGAGTTTAGGGCATACAATATAAAAAAGCTATTAAACCAATGAAGGCTTTGATGTTGTGTTTCGTTTTCGTGCATGTCATCATTGAGATGTTGCTTATACACGCATCACTTCCTTTGATGAAGCGCCGAGTCTGACTCAGCGAGCTCCTCCAGAATGAACGCATTATCTGCCCTTAGTGGCGTTTCATTACGCAGCATCATGTAGCCACTTTCAAGGCTTTCTGAGGGACGTGGCTTTGATCCTAACCACCAGAAATGTGTAGTTCGAGAGGATTTTGTGTGTGTAATGAACCTGCAATGATTGAAGTTAGTAAATTGTATTTCCTAATTTTCTTTGAAGATTCAACACAGAGTTTATAAAGACCACCAATTTACTGTGTATTCTCCCTGAACACAAACACCATTAGGGTGATAAATGAGCTGTGTGTTGAGCTGTTTTTTCCTCCTTTCTTTCATCATCTTTAAAAAATGATGAAGTTTGTGTGGTCTCATGGCTCTTTATGGATTTTAAAACTGACTGATGATCAGAATCAGGATTCAACACGTCTTACAGAAAGAGCAAAACGTCTGAAAGACCTCGGTTTTTATTCAGCGTTGCCCAAATCTCCAGCAGCTGCTGATCAACAGTTCATTTGGAGGAGTTTTTCAGTTCATCGAGGACAAAAAAAACAAAAAAAAAAAACATACTAACCTATTGTCATTAATTTCTAATGATGTTTTTTTCCCCTACAGTGGAATTCTTGACTCTGATTGGTCAGATAATGTTGATTAATTTTCCATAATAGCAGTTCTGATAGCACTTCTGTCCGCACAGCAAATCAAAAGTTTATATTAATACGATTGTTCAAATACATTTCTATGATGAGCATCTTTGTCTTATTGTCTTGCATGAGTGATAACAGGAACTTTCTCAGATGTTCCACACTATTCGGATAAAAACTATGATGTCATTGTGGATATGTAATGAATAAAATGTTAACAAATAGCAGCATTATAAGAGAAATAAAACACCGAGTTGTACTGTTATAGGAAAATCATCAATGTTAGGGTGATAACAGTCACTCTGCTTCACCGCACCACCCCATCGTTGATTATTTTTCTTTAACAGCACACCCACTAGTGTTTTATTCCTCACCTAGTAACAGTGTCTTGTACTAATCAGGTTATTTAATTAGTCACCTGACTGGCTGGTTTGTGCAAGTCTGGGTTTTTCCTTTCTTTAATATAGTAAAAGCATTTGAACGTAGCTCGAGCTCCAACTGCTCACTCTGAACTCTCCATCCTCTAGAAGTTGTTTTTGAAACTATATTTTAAATAAAAGAATACTAGGTAAGCTTTGTTACAATTTGGCAAGATTAGGTTTAACGGTTAAGAAGGTGGAATTCAGTCCCCTGATTCCTGCTCATGTACGCAAAGCTCCGCCCCCAGAACCTGCGCTGGCTCGGCTAGAGTTAGCATTAGCTGGCAGTGACGACGGGCATGAGATCACGTTCAAGCATTTGGACATCCAGCTGCATCTACTCGATGTTACGTAAAGTCGGATATTCAAACAGTTCAAAGTTTTAACAGATTGTAATTACAGTCCTGTCCAGAAGCAGCATCGCTAATCTGCATCCGGCTTCATTTCCCTCAACTAATCATAAACAACTCCATCTTGAGGAGTGCCAGTGTTTATTCTGCTTTTTCTGTGTTTCTTGTCGTTATTTTCAAAGCAGAGTGATTTTTTTTGCTCAGAGGAGAATGATCTGGCTGCGCTGAGCACGTGCTGATTTCAGACTGACATGTATGACTAGAGGTCCATCCAAACTCGAAGCAGCATTCCGGACTGTCACGCAGTTTTCCAAACAGGTCTCCTCGGCTATGTAATACATTTATGCTGAGCCCATGGATTAAACCATTATATCTGATCATGTTATACATATTTTTCCACATTGTTTGTACAACAAAAACTGTCCACCATTGTACATTTAAGATTCTGCTGTCAAATACCGTGTTGTTTTGTAAGCGACTAGCAGTGCATGTGTACTCCAGAGCAAGGCGTGTTAGATAAATTGTCCAAATAAAACCACGCAGTGTGTGTGTGTGTGTGTGTGTGTGTGTGTGTGTGTGTGTGTGTGTAGTGGGGAGACCTGTTCTGATGGCTCATTCCCTTGCGTGTTTTAGGTAATTGCTTACACTTGTGTGTTCAGGTAATTATTCCTCTCTCACTTCCTTCAAAAGTAATCCCGCTGTTAACAGAACCACTAATCCCATTCACATTCCCATGAAAGCAAAAATTCCCTCCTGAGGTTTTTAAACAATCGCTGGGATTACAGGAGTGAATATCGGCCTGCTCAGATGAACCCTCGCTGTTCAGTATTAATGACCTCCAGTCCAGTGCGTGTCTGGGATTCACATTCAGGTGGCTGTAGCCTCTGCGCGCGCACACACACACACACACACACACACACACACACACAATTGACTCATGCATATGCATGCACACACTCACAGAAACACACAAATAATGCACTGACTCATGCGTACACACACACACACACACTTCATGCAGACACATGCATGCACCATTTGGTTAATATATAACCAAAAGTATGTGCACCCCTGACCATCACACTCGTATGTGGTTCTTCCCCAAACTGTTGCCACAAATTGGAAGCACACAATTATATAGAATATCTTCTATTCTGTAGCGTTACAATTTGTCTTCAGACCCGACCAGGAGGGTGCTGGTGCAGAGCCAGTTCTGCCATGGTTCCCTCGGAGAACCAGCCCACATTTCGACAGGTTTGAAAACTATTTATTATAAAGCGAAGTTGGGGTCATTTCCGTTACCTTGGGTAACATCTGCGGGGAAAACATCATGGTGTACTGAACACTTCTTCTCTTTGCTTGCTTTTATAAATGTACTTTTCACGTTATTACATCTTGCGTTTGCTTTCGAGAAGCCTCATGTTTTATCAATATGGAGGCAAATTTCTGACATCAGTGGTTCAAACCCTTGCAGTTTTGCGCTGCCATGCCGGTGCCAGCTGTTTGGGTTTTTTGGGTCATTTTCAGTCAAAATGCGTAGAACCAGTTTTAGACTAGGAAGGAAAAGGTGGAAAAGGGCTAAGAAAGTGATTCTGCTTCAAGACGGTACTGCCATGACTGTTTTAGCTCCATGACATCATTTTGTCCATTTTAAACATCTTAAACAGTTGTGTGAACGTTTAGATGAACAGTTCATATGATGATAACCTACTTGTTATCAAATTAGCATCATAGCTGTAGTACAAACTGTCTGATAGAAAACATGTCCTGCTGATTTACTACTTTGCGTGAGGAGCAAATTGTGAATGTTTAACTTAAACAAGTCTAAAGCTTAATGGGTTGCGACGAGACTGACAGAGCAGGAATAAATGAACCAAGATGAGGTTCAGCTACAATGCTAAACCTGTAGCTGGAGCTGAATGATGGACTCAGAGTTATGATGTTTGTGTAACTTGAGGACACAGCAGAGGAGAGAGAGAGAGAGCGAGAGCGAGAGGGAGAGAGGTTGGAGTCTAATCTCTGCAGCATGAACGTAAACAGGCTTTAAGCAGAAACAGATCACGCAGCTCACATTCTCCACTACGAGCTCAGGCTTCCTCAGTGCATCATGTCCATCAGCTCCCAGCATTCCCAATCCTCTACACTGTGGATTCCTCGGAGTAGTGATTTGTAAGGCGCAACTGGAATCTAACAGTGCGAGTTATACATTGACCAGAGCAAACACATCCGGCCCACTGCCTTGACCTTTCCCGCTCAGCCAAAGACAAATGGACTCGGTGAGGCGGTGTGTTCCTGCACACAGCTCCACGCTGATATGGGAACCGTAACTCCCTGCACAACCTCTGACCCTAACCAGAGTAAAAGACCACACTCCGAGCAAGCTCGCTCTTAATGCATGTGTACATTAGCAGTCAAAAGTTTGCAAAAAAAAAAAAAAAAAAAGGTGAATGTACCATCTATGTAATGAGTTCTTTACAACAACTGAATTCAGCAATTGAAAGTGTTTAAAAATGAATATGAAGCGGAGTTACTCGCTATGTTTACATGCACAAAAATTGCGGTTTTTGCCCTTTTGCCAAATATACCCGTTTGCATGTAGCCATGTATACACTCAGATTGTCTAGTCGGTTTGTGTATAACGCACAGAGCTGACCGTAAACAGGCACGAGGCCACGTGCAAACGCAAACTGCCGTAAAAACCCCATTTGCGATGCATAACCTGAACTATATATAACCTATACGTGTCCAAAGCATGCTCCAAAAAGCTGAATCATATCAACATATCTGACGTCTTAAACGGAAAACGCTAAATTCAGAATAAGGCCAAATTCAAAATGTCCAAACGGAACAAGCTGTTTACATGACCTGTATCAAATTCCGAATATTGTAATACTCGGAATAACGCCGTGGAATATTAGTGTGCATGTAATGGTAACTGCACATCTCAAAGTGTTTTATACCTCTTATACCACAGCAATTTGCCAATGATTATTTTTTCATTTATTAAAGAATGATGCATATTTTTTCTTTCTTTTGAAATTAATAAAATGTTAGAGAAACTGGAAAGCGGCAATTCTTCTGTCCTGAAAACCTAAAATTACAGCTTTGCTAAACCTCAGGTGCTGGAGACTCCCAATATAAGCACTAAATCAACTCTTCACATCTCCTCACATACATTTTTCATCTGTTTACGTGGAGCGTCCACCATACAAGTCACTGTGTAAGCTGTTCCTAGAAAAATATGATCAGAAGTGCATAATTACTGCCAGAACTACTGTCAGAGCTGCTGTTGTAGAAAATTAATCACCTTCTGAACGATCAGGCTTAAAAAAAAGACTTTTCTTATATACATACTTTCTTTGTTTTTTATTATTATATCCCTCAGCTCTATTCAGCACAAATATGTCCAGTGCAATATAGCAGATGAAATGCTGACAGACAGCAGTCGTGCCATTTCATCTGGTTTCCACAATACAAACAAAAATAATGAGGCAGGATGACAAAAAGCTGATGATTCATATCAGCAGCGTCACACAGGAATCCTGTCAGGCCAGACGGAGAAAAATCTCTCACTTTAAATCGTGCGTGTGTTACTCAAGACACGAGATAACGAGATTTCCAGGTTCTTAAGAAGTTTGCAGTGACTGAAAATAAAAATAGAACAGAATGTACTAAATCTAGAAATGCAAAAAGAAACCATAAATATATACAAGATAAGTGGCAAACGGTATGAACAGTACGTGGTATAAAGTGTATAAATTTATGTTTGTGTTTGGTTCGATCTGGAGCTCGGCTCAGTGGAATTTCTCATGTTCATGTTGGATTTCCTCTCCAGTTTCCTCCCAAAAACATGCCAGTAGATGAATTAGCGACTCGAGATTTGTGATTGAGCAGATGAAGGTTGATGCCCTTGGAAGGTTGATAACCAGGGTGTATTCCTACCTCACACCCAGTGCTCCCGGGATAGGCTCCGGATCGGATCCACTGTGACCCTGAGCTTACTGAAGATGAATGAAAGAAAAATTTGGTATCACAGATGAAATCAACTCAGGTTCCAGGACACTAGTGCAGGAAGGACAGAGTTCCTCACCAATGGTTCTCTGCCAATGTGTTCAGTTCCAGCTCCAAAATGTTGCTGATCTGAAACCAGGAATTGGCACTGTTTTGCTGCCATGGCAACAGTATGAGCAATTCCTTTCGAAATTCCATTCAAGACAACGTGGCGAGTTTTGAAAATTATTGTTGAAAAAACTACTGTTATAATAATAATAACAATAATAATAATAAAACTCAGGTTAATTGCCTCGGGTTAAAATGATCGTTTAGTTAGTAGTTGCAAATGAACTCATTAGGATGCACAAGTGCGTACACAAATACTGATAAAAAAAAATTCTTTTAAGACCTAAACACGCATAATAAATGTGGTAAAAACAAGTACATGACATCTAAGATAACTGCCGTCTTTGTTGCCGGCTAGTTTTCATTTTTAGAAAAATTCCTTCTTGGAATAAAAGGTGCAGAAGTGCTGGAAATCTGGTAGCCAATCAGAAGACGTTGTAACCAATCAATGAAATGTAAGGGCTGTATAAGATCGAGAACAACAGTAGGAAAGTAGCTTTTGGGCAAACGTCTTGTGAAACTGTTGCTGCATTTTCTTGGGCTAATTAAAGACGTTTGACTCGCTGCGTCTTATTTTGGAGCTACGATTTGCCACGGCAAGGGCAAAAACCTCTGCTGAAACGTCATGGGATTTCTCCAGAGGAACACTGAAGAACCCTTAAGGATACCAGATTTTTTTCTAAGAGTACAGACTCCAAATGGTGTGACATTGAGTGGTAAAATTTGTCCTCGGAGCTATAAGTACATGTTTCAGCCACTAGGACCTAATGGTGTGGCTCTTAAACAAGTAGAAACGTGACGCAGATCTTTCATGGTTCCCTGAAGTAGCTGGAAAACAGGTGTTGGAGGTGCACCGAAGGCAATCTCAAAGTTTGACAAACTCGAGCTGTGGCAGTGAAGACGCTACTGGTAGTCCCGGTCTTTCCCTGACCTCCAGGATTAACCTTAGTACAAGCAGGATATGTGCAGCTGGAGTGGAGTCTGCGGAGCTGAAGCAGCACTTTAATAAATCATTTGTCTGTCTAGCTGACAGTGACGGGTCGTCTGGTGATGAGCGCAGGCTTGAAGATGCTGGAAGCTTTTAGTCAGAGCCTCGGACTGCAGTTGCAGCTCTAGAGAAACTCTTAGAAGCCTACAACAGGGGCATTTTGCATTTTGTGCATATTTGCACAAAGAACCCTATTTTCTAAAACCGCAGAGAGAACCGGAGTCGAGTTACACTGCCTCACGTTCATGAGTTGAACGTTTTTACAGCTTGGGATCGATGTGAGTAACTTTGTGAATGACTAGCAATGTGGTGATTCGTCTTCTATCCGGTACTCAGATTGTTCGCACAGTAATTGTGTATTATAAAATACACCCACACGCAGAGTTAAAGCAAAGAGCCACCAAACAGGTTCCGTGCTGAGCGAGTCAAGACAGTTGCTCAGAACAGCATGTTCAGCAGCACATGTTAGACATGCGTGTAACACTCTGCACCACGAGACTTTAAACAGCGCTGCATTAAAACGGCAGCACCTTTAGGCCACAGCCCCTTCATCCGTGCCCGTTTCCATGATCTATGGTCAGGAAATGTATTACTGAGATTTAAGTGCACTCTTGCATTCTGATTGGTCAGGAGGGTATTGATGATTACACGGCTCAGTCAAAGTTTTCAGGACAAAGGACGTGGAATTTTGCAGTTACTCTAACATGAGAAGCTGCTTTTTTATATCTTACTCTGAAGAGCAAGAAAAAATGATGTCGGTGAGGGAACGACTGTTTATAGTTGCAATAATGTAAGTGAGGACAGGAAATGAATAAATAAATGAATAACTGTGCATAATATAATTTTGTATAAGAGGAATGAAACATGTCTCTGACCATGTTAACCTGCAAGGAAAGCGAACACAGAACAGTAACTCCAAGAGTGCTGATAGAATAAAAAAAACTGCACTACTTACCTAACATATTTAAATGAAACTACGCAACATCCCTGAATGAGCCCAAAATATCATTTATTACATCTTTTTTTGCTCCTTCTCATGAAGGATGCCAAAAATTCTGGATGGGGTTAAAATCAGGATGCAATCTGGACACAAGACACAAACAGGAGTGAATTTCTCAGCTCCTTCGAAAACACTTTCCAAATGAATAAACGTGAATGTGAAGAGGAACTTCAGAGGAAAAAAAAAAAAGTTTCCGTACGAGCACTCTCACTCCAAACAGAGCAACAGGTCATGGGAAAAGACATGCGACACGTTTATTCAGAGTTCATCTGGAAAGGAAAAAAAAAAAAAAAAAAAAAAAAAAAAAAAAAAAAAAAAAAA
>JAQQZX010000002.1:22736591-22750986 GCA_030068355.1 Notoglanidium maculatum
ACACACACACACACACACACACACACACACACACACACACACACACACACACACACACACACACACACACACGAGACTTCAGTTGTGAAATACACAGCTGACATTCAATATTCCTGACAAACAGATGAATCATACAGTCTAATTTGCACTGTTTTAAAGTGTCGGCTCCATAAAACTGTAGCAGTTGCTTAAATATATGTTTAGAAGTCAAGACTGTGCATTTATAAACCTGCTAATCCACTCTTCTCATGAACGCTTTCCTTTAATTATTATTATTAGTGTATTATTATCTTAATCTTTTATTGCTTATAGTTTGACAGATTTAGGAGCAATACAGCTGGGCAACATGACAAGATATCAATATTGTGATATTTATGTTGCAATACATGATATCGCAATACCTATTTATCACACGGTTTTAAATTTCGGCAAAACACAATTGCGAATCAGCACTGAGTGATGTCATACGATTAAAGTGGGATTTTCTCTTTTTGCGAGAGAAGCGACGATTGTGAGAAAAATCCAGCTTTAATCTTTAGCTGGTACAGAATGCCCTTTTTTCAAAAAGGTAGTGTTAATATTTGCTCTTCATGTCATGTAATGTGACTTAAATGCAAAAAATGTGTTTGCGTTTCAATTTTGCTTTATCGGTTTGTCTGAAAAACCACGTCGTGCCTGCATAAAAACCTTTTTGGCGATATCTGACAGTTTTTTTTGTTTTTTTTTCCAAATTCACGTATTTCCGTTACTCGTTTTCAAACTGGACATTAATGGAAACATGGCTATTCATTCATGGATTATAAAATAAACTTTTGTGCCAGGTACATTTTCTTCCTTTTCCCTGATTAACAATAATTTGTTGAAAAGATGACTTCGCTCTAGAAATAAATGCAGCAAATAAACAAAACTATTCTTCAATAAAAGACAATGAAAAGTTCAGCTTGAAATGAGTGAAAATGTCTAGAAAGCGGCTTCGGCTTCTGCGTTCATCATAAAATCATAATGACAAGATACAGTATATTCAATTATTTCTCATATTTTTACGTAACGTTCTTTGCGATGCTGCTTCAATATTTTCAACAGCTTAGGAGTTTATAAAGTTACGCAATGATTTTGCCTGCTCAAAAACGAGCCAAGCTGCAGAAGGGTGACGAATTAAAGGAAAAAAAACAAAACAAAGATCTACCGGATGCCATATGTACATAATATGACTTAGTCAGGTTTTATCAAGCTTCCAAAATTGCTTCAAGGGTTCCTGGTACTGATTCTACAATCTTTATTGGAGTGATGAACACCATTCTGCACTTGGTGTGTGTTTGAGAATTGTGTAACTCAAAAATCCTTCATGCGTAAGATCTAGAGTGTGTTACGGTCAGAGCATCACTGATCACGATTTACGGCATTTTCATCCTCATGAAACCTTTCTGAACCTTGTGGTTGGGGGCGGAGTCACCCTGAACAAGACCACGCCCACCAGGATAGAAATGTTTCACCATAGTATTGATTTTGCAGTAAAGTGTCGCTCAAAATAAATACCCCCCAACCAGAGCATAACAGAGCCACAGAAAAGACACAGCATTCCCTTTGGTACGAGAGTCGCTCTGTTTGATCTCACCACAATTAAACAAACTCATGCAAGCATTACAAACACACAGGTCCTCTTTCAGCAGCGTGAATGTTATCACTGCCATTCCAGCACACGGGGCCTGCATGCTATTCAAAGACAGTCACGTGACGCCAAACCTTGGGAGACTTCAAACGCCGATCCGATCTTCTTCCCCCAGTAAACAAATCAAGTAGGCAAGAAAATATGTTTCATATCAACATTTCAAAGCCTCGTTCTTTAGTGCAAGTGCGCATCTGGCCTGAAGTCAAGTCAACCTTATTGAGGTGGCACGTTTCGAGGCAGAAAAGTGCTGTACGGTAGTCATTTTAAAAATTGCAGTCATTAAAAATAAATGAATATGAATAACACAAAAAGCACTTTAAAAAAAACAAACAAACAAAAAAAAAACACTGATGTAAATAATGGAACATTAGATATGCGACGAGTTATAGCTCTAGAAGGTGCGACCTAAAATCAGAGATATTCCTGTATGGAGGAGTATGTGCATGGACGAGTGTGAACAGTGGCGTGACACACCTAAGCCCATAAGCTGAGCGCCTTATAGACGTCTTTGTTAGCGGTCTCCGGGCTGGTCGCCAGCGCGATTAATTTACCTCTCAATTGTTTTCTCCATTCCTTTAGCGAAATCCAGACAGCTGCTCAACCTGGTGGTTAGCATATTTCCATCATGCTCTTTATTAATTAAAGTTTTATTTGTTGCGTGTAAATCAGCAGCCTGACCTTTTCCAGAAGGTTCGTTCCCGTCCTCGTCGGCTCTCTGCTCTTTCTCTTCTTCACAGCGGAGAGACACGGGGCTGCTCTTGCTGGATTCCTCTGGAAATGGAGTTACAAACAAAACAAGCATTATTAAAATGTATGGCTACTAGACATGGCAATCCCAAGCGAGGCTGCATTTTATTTATTCCAAACTTAGTCAGGATTTTTTTTTTCCACCAGTCCAAAATGTATTAAGCACCAATGGATTAATTCAGTATTTTCATGAAGCACTGTAACAACAAGCGTTAATATTAATGCCCCTGTCGACTTTTCATAATTAGCTTCTGTGGTCGATTTACCACCGCCTGCAAAAGAAAGAACGATGCGGTTTGTTTTTCACCCCCACTTAAGAGATTTCTGAATTTCTTTTTTTCTGCAGGACTAGATTTGTTGACTTCTTCGCAGTTTATTCGACCTCTTGGTGCTCATTTTTGTTGAACATGTTCTATACACTGGTTTAGTCTAGCAGGATATGTGTGGTTGGACTTATTTTTTTAAACAAGGTAAAGAAATAAGAATCAGAAGTACATGAGTGTCAGCATTACATGTCAGCAAGAAAATGCGGGTCCGCAGTGCAAAAAAAAAAAAAAGGAAAAGATGACTGCGGCTCATAACAGATGGAGGTTTGTTGGGTGAACGGGTCCGAGTTACGAAATGAAGTTTGGTGGGGCTCTGATGAAGCATGACCGAGCAGGAAGACTTTGATTCCGAAACTCCATTCATTCCTAACGGAGCCAAAAATGTATCGATGTCAACGGGACAAAAACGGATGGATGAAAAGAGAGAAAAAGATGAGCATATATGAGTCATAGCTGATTTCAGGTACGTGTTGGGCGAGTTGTCCTGAGGGGTCATATTAAGCTTGGTGGCTCTGTTTAAAACCATGTCATTAAATAAAGTATCGTACCGCTGAGGAAAAAAGTGTTTGAATAAAAACAGAGATCTGTGCTCATGTTCGCCGCGCTACAGACACGCCCATAATGTTAATTATAATATAATAAAATAATAATAAAAATCTGCCACAAAACAACACAATATCATTAGCTCAGTGGCTACAACAACAAAATATGTTTATAGCCAATTGGGTTTTTTTTTGGTTGTTTTTATCTGGCCACGCAGAATGACATGAGAAGTTAGCTAGGTAGCTACTGAAATAACTTTCAGACAGAAAAATTCTTGTCTTGGTATTCTTAGTCTGTAACCTCTGTGTTTTTCGACAAAGACGTCATTGCATGTTGCTTTGGATAAGAATGTCTGCTAAAGGGTGCAAATCTAAATGTAAACATAACTGGACAAACTTGCATTCCATCATGGATTCTGTCTGGGAGGCGGGACTTCTGCTGTATTTGACTTGATTAAAAAATGGGAAGTTGAAATTAAGAAATGGGAAGTAACTTGAAATGACTTTTTTTTTTTTTCTACAAAGTGTCGGAAAAATCATGCATGCCATGTTAGCTCGTTAACGGTGAGGAGTGATGTATTGCCATCTTTGCTTTGGAGTTTTTTTCTTAGGAGGGAATTTAACCAGTTGAGTTTTATAGCCGAATGCAGCATTTGTATACATGGACATGTATTGAAGGTGGAGTCAAAGAGTAAACAGAATGAGTCCAATGTTTTATCATCTTAAGCCCAAATTCTATCCTAGGCACCTTTAACCTGGGCACGTTCTACCCACATTTCGAGATCGCACAAGCTTAGAAAAACAGATTTGCGGTTTAGAGAAGAATAACAGGCTAATGAGCTCATTTCACAATGATTTACTTGAAGCAAATGACAAAAGTCAACAGTAAAGGTCTTCAGGTTCAAACAGTAAAGCCCTGATTAGAGGAAAGCCCTAAATCAGCAATCCATCTTAATCAAGGAGCGTTTCCAGGCTTTGCTTTAACCCCGACCTCAAACAGATCACAGGCACGGACACGCACTCCAGCCCCTGGTGAGAACGCTGAAGGGTGCAATGCCTCAGCCTGTCACGTTTAAGTGCCCTACAAAGGGACAAACCTGAATCCTGAAAAGGCTTTCCTCTTTGTTTTCCCCTGACAGCCTGCTTCCTGATTTATCTACACGCAGAAAGTCTTTTTGGTGATTGTATGAGGACATGATGTCCACCGGTACCTTTCCAAGGGTCCACGTGAGGACATACGGCACAACTACCGCCTGATGAACACAGATTTTACACCATTCTGACGACAGTCAAGCAGTTTAATGGTTTGTTGGTGGAAAAAATTGACGCTAATGCGGTAAAGCAGCGCACACTTAACAATGACATCTGGAGTCTGGACAGATTAGCGACTGATGCTAAACGTCCCCCTGCGGCTATGCTGCTGTAATCATAGAGGATCAGGACTGAGCCCGTAATCCGAGCATGACACTGAAGCTTTTGGGTCGAGTTTCAAACCAAGAGAGGTTACGGTGTCCGATTTATTTGGCAACATTCAACAGGGAAAGACCGACAACACACAGCAGCAGCGTAAGAAACAAAACACACCGTTGTAGGAAAATAATCAGCGATGTTGTGGCGTGACGAAGCAAAGGTACTGTTATCACCCTGAAGGTGATTCATTTCCAACAGCAGCATGCCCTGAAGTGTTTTACTCCTCTTACACCATAGCCATTTGCCAACGATTACAATTTACTTATTTACAAAAGACAATTTTATTTCAGTTATACTTTTTTACCCATTTAATGTTCATTTAATTTCCTGTTATTACCTTAAAACAGAAAAAAAAAAAAAAAAAACACATGTAAAGGCTGTTTCAAAGCTCCGACACTGGGGACTGCTTCCAAAAAATGTTTAACAAAACATCTAACAAGAAAACGCCATCATGTCAACGGATTACACGCTTTATAAAAGCGTCGGTTATAACACTGCCTGTTAATTAGCTGTCAGCAGAGACATGATGGTAATGGTAACTATAAACCCGTGATCAGAAACCTCACGGCCTAGCAGAATGAACGATACAATACGGCATTTTAATATTTGAAATTTCCTTATTGTATATAGTGAACATAAAATCACACAGATAATTATTAATTATAAATCTCTCTCTACAAATAAGATTTGTTCTTATAATGTATTGTTTGAAGTCATGCTGTTTGGTTAGACCCTGCCATTTCAGAAATGAGTCAAAATCACAAACACACACACACACACACACACACACACACACGACTCAGAGGTCAAACGACACTTTCACACTCATGTTAATGATACAATTTTTGTTCCAGAAACACAGCCTTAGCGAGATTGGAACATATTTGAGAATGTCACCCCATGTTCGTGCGCGAATGTTTGTGTGTGTGTATGTGTGTGTGTGTGTGTGTGTGTGTGTTCTCTGAACAAATCAAGGACACATTATCAGCTACGTTCTCAATATGCTGCCTCATGCACACTCAGCCACTCACTGCTTGCCAAACAGACATTAAGCCAGAGAGTGATCTCGCGCCGTCATCACAGTGTATGCACATCCAGCAGATTTGTGTGTCAAGCTGCCAAGCATGCGCGCGCACACACACACCTCATACACGTACACAAACACTGCTGCGTACATGGTCATCTGCAACACACAGTGCAGTTCCTTTATACGACGTTAATCACATGACAAGAAATCAGCATTAATACATCAGTAACTAACACTTGTATTAAGAGGAGTTTATTTTTAAATAATAAACCAAATAACACCTGCATTATCCAATGATCATATCATCAATGTGCAAAGTTAAGGATTAACATGAACATGTCTACATTAAATCATTTTTAAACATTATTATTATTATATACATTATTAAGATGCTGTAACTTAATTTTTGCTCATTCATGTGGATTTTAAGACACGGATTGAAAAAATGAATGCAGAAAAAAAAATTTCAACATTGTGTAAACTTTATTAATGCTGACGTTGATCATATTGCAAGTTAAAGCGAGTAAATGTGAGTCAAGGGAAGCGTAATGTAATGTAAAGTGTTCTGTTTAAGCGCGTCACTTCAGGCTGTGGTTAAGGTTCAGGGTTAGTAAACAGAAGGTCGTGAGGTCAAATCTCACCGTCATGCGAGATTCTCGACCTTCCAACGCTCTGCTCGGTGCTCGGCTTGTGTGCCGCTTCGTTACTAAGCCGAACGCTGATTAAAATGCAACCATGCCGTACACACAGACCGGGTTAATGAGAATTAACTTCCACAAACAAAGTGTTAATAAAACATACGTTTTATCCCTTTTGCTGTTTAACACCGATTGACAAAGAAATAAGACATTTCCTTTTCCTCCGACTGCTCTGAATAAATAACCTTCAAATGTTTCTCAGTGTCACAAAAGAAAACTTTCTATGGTACGATTCTTTAATGGATGGAGGACACCTGAGGAACGCTCAAGATAAAACACTAGTTGAAAACATTTTTACGATTGTACATTTACAAGCAGCCTAATAAGGCATTATTATGCAGTACTTATTTCCGGTCTACTCATTTGATTGGACAAGCAGCATTCCAAGAGTGTTTATATTTACTGTAATGGCACTGGGAAGTTTCACCATGAGCGTCACTCCACTCATTTGTGCTTGGCACGTAAAATTCCACTTCCCATTTCAAAACTGTTACTACTGCTAGTGTTAGCGACATCATCAGCAAATATACCTTTCAGGAATATGATATACGACTTAAAATATGAAAACTTGTCAGATGTGAATGAAGGGACTTTAATTTTTAGGAAAAGAAGGAGTAGGAAAACAATGCGAGAAGTAAGTTATTACAATAAAAACACTATTACAGAAGTCACCCAGTGAAACTAATCCTGTCCAAATAGGGCAATGGGCATACTGTACTGTTTATTTAATTAATAGGATTTCAAATTCGGCTAACTAGCTGCACTAGCATCTATGTTTTTTCACTTTGACATGACCAATATTGCATGTTGCTATGGCAACATTGCTGCCCCGCGCATGAACATACAGTACATTTGGTTAAGATGGTGTGGAGCGTCCGAGTAAGCAGGGATTTGACTGTTCTCTGGGTTTGAGAGTGAGTTGTGGAGAATTTCATGAGCCCAAGGTGAAGGGTTTCTGCTCGAGAGAAGCAGAAGCGTGAAATCGCAGTTTAGCACCTACCAGCAATCTTACGTGAATCTCCTGCCTGAGGCAACAGAGGCATGTTTTGCATCGAGTGCACGGAGACGAGGCAAAGCAGAGAACAGACATGAAGCTGAATCTTGGTTAGCTCAATGGAAGCCAAAACTTTCCAGCATAACATTAACCAACCTGTGTGAACTTATCTTACACGATCTCTGACGATCCGCAGGCCACCAACATCAAAGCTGTGGCTTCTGAACATCTCTCTCTCTCTCGCTGTGCAGGTGCTCGTGCCTTCAAATCAACTCAGTCAGCTACAAAATGACTCCTAATTTGCATGGGGTTTAATCTGGCTTTCAAAGACAGTTAACATGGAGGTGGTTACTCAGGCCAAGAGGAAATGATAAAACACACAATGGCGTTATTAACTTCCTCCGTCTCTCTCTCACACACACACACACACACACACACACACACACACGGAGGGTGAATACTCCATTTTAAAAAATATCAGCATGCATGTTTCAAAGTCTAAAAGCACCCTGTTTACACTTGGTTTTAAAATGTGTCTTGGGTGATTGGGTCACAAGTAGACAGAACTAAATATAAGCGTAACTAAATATAGCGTAATATAGCATAAATAAAGCGTAACCGACCACCGAGACACATTTAAAAGCTCATCTGGGACACATTTGACCATGTTTTGTAGTGTAAACACTAACATCTCCTGATGCTTCCGCAAAAGGGACATAAGGCAGTAACGAAATCCGTACACTAGTCGTCAGCTGGACACCTTTGAGACGCATGCTAGACACGGGTGTATCCGATCACCAAAGACGCGTTTTAAAACCAAGTGTAAACAAGACCAAAGAGACTCTGGTCCATGGACCAACATTTGGATAGATTAGGTTAACCAATACACTGAGCTAGCCCACATATGCAGGATATTGTGGTCGTGTAGTCATTGAGCTGGCAGCATCAGACGAGACCTGGGTATTACAATGCAGCTGGATATTTCTAAATGAAGCAAGAATCTGGCATTTAAAGTGTCATTGGACCCTGATTTGTTTCATGTAGCTCAGGTTCAGTCTGGGAAGATGAAATTCTAACCCTGTGCTCGTCGCAAACATGCAATCAGCATCAGATAGATCAGATTTTGTCATTGAGTTGTAAACAAGAGCTTGATGTTAACATGATTTTCTCATCAGCCAAAATGCTGACCTATCTTACGACATGCTCAGAGCTGCTTGTAAAACTGGATGCATTTCAGAGGCCTTTAAAGAAACACCAGAGATTCTGTACTACATGAAAGTAGATAACAGCGTAGACAAAGATAAATAGAGTGAAAGAAATCAGACCATGCCAGCTAATAAATGTGGAGAGGAAAAAAACCACGATCGAGCTCATCTTCTTAATGCAATACTTTGAATATAAGCATTTTAGTGATTATTAAAAGAAATCAAATACATGAATCTAATTTGTTTAAGACACAATGGGACTCCATGTGAACTATTGCATTTCCAAACAGGAAATTAGAAAATCGGGGCCCAAAATACATCCGTGAAGGCAGTGATGATCTTGACGTATAGACTATAAGACTAGACTAAAATAATCAATGATGGTGAAGTGTGATGTAGACTGATGTGATTTATTCCTTTTATACCAGAAATTATACGACTATATGATTATAATTTTATTAATAAATTCAAGAACGACACATCATACTTTTCATTTGCTCATATGTTGTGGAACGTCAGCGAAACAATTTCCTGTCATCACTTACGTTATAGCGGCTACGTTTCAACAACAACTTGTTTTTTTCTCAAATTCGGCTCGTCATGTTATACAAACTATTGTGTCCTGACGCTGGAGACGCCTTCCAAACATCTGATCACAGAGAACTTCACCAGGCTATGAACATTTTTGAATGTGTTTGTGTTGCGCATCCACCTGAGAAGCTCCTGTTACTATAGAAACAATATCCAAGTCACATGAGCGCAGTCTTGAATTACAGCTTCAGCTACTGTCCGAGCTTCTGACCAATCAGAATCAACAGCACTATAAACTCACTACATGGCTTTAATTAATTCCCTTCACCAGAACGTACAGCAACATGAGATTAAAGTCAACAGGAGTTTGTTTAACATCACTGCGCACAGCAACGCTCGCCAGATAACAAACGCGTCATAACGTTAATGTAAGAGGCCCTAGTGGAAGCTTTCGGTTTGAGATTTGTTATCTTATGTAGCCTAAGTGCTACTTTTATCACTGCGTTTTGAACTAACTATCAGTAAACCCAATGAACCCTACAGCCGAGCGCGACACACATATACAAAAGGCGCACAGATTTAATCTCACTAATATTATTCATATAACTTATCATACAATGCGTCATGCTCATGCAGCCAGATCCTGGTACATTCTTAATTTCAGACTCCAAAACTACGCCTTTGTCTCATTGTATCCATTAACTGACCGGTGAAGGTCCACAACCGTCTGGGTCTTTGGTGTGTTCATCGTTATTATGGATGACAAAAGGATTTTAAATAAATTAGGTCTTATATTTACAGCACATATAAACAAAAAATGGTTTTAAAAAAAGGCCACAAAGACAGAGCGATTGTAAAACAAATACATTTGTGTACATCTATTCGATATGGCCTTTAGCAGTAACAATAATAATGCTACTTTACTTTTTGTAAATGCTACCTAACAGTAGTTTTTGATTTTAAAAAGAAGTTCTTATGAGAATTTTTGGACAAGAAACTTCTCAATGTTTGTGTGGAAATTTTAAATCGCTGTGTCTAATATTTATTTCTTACAAGCATTTCTGCCTCTCGTCCTAAAAGGTGCTAATATTTCTGAATTTTATGTTTTTTTTTATTTTTTTATTATTTACAAAATTAAATAATGAAGTCTGTAGGCGTCAGGGTCCAATCTTGAGAGGATTTCTGTATTGGCTTGGACTTATTGCCATTTCTTCTCGGAGTCTTGATCGAAGGTCTGACTAAATATCGGCTTCATCGATATTTAAAAAATAATGTCGATGGTGTTTTTTTCTTTCCACATGCACAATGGTGGAAAAGTATAAATTCCTTCATCTAGAAAACAGACAAATCACTGGTGCAATGTGGGAATGAAGCCAACTAGATGAAGCCGTTGAAAAAGATCAGCTTGTTTTCGGTCTCGATCTTGACTTGGCCTCAGCCGACTTAACACTCCAGGAGCATACAGACAGGAAGCAATTCGCTTGTCGCGTGTAGCACTGATGCTGAAAGTTGGTCGCTACGGCCGTCCACGTGTAAAGCAATTCGCTCGGCACCCGGCCGACACCAGGCCCGGGGTACATAGGTATCCTTCTTGTATATTTCTCACCCCAAAAGCTTCCAGCAGAACCTGGCTAGTCCACCACAAGACCATAAATAGGTCGATAGTGCATGTCAAACAACTCGCCCACGTTTAATTTAATTTAGTTCACAGAGAGTACAGTTTAGAGATTTCGGCGCATTTTAGTCTAACTGTTGCGGTATCTAGTTAGCTCAACTTACTGCATTGTTCCTATCAAAAATCAGACAAATCTTTATAAAGAAAAATGACTGGCTAAATGTAAACAATGAGCTGCTCTTCTATTTTGGTGTGATTGAAGTGGCAGGAACCAAAGTCATGGATGTTGTCTCCTCATGGTAAACGTTTTGGGGAACTCTGTATTGATATCGCCTGTCAGTTAACAGTATCTTTCACTCCCATTGGGCGTCGTGTCCAAGTTGAGAGTGGTTTTACTCGGTACCCGCCCACTTTGCACCACCAACGGTTATTTCTCCTGTCATTGCTACAAAAGTCACCAAATTTCATCAACATTACATGATCTCTGGTCACCAAGTCACTTCCTTGGTGTACACCCTTTCAGGTTTTGACATGTCTGGAACAAAGACATCCTAAACAATTGTGTGTTTCCAGCTTTGCGGCAACAGTTCTGGGAAGAACCCCAGCTAGACCAGGGGTTCACATACTTTTGGTCATATAGTGTATCTCACTGTGAAACATTTTAATAAACCACATTTTTCAGAACTGAAAATGTTCTTGAGTTTTATTTTGCAGTACCAACTTCTACAATATTTCATGCTCGCATATCTTCTAATATTATGTTCACGTTTCTGTTGAACGTCGGTGTAGTAATAGGAACCAGGCGGTTATTCAAATTATTCACACCTTACGCAACCGAACTTCAACGTCTCACTTTCCACTCATGTTTCAGGAGTTAGATCTCAGACATGGCTTCAGACAAATTTACAAAGCATCACATTAAAAGACTCCCAGAGAGCTGGACAGCCGCTTTATAAGTGTTACCTTACACTACAGTGCTTCATATACATGTGTGGATTATGTGCTTATGGAAAGCCACTTGTTAACTGTAATGCACAAACACACAGATAAGGATGTAACTGGATTCTGTCTAGACACAGTGATAAGATCTTGGCGAGGTGTAAATTCAAATCTTATTGTGTCTGCTTTCCAAATCAGCTCTCAGAAAAGCAAAGTCATATTAGTTCTAGAGGTTGTGTGTTATGACGGCGCTGTTTATGTAAAATTACAGCTGATGTACTACAAATAGAAGAATTAACAATAGAAGAGTACGAAAAGAAATGTCTTTTGTTTCCTGACTTCAAATTATTCCACCTTGTGAGTTTGGATACAACAAAAGATAAATTACATCTGAAAGTACTCCAGAGAAAATGAATTAGCCGTGATGCTAACAGCTGAAGTACGGCTTCAAATTGTTTACTCGAGCCAAAGTAGAAAACTCTTAAATTGGACTGCAAGTATGAAAGTAAAAGGAAGAAAGATTTAAGTTGGTGAACCAAGAAACATAAGACAAAATTAGCTAAGGTTAACCGACTACAGCTTTATTCGTAATGTTCGCTAACGTGAGAAAAACAACAACACAAGCTAAATGCTAATAGCAATAAATACAAAGTATATGTAGCAGCTGATCGATTACAATGATGCATATTAGGTCTCAGTTTTGTGTATTTATTTAAATTTGTTATCAGATTTGAATGTTTTTCTAGCTCTAACTTCCAGCCTAAAGCGGAGTTTACGCCTTGCAATTTTTATCACCTCGTTATTTTGCATGTAAATACAATTTTTTTTTTTTAATTATCTCAAAATATAAGAGATAATTATTTTGAGTGTCCAAAAAGAGAACACGGTCACCTGTATATATATAAAAAAAAAGGAATATTGGAATGTGCGTAGAACGCAAACTAAAAAGATGAATTTAAAAAAATACATGCCTAAATATAAGGGCGAGGCTAGATTTTGTCCAGACTCAGATCCAAGATGTAAATCCAGTGATTAGCTGACCTATGTCAGAAAGACAAAACATACCCTCCTCATCAACAGCCTCTGAAAGCCTAAATCATGATAAAATATCTACTAATTGAGCTCGAAAAGCTTCTCCCGCACATGACGATGAGGTATCTATCACACACCAGACAACAGAGGAGGTGACCGGAGCTGATTACAGCTTAAATAAGCAGTTCTGAAGCCAACATCATAAGGAAATATCTTCCAGGTAGACAGTAGACACTGCAGAAAAATGTCCGCCGAATGCCGGAATTGTCAATATAAAGGTTCTGATTGTATCTCCTTACTAAAGAAGGACAGGAGGAAGCAGTGCAGCGTGTACCGGAGCGACGGGAATGAAACGCTGACTCCATGATTACAAACCGAAATATAATATGCAGTAGCAGAACAAAACAACAAAATCAATAGGACAAGTAGAATAAATAGAGGAGACAAACGTGTTGTGACTACCAGCATCGACCAGCAGCCAGTTAATGCTAAATTAATGAAGTTAATTAAATCCTCCTTGTGGCATCAAACAGGTCCTGTTTCACAGCTCTTGGAGCTTAAATCCAGATTAGAGGTCAGAGGTCAACCTGGAGAGTTCCGGCGGGGAGTAAAGGCTGGTGAAGGATGTCAGATTAGCTCCGTATTGAAATTAGACCCGAGGTGACATTTATCGACGTTGTGTAAAATCGGTTCTAAACTGTTTCTAACTCATAATATTTAGAATAGGAAAAAACTGGGATTTAACAAATGCATGTAAGTGGGTCATACACAAGTGTATGCACTAATGTTTAATAAGGAGGAGATATTTCGTAGTTACCGTGTGCGCTCATTTAAATAGACATGCCCACAATTAACCATCCATGTTATTTAAGAATATGGTTTCAAAGGGTACCTAAAAAAAAAAGTTTCAGACTTTTTGACATCAGGACACAGTGTCAGCGGGAAATAGGAAAACAAAAACTTTGTAAATAAATTTTTAGCAACAAAAACAAAAAAAAAAAAAAAAAGAAAAGTTTTTTTCCCAGGACGAAGAAAGATTTTATGCGTTTGTCTTTAGGAGCTGGCCAGGGAGATATCTTAAATTAGTCTCCTAGTTTGTTTTTATCATTTGGGAAATAAAATCAACTAAACAAAAATAACTTCATGATATGGATGGATGGATGGATGGACGGAGGGACGGACGGATAAATGGATAAGCGAATGGATGGATAAGCGTATGGATGAATGGATGGATCGATAAGAGGACGGGGCTGGATGGATGGATGGATGGACGGAGGGACGGACGGATAAATGGATAACCGAATGGATGGATAAGCGTATGGATGGATCGATAAGAGGACGGGGCTGGATGGGTGGATGAGCGGATGGATGGATAAGCAGATAGATGGAGGGATATATAAGTGGATGGATGGGTGGATGGATGGAGGGATGAGTGAGTGGGTGGATGAATGGATGAGTGGGTGGAGGGATGAGTGGGTGGAGGGATAAGTGGCTGGATAAGTGGATAGGTGGGTGGATGGATGGATGGATGGATGGATAGATGAGTGGGTGGAGGGATAAGTGGATGGATAGATAAGCAGATGGATGGATGGATAGATGA
>JAQQZX010000002.1:22761303-22785370 GCA_030068355.1 Notoglanidium maculatum
ACACACACACACACACACACACACACACACACACACACACACACACACACACACACACACACACACACACACCTCTAGCAGCTGGCAGGGTTATTACCGTGCAGCAGGAAGAGATCCCAGATCGCCAGCACTGAGTCCCAGCATGGGAGAGAGGTGAAGAGAGTCAGAAACCACTGCATGATGAAATGCACCAAGGACACACCTAATTTCTCCTGGACCAGTGAGAGAGTGAGAGAGAGAGAGAGGTGGTAAAGACAGACTGGGGACACATTTTGGATTGTCATCTGTGCGTCAGTCCACTTAAATACAATATCATTCTCTAGGATCACATGCATTACACATGGTTCAGTTTATTATATGGTTAATATTTTCCTCTGTGTAGTGTTACATGTCTCAAAATAGATACAAGTCCTCGTATTTGTTTCTTTCACGTGTCACTCAATTTGCAACCTGATTATTCACGGGGTAAAAAAAAAAAAAAAAAAAAAAAGAGCCTGGTGTTGCTCAGCGCTTTTCTGAACGGTCTAAAATTTTCATCTTCACTGTGGCAAAAACGTGTTCGCAAATCTGCCCACGCAGCTACCGCTTCCCACGGGAAAAGATGCGCTGGCAGCTGACCAAACAAACAAACAAACAAACCAAAACATCTTGCAAAATGGCATGGATTTTAAAGTCGAGTTAGTAACTGACCGCTAATGCGATTTTAAAAACAGGTTTCAACTTTATATTAAACTTCCTGCCTGAGGTTATTATAATACGTTTCCAACCCCAAACAATCGAAAGATGATACCAGGAATCATCAACAGATTCCATCAACTCGGACAACAAAAATATCTCTTGGAAAATGTGATGTCTGAAGCTTTAACGGTCGACAAAAATAAATTGCACCTATTGCTAGTAATGAGCAGTGTTTAAGTTATACGCATGTGAGAAAACACAATTCATAAACATATAAATGACTGCTTATCCACTATGGTTCCTAAATGTTCTGGGTAGGTATTAATTATAACAATCACTGATTTCTTCTCCTATCTTATCTTGAACACTGAGAGGTCTTAAGAGTACATGCCAGTACATGTTTTCGGTGTTGAACACAATTTAAAGGCTGTCTTATGAGACTGGGACGGTGCTGCTGTAATGGAACCAGCCTCTGTAGTTTCATTTTCCTGACTCACTCGCTCGGATATAAACCCCAAAACATAAACACAGATCAGGAGTCTTATTGCTGTTTGAAGTTGGAAGGAGAAAGGGCTTGATTACAGGAAACGGGCTTAAAAAGGATTACACACATCTCCAGTGGGACTAAGCTCCAAGCGGGTCTCTATTAAAGACCTATTGTATTGCAAATACTTCAAAACAGCCTCCTCAAATGATTTTATAATCGATATCAAAATGCTGTTTAGAAGTCCTGTAATTACCAGATGCTGGGATACTTTAGGTTTCCTGTGCTTCAGTAACTGCTGAAAAACCAGCACTTGATGCTGGATCCTTAAAAAAAAGAAAAAAAAACCCATGTTAAATAAATTTACACCACTGCTGACGTCTCAAAGGTGTAGATTAACTTTACAACAGCAGCTCTGAAGGCAAATCCCAGGATTCAATCTCAACATTCCAGCACCAGAACACAGCCTTAAAGGTGCGATATGTAAGAACTGGCCACATGTCAAATTCATACTCCAAACAAATTGGTGGTAGCACATAACCAGAAAGTTGGGGTGTTCATGCCGATCATAAGAAACAAGCCAGAGCAAAACAGTATAGACACATTTGGAATGCTTTTCAGTTCAGTTTGTGTTGTTGTTAGATGGCCTAAACAGCTGTTTTAAATTGTCCAAACATGGTAAACACATCTGGTTTGTTTGCTACATAACCCTGCCTCAGTTTGGTAGCTAGCCAGAGGACAAGCTAACTGAGCTAGTCACATACTAATTCAAACTGCTCTGAACAGCGCATCAAGAAACAGCTGACTTAGCAAACACTCAGCAATGTTCTCCAATTAGCTACCTTTATAAGCTATCACTAAATAGCCAACGTTAGCGTTAACAGCTCTAGAAGAAACGTTAGGAGTTCAGTATCAAACTTCATCCCTTTGGGCAGAATGCAGACTGGATGCTACAGTGACTCACTATCACCTCTTGAGGTGCAAAGTGGTATTACAAGTGGTATGGTCCATTCTCTCTGAGGTCATCATGCTAACTTCAGTGCAACCCAATACACGGACATCTCTGACATAACGTCAAAACATATTTCTTCAAGTCCTGTTGATAATTTTTAGTCAATTTCTGAACGTTTTAAACTAAAATTCTTACATATAGCACCTTTAACAGTGTCATTTCCTCTAACCGCTTACTTCTTGAGAGAGGAGTCGAACAGCTCGGACAGGTATTTAGGTTTTTCAAGCAGCACCACTAAAGCCCAGAAAGCTTCCTCCTCATTGAGGAGCATGAGCAAGACGGCAGCGATGTACGACATCCCTAAAGAGAGCAGAAACACCCAGTGTTAATCAGGAGCTGAGTAACAGCACAACGTAACACCACGTTTGATGTTTATTTACTGGATAAATCCTCAGTGACTGCCATCTTGTGACTAAATAATTCATTTTGATGTTAGAAAGTGTTTAAGAACTTTCTGCAAGTAACACTGGTCAAAACACTTTGCATGTTACATTTTCATATACAGCACCTGAACAATTAACACACAAGTGTGTACAATACTGTACATGAAGGCCGAGGCGATCACCTTGGCTGTACCCGATCTGAGGGTTATATTTGGTGTACGCAGTGAGCACTCGGAAAAGCTTGGCTTGGCCCTCGATGGCTTCAGGCGTGTCTCCCATTAGAGAGCGGTGTGTTGGAAACGACCTCTCTACAAACACAAAAAAAGCCCTTTTTTAAAGCTTTGTGTTGCTCCTGAAGCAAAACAGACAAAGAAAAATGCACTGTGTCAAAGGTTTAACATGTTCAGGTAATATATCCTGCATCTCCACTGATTTTCATGATGCATATAGAGTTTCTAAAACTAAGGGGAAAAAAAAAAAACAATTTAAACACTGGAGTCAGTAAAAGGCGCCACCTAGTGGATACAAAAAGAATTTTATCCACAGTGAAATTTTCAAACCAGACCTCAAACCTTGTCCTTCCTGCCATATACCACTATATTACAGCTGCAAGGGCACAAACAGGTTTAGGGGCAGTTATTAAGGCAAAAGGAAGGTAAACTGGGTATCAGAACACTTAGAATCACAAGAAAGCTGCTATCTATGCTGAAATTGCGGGCACGTTGTTATAGGATGGGGTGGTGTGATGCAGCAGCTGCCTCCTATAGCAACTATACTACTGACAAAATGACACGGCATACTTTCTTTCCTCTCTTTATAGTTGCATTTAAGGAGGAAACTAACTAAAGACATGGAACCTGAGTTACAGAAATTGATTCGTTTCCAATATCAGCGCATGATTAGGTGTTTTATTCCTCCTACGCCACAGAAATATGACAATAATTACCGGTATGTATTTATTAAAGAACATTATACCCTTTATAACATTCAGGAGGCAAGTTAGCTCCTGTTATAGCAGCTATAAACAGTCGCTCCCTCACCATCCTCTCTTTTTTCCCTCCCTATTGAAGTTAATCATGAACAAAATGCAGTTCGTTACATCAACACAGACCTAAATGAACCACGGATGTAGAAATGTTATTCCAGGCTTTAGATGATTCAGACAGACGAGATGAATCTAACGGATCAATGTTATAACCAGAGTGAGTAATTATTAGTATTAGAGTGCTGCTGTTGCTCACGTAGGTCCAGAGCGATCTGTCTGAAGAGAGCCACGTCGACGCTGAGAGCGCCTGCGGCAGCCGAGCCCGGCTCGTTCTCTCTCTCGCCCAGCGTGCTGATGGCTGACAGGATGCTGTACTCACTCACGCTGAGGTCCACCAGAGGCTTCCGGATCTCACGGAGACACACCTGAGATACACATGTAGATCATACAGTGTGAACCTAAACCATGAACAGGTAACGGTTTAGATATGGACTGATGTAAACAGAAAATGAATACATTTTTTTGTTTGTTTTTGCTCCTTTGTGCCATAAAAACAAAAGCTGGAAATTTTTGAATAATAAAAAGATATTGCAGTGCAGCTTTGGTATGGAAAATCATACCTACAGCAAAGCAGAGTATTCTGAGGTTTGATTTATTTGTTTATTTCGCAAACCAATTAGCTACCACGCGCCCACCGTTCAAGTACCACTTTTACCAAAAACAAACAAGCTGCTACTGGATCATGAGTAGAAAAATCACAGCTCCAATTTTCTGGTGAATGACGTGACAGTACCTTGTAGGAAAAGTCCCTGTATGGCAGCCATCTAAAATATCCAATACTGTGCAAGAAGTCTTAAAACTAATGCTGTAAAGTCTTCAGAAAGAATACAGTTAAATCATTCTACTTAAAAGAAAAATACTACACCGTGCAGTAAACAGTAACAAACTAAACAAAGTTAATATTTGCCTTTGCTTTTTTTCTTAAATCGCACTCCCAGGTACAGTGTGTGCAGTTTTATAAGGAAATGAGCTGCAGGTTTCACTGAGCAGCTTGAAAAACCTGCCACAGCTCTTCTGAAGACTTTGACTGTCACACTTTGTTTTGTTTTTTTGCATCAAAACCCAGGAGCCATCTTATCTGATCATATCTTTTGTCTGAAAAGTGGTCTCTTAATGCAACATGTATTTTTTTTTTGTAGTTAAAGTAATGTTTGGAAATTTAAAATGACAATGTAATGAATATCAAACAAATTAAGAAATACGGTGCTTAAGACTTTTCCACAGTACCGCACACACGTTCCTAAATTCCAGAAACTAAAGCAGCGACTGAGATCCACCTGATAGCAGAAATCACTGGCCACTCGGACTGCCTCGATGTCCAGCAGACACTTCCACACACGGCCACGCAGCGCAGGAGGAATGCCAATACGGATAAAGCGTTCGATCTACGATTAAAGGAAAGAAAGAAATAATGAAATAAGCCATATGACAAATTCCTCGTATGTGCAACATACTTTACGATTCTCTCCTTCTTAATTCATAATCAATCCACAGGTTGAGGAAAAATCTAAAGCGCTCAAGAATATGAAAGAAACATGCTAGGAACGTACCTGGTTTCTGCAAAGGAAACTGGATCCATTCCAATAGCTGAGCAGTTCACACAGCTCTTTAACTTTCACCGCAGTCGGCTGAGGATAGCTGAGCAGAAAAAGAAAAAAAAAATCATTCAGACGTCAGTTAACATGTCCTAATTGCTGAAGCTTACTGATCGTTCACTATGGAATAAATTTCTCACTCAAACGTTGATTCTTTTCCTACAACAGAACATCCCTGAGTGTTTTATTCCTCTTCTAAGAGCAATTCGCCAATGATTTTAAGTCATTTTTATCCTCAGGTTGTCCGTTTTGTCCCCTTATAGTTATGTTTATTGTTATTGAACATCTCCAGAACAAGTTATTACTTACATTAGAGCAGAAACAAACAGTTGTTCCCCTCACCAGGCTCTCTTTTTCAAAAAAAAAAAATTGCAAAAAAAATGATCACTTGCAGATTGTTACAAAGTGCTGACACTGGAGACTCCATACTTCCATAAAGGTCATCGCCGTACAGAAAGTTTCAAACAATTTCACTTTGTTTTATTTCACATAACCCTATGATATGAGCTGCTGACAGAAAAATCAATCAACACCTTCTGACCAATGAGAATTAAGACTTCAACAGCAATGTAGTTATCCCTTTCATGCATAAATTATTTACAAACATATGCTTCACATTCTTTTTTACAACAAAAACTGTCACGTGAATATGAAGCTCTATAAATATTATTTGTATTAAAAAGTAAATGGATTATCCCTGTACATGCGGAATTACATGGGGGGGGACCTTAATGTGTTTAGAAACAAAAATTGTTAGCATTGAAGTTTAAAATTATATAATGTTGATGAGCAAAATGATAGAAACATGTATAAAAAAAAAAAATGTGTTCATTAGTACACAATGGCACAAAAATACACTTAAAGGTCCACTGTGTAGGACTGAACCCCCTCAACGCCCCTCCCTTACCGAGCGTGTATTAGCGAGTACGGTGGCTGTCAGGTGCCCATAGCGTACTTCCATTCACACTCCCTCGCTTTTTCTGTGCTAAATAATAACCTCCATTTTTCAAAATTTGACTTCTCAAATTTATTAGCCAGCACCAGCAAGCACTGATTCCTCTTCTTTCTTCTTCCTCATCATCTTCATTCTGGTGCTTCCTTCCAGATTCACGCTGCCACTTGGAAAAACACGAAACTCAGAGGTTTGTCCGTTCCAGGTTACCGTAGCGACGCAACATGGCGGCTCCGTAGAGGTGGACCCGCTCCCTATGTAGATATAAAGGGCTCATTCTAAGCTTACGACAGCACAACGATTCATAGTTACAGGTAATTATACACTAATGAAAACATACTTATGAATATTATATTCCATTTCTGCTAATAGATCCGCCTAAATCCTACACAGTGGACCTTTAATTTTGAGCTGAAGGTTTGTTAAGATAAGACAGACATGCTGCACTCAAACAGTCTAAACAGAAACAGAATAATAATGTTGAATTGCAGTGGTTTAAACTGACTGCACATAAATGTGGACACTGTGCATGAATAGGTTAAATAATTCAGTAAGTGCTGTTAATTGTATAAAGGGAATCTTATTGTAAACCAAAGCAAACCAATCTCTGAATATTGGCTGTTTAATTAATGGGGTATATTTGCAATAAGTTCTAACACTTGTTTCAAAGTTGAACCTATTACCAGCGGAAGGAAATAAAGCATGTTTTAAATGATGGTGTATGATATAAAAACACACCTGTATTCATGGGATCTGTGCTGCAGTTTCCTCTCTCTCCTCTTACTGAAGGCGAACCCAAACTCATCATATCCCACACTGCTGCTCCTGCGCCTGGCTGAGGCTGAGGCTTTACTGCTGCTGCTGCTGCTGCTCCTTCTCTTCATCATCATCTCACCAACACACAATGGCAACTAATTCTTTTTCTTATTTTACTCTCCCATTGTTTCCATTTTACCCCTTTCGTGCGCAATTGGGCAGTTGTGTTTGAACTCACCGCCAGATTGATTCAAAGATGGCGGAATTTCAAAATATAAGTCCTCGAGGCTCGCGCGCAACGGCTGCATTTATGTACATTTCCTCCAAAACGATTATTTAATCTTGGAAGAGAGCGAGAGAGAGAGAGAGAGAGAGAAAGAGAGAGAGAGAGAGAGAGAGAGAGAGAGCGTATCTTTTAAAATATCACTCGTTAAACAATTTATACAAATTATTCATAATCGTCATTATTAATTAATCAACTCACTCTATCTTACCTGTACCATCTGCAGCACTCTATAGTATCTACATCAGATATACTGTATATCAGGAACTAGATTTGCATTTTCTGAAGGAAAAATTATAAATTCAAAATAAATACAAAGCAAAAGTTCAGAAAGTTTAAAAATGTAATGCAGGCAAAGAGGGAGTGAGAAAGGGAAATAAAGAGTGAGATAGAGATTTAACTTTACTTAGGCAAAGTACATTCCTTGATATAAAATTAGGTTAGTTTAGATAGATAGCTAGCTTCAGACTACAAAACAAAGTACATAATATTAAAAAGATATTCGGCAGCTAATGTGATAATATATTAAATAAAACACAATATGAGTTGGTAATCCCAACTTATTAAAGAGAGTGAGACAGTATGGTGTGTAGAGAGAAAGAAGTATAGATATTAGAAGTTGATAAAGAGAAACACAGAGAAAGAGAAATAAAAGAAATAAAAATCGATCGATAGGGTGTGTGTAAAATCACGAAGATTCACTCTTCATTTCAATAGGAAATGTTTACTAGTTTTTCTTTAATATCTTAGTATAAAAAGTCTAAAACGTAGAGAAAATTAAAATAACAGCTTAAGTGTAATTTACAGGATCTACGCAAGCTATTGCTGAGGAATTATTCACAGAAAATCAGTTTGAAGAAAAAAAGGAATAATAAAACGGACAGAAAGAACAATGTAATGCTTGTGAAACTCTGTGTTGTGCTGTTTAAGGAAAATAATCAATGACAGGGAGGTGTGATGAAGTGGAGTTACTGTTACCACCCCAAAGTTTTATTGGATTATTTTCCAATAACAGCATGTCCTGCAGGGAATTACTCCACAGTTCTCCAACTATTAAACATTTTTATTCATTAAAGTGTTTGGTTTTTTAAATTCGTTTATAGTTACATTTAAACAAGTTTAAATAAGTTAAACAAGTTACATTCAAAACAAGTTAGCTCCAGTTATCCTGGTACTTACAACTGAAACAACCCAATCCTGATTCCTGGAACTGTTTTATTCCTCTTACACCACAGCAATTTTCCATTTAATAAAGAATGGCATCAAATGTTTTATCTGTTTATAGCTACATTTAATGTAATGTTTGTGAAACAGTTAGATCCTGTTATAACTTACAACTCAAATACAGCTCAATCGTGGCTAATCCCAAAACAAACCTCAAAAATTTACATCCCATTAGTAAGAGAAATCTCCAACAATGGTGAAAAGTTTTCAGCACTGTTCAGCTTTTACTTTAGGGTGGTGTGTCCACCTCAGCTCCTGGGTGGATCCTGATCTTGGGTTAATTTCTGTGTGGAGTTTCGCATGTTCTCCTTGTGACTGTGTGGGTTTAGTCCATTCATGCGCAGTATTTCCATCCACCCTTTTATTTATGTATACAACACTTTTCTATCACTTCACCTTACAAAGTACATAACACAAAATAGCACAAATTATCCCTGGATCAAAATGTATACTAAATTTCACAACATGCTATTATAAAACATCTTTAAAGTAGTTTTTTTCAGTTATTTCATGTGGAAAATAGATTAAACCTATTCTGCCCAGCTAATAAACCAGTAAGTAAATGATTTGTAATTATTTTGCAGTGAAAATAGGCAGAACTACAAAAGCTAAACATACAAGGAACCATTATACTGTTCGGTCAGTTGCTCAAATAAAAAATATAAGGTTCATGTTATTGTGGCATGAAGTCAGTGAATGTTAAATGTGTCCTTTTCAGTGTCCTGAAACCTGTGAAGAAGCATGTAAGAGAATAAAGATGTGACTTATTTTAACTAAACATAGAAATCAACACATATGTGTGACAAATTAAAGGAAAAACCTGGTGTTTCTGTTATGCTGTGGGGGGCTTTTACTTATTTTACTGCTGATTTGGGTCCATTTATACCATTAAAATGAGGTGTCACTGCAAATCTATACAATGTCCTTCTGACTGATTACCTTAATCCTATGATAAAACATTTCTATCCTGATGGGCGTGGTCTCATTCAGGATGACTCCGCCCCATACACAAGCACGAGGGCTTACTAAATTGTTTGGTGAAGACAAAAACACTATAGCTTTAACTAGTGATGGCCAAATAAAACTCCGAAGCGCCTATTAAGTATCAGGGGGTCTGCCAAATGAAGCCCTGCTTCGAGGTGTGTATAATTTAATTAGAAAATCACATGACCGACGACAAAACGAAGTCTCGGTTCATTACTTGTTTCATTCAACAGAGTTCACTAGCGACCCCTACTGCTAAGAGAAATGTACAGCATGTTTTAATTTCTCCTTCACATCAGTGTTATGCCATTTTGCATTACTATATGCATGTTCTGTGCACAGTGTTCCAATTTACAATAACTTATATAATACATTTTTATATGTGCTTATATTTTATTTGGTGTGTACACTATTTTCTCTCTCACACACACACACACACACACACACACAGAGACATGAATATTGTATATGAGATACAGGATAAAGGAAACCAGATATTGATGACATAGGCGGAAATCCTGGGGGGGATACGGGGCATGCCCCTGGGCGGTTGTCCAACATATATATCATTGCAAACCTAAGTATGTAATTTGAATATTAATAACAATATGTACTGAAAGCACCTGCAAAAATTATAAAACATCACTCATCAATGTGTATCTCTTCATATCACCTCTGTGCGCAAGTGCTGCCTTAGACAGCACTCTCTATCACCATTATCAGAACTCTGAGGGAAAATCTTTAGGAAGTATGGTGTTCATCTCACCATGTCATTCTGCACTGAAGCCTGTGGGTGGCCAAACACTTTACTAATCCACATTATGCTGGCTTTTCTTTTAATTTGTCACCCATTTGCATCTAAATAATTGGAATGTATGCATTAACCAATAATAAATGTACATAAGGTAATGTAATAAATAAAAATACAACTTTAATACTGCAAACTATAACAAATGGATAGGCAATTATTACACTGGTACATGTCTAATGCTCCAAAACGTATAACAGTATTCTTACTGACTCCTGTCACCTCCTCCATCCATCTTTCCAGTCCTGGCATTTCCCTCCAGTCTGGAGCAAATCCAGTGCCGTGCCTGCTCTAGTGTCTGCAGACTCAGCCACAGGATGTCCTTCTCTCTCTCCAGTTCCTGCAGTTTCTTAAGCTGAACATGAAACAATGAAAAACACACATACAAGACTAGAATTGGTTTCATACAGAAAGTACTGTACATAAGCGACTGCACAGGCTTATATGTTATTTAAGAATATTTCTATAACAATCAGGTGATACACTATAAGGCCAAAGGTATGTGAACACCTGACAATCACACTCATATGTGGTACTTCCAGCATGTTCCATTATGGCAATGCCCCTGTACACAAAGCAAGCTCCAAGAAGATATGTTTTGCATTGAGTGGAGATGAAGACGTTCGCGTGATAGACTCTGGATCCACTGCAACCCTGATGAGGATGAATCACTTACTGAAGATGAATATATGATTTTTAGTGAGAAACTTTTTTTTGTTGTTGTTGTTATTTTTCTTTACAGAATGTCTCAAGCCTCAGCTTCCTGGCAGCCTGGAATAAATGAAGCATCTGAAAATACTGAATGTGTATATGTATAATTAAACTAAGAGTCATCTGAGTGTTTGAAATTAGTAAGCTAAGACTAAGAGAAATGATTTTGTGATTGTTCTGGGGTGTTTTGTTTTATATTTGTTTCTGCTGAGACCATTCTTAGCCTGATGAGTTTGGTGGAAATAGTTTCTGCCTTTAAATAACTTTGTTATGCAGTTGCGAACCATCGGGATTGATCTAGAGGCTGGCTGGGAATTCAGCAAAGGTTTGTGACAGTTGACACCATGGAACAGAATGCATAAGAGGACAGTTTCATACGACATCACATGCAAATAGAGACAACACAAAGTATTGTGCATTAGCAAATAAGTACTTACTATTAATATTATTGCACATTGTTATTATTATTATTATTATTAGTAGTAGTAGTAGTAGTAGTATTGTTAGTGTTCTAATCCTTTAGTTAATTTGTGCCTTTCGTTCTCTATAATCTAATATTTTTGGTGTACTATAAGACTGGTAAAAGTAAAGAGTTAACAAAGATAATATTAGATATCTAATGACTACATTACATATTCAAGTAACATAAAAAACCTGAAGAACTCACCCACAGGAAGAATCTCAGGCATTTCAGACTGTCGATGTTGCTCTGCAGAGGGACAATAATGACTGTATACGATGCCATGAAATGTGCCGGTGTAATTATCACTCTAAAGAGGCAGTGGACCAAGTGGTGACAATTCTATAAATGCTAAATAAAAGACACAAAGTGTAAGCTGATCATTCTCTTCCTAAACCCCACCCCAGAATTGTGTCGTAGAAAAAAGGGGATGAGTATGAGGGGAAGAGATTTAGTGACAGAGTGAGAGGGCAGAATGGTGAAACGGCAACAGTAATGAGGTTTGAAGAGGCCATGTGTAGCCTAATGAACGTACTTTGAATAACTCAGAATAAAAAGAAATCTACAACCTCAAAAACATTTATTTAAAAACCCTTAATTAAAATTACACTTCAACTTCAACTAAGCATTGAACATCATAACAAAACCTTTCTTTGATTACTCAAATGTTCAACTAACAATTAATTGATATAAAATCGTCAAGCAAATATTACAGTAACTTGAAATACTCGTAAATTAGTGCATAAAACCTACCATTTAAAACAGAAAATTAATACAAACTTTTTTTAAACAGGAAGCAATTAAAACTTCAGTAGTTGAGTGCATTTTTAACAGAAACCCGGTTTTCCTTTGCTTATTTTCTTTTGTTGTTCCTTTACATCATGTCCATCTCTTTCTCTTTGCCGTTCTCGTCGTTGAGGGGATACGGGGTGAGGTCCAGTGACAGGAGGTGGCTGGACATGCAGTCATTGAACTGTAAGGATCAGAAGCACAGGAATAACATCAGGTTTAAAAAGAAATAGTGAGCATTATAGCACAAGTGATAAAGTCAACTGGATTGACAATACTGGCTTCACAATTACATTCAATCTGAGTCTCAGAAAATTTTGAATACAACTTTTAATGGAGAAAAATGATGACAGAAAAAACTCCTTTTTATTTATGAATCATGAACAAAGTAAACAATGTGCTTTTTTTTTGTTTGTATGAAACTACATAAATCAAAAAATGCTACCAACAGAGGTTTAATATTGTAGACAAAATGTACAAGTTCACCGTATCTTAAAAAATAAATAAATATGTTTATAAATTCTCCCAAAAATTTTATTAAATAACAAAAGTCTCTGACACAGGGAAAATGATCACTTGAAACATAATAAGCTCTGTAGCACCACCCAAGTCATCATTTTAACCATAAATAGAGTTCCAAAGTTGGCTAAAGTCTGACAAATGACTGAAGTCATTTGAAAGCTCCTGAAGACTTCTTTTTTAACTCTTAGAATGGGCAAGTATAATGCTCGTCAGTCATTGGGTTGAGGTGCTCCTGGTCACTTTACAAGCGCCAATGATTCCCAGTAATGGCAAAGGCTCGCCACAAAAGAAAGTGATCATGTGACCAGGTAGATGTGCAGTACCTCTGAGTAGACCCCCAGCAGAGCATCTGACCGTGAATAGAACTCCTCCTTCAGTGAGATGACAATGACCTGAAAGTTATTTCTTGATTGTTCCCTAATGAAGCTTGTCACCTGCACAAAATCATATATTCATTTATCAGACAATAAAAAGTGCTCTTTAATTTTTCACTTAATTACTCCAAAACACTCCAAAACTCCATTCTGTAAATAAGTGTTTTACTTACTTTAAATGTAAGAGTATATATTATCAATTATAGGTGGATCAATTAAAGTGGAAATCAGTAATAAAAAAAGCATTGAGTGTCTTCATGCCTTGCCAATGTTTGTGTTGTCCAAAGCAGCATCCACCTCGTCCAGCACAAAGAATGGAGCAGGATGGAATCTGGGACAAAATGAGACAATCACGGAAATAATGAAATAATCAACATAAGTCAAATTTTCAAATTTAAAAAAGGGTTGTTTCGAGGAAGTGCTATTATACAGTGTTTTTAGCTGTATTATTCACTTTTCACTTAACCATCCAATCTATAAAATCTTTGGGAAATATATATAAATATTGACTCTGCCCATGTAAAAACTGACTACCTGTGAATAGCAAACACCAGGGCGAGCGCTGCGATTGACTTCTCTCCTCCTGACAGGTTGTCCATGGCCATAAATCTCTTCCCAGGTGCCACGCAGTTATAACTTATACCACCCAGGTATGGCTCATCAGGGTTTTCTGCACTCAGAGTCGCCTGCAGGAGACACACACATGCACACAACAAAAGGGAAAATTATCATTTTATATTAATATTTTCCTACATTTTATAAAATGTGTTTTTAACAATTGCATCCTCTCAGAGAATTTGATTTGAGGTCCAAGTGCAAAAATTCCCACTGCAGTTTTGGGTTTAATACTTTTTTTTTTAAATCATAATTTAGTAAAAAACATTTTACAGAAAAGCAGACAGTGCCTCAGATCATCTGTATAGGGCAGTAGGTACGAGTAGTGTGTGCCATAGCTACAACATCAGTGTGGCTCACCACCTGGAATTACATGTTGTTTAAACATACACACTAAATAAAACATTGTTTGAGAAAACCAATAAAGAGTAGTTTTTTCCCTCTTTCTGATTTCTGCCAGGCAACAAACATCTCAGGTGGACAGACTCATGGATGGATCAATGGCAAAAATCCTTTTTCCAAACAGGCATCAAAACTAATAACCTGGAAACAAAATGTGCTTATCCCAGACACCCGGGCTACTAATTTGTCCATCCCTGAATATTCGTGCTCACGGAATCTATATGAATGCAGAAGTATAGGTGCTTTTGAAGGTGCTTCTTGTTTAACATACAAAAAAAGGAATTTGTCACATGAGGTCTCACTTGAGCACTGTCGTTCCTGCAGAGGTCTTTGTAGATTTGGTTGATAGCGACAGAAACGTGCTCAAAGAACTGGCCGAAGCGGTGGAAGCGTCTGGCCTTCACTTGCTCAAACTCCTTATGGCATTTCTTAGTGAAACTTGTGCTGGCCTCAAACGCTTACACACAAACATATAAAGGTGTAGTCAAAACATTAATTAGCTGTATTAATAATGTCAAGGCAAGATCCTAACAACCATCCATTTTGTGTGTGTGTGTGTGTGTGTGTGTGTGTGTTTTTACCATCAACCACTCCACGGAAGCTGTCCTTCACCTCACTTATCTTCTCCAGTGCCTTCATATTAGGTGGTTTGGACACATGGATCACTATGTCCAGAGACACCACTTTCTCTCTCAGCACCTCCAGCTCGGCCATTACCTCCTGCTCATCCGTCAGACTCTGCACACACACACACATAGGTCCACGTGAATACATAACTTATGTAAATGAGTAACCTTATAACAACTCTATGACTGATAATGCTCATTTCATTTAGTTTTGTCAGTCAGTGGTCACAAATTTATTCAAATCTGTAGCCTCTATATTCTAATATTCAACAAATACAGGTGTGGGATAAGCAAGCTAGCTATTTATGAAGAGCCCAAGCAATATAGCTAACCATCAGCTAGCTTGGCACAAACAAATGTGCTGGAACTAAATGTTACAAAGAACATATTATTCAGTTTAATTAGTAACATTTATGTTAGAAAAATATAAGTCACTACGACGTAAATGTGAGATTTTGAAGGCAAAACCGTCCACATGTATCTCATACATATGGAATTAAGAGTACACGAATAAAATGTGAATAATTAGTGTGTTTGTGGGTTACACAAGCACTTAGCTTCACCTTCAGGTTATCTTCCAGTGGGCTATAGTCAATCACGATCTGTCCTTCTTGCTCATAAATGACTTGTGTGTGGGTGCTTACAGATTCCGAGTCCAGCTGTGTTGAATAGAAGAGAATGTTTCTCTGTACTGTGCAACACAATCACGTTAACATTCAAAATTTCACTTTTTCTCAGCTCACATCTTGGAAAAGCCCATCACTGCACTTCTTATTAATAATTCTTTAACATTCTAATTCAGCATATTATCAAGAGTGGTATCAGAAATGAAAGAGAAGAATAATCGCAAATCATCTCCCGTTAAGCTCAAGGACAAACATTGAGCTGGAAGATTTTTCAGTGCTGTAAGGAGGAGTGAACCTTGACAAGCATCTCTACACTTGTTAGCCATTCCAGGAAGATACTAAGTGCTGTTATTCTCTCCAGGGCAGGCATTACATTTTACAATTAATGCTGATCATGTGGTATCCAGTGTAGAAAAACTTCTTTTAAAGCTCATTTTTAAAAAGGGTGCCAATAATTCTGTAAAGCACCCTATGTCATCAATCATATGGTTAACCTACATTGGCTTCAGTCAAAGTCAAGGTCAATTTTTAGACCTGTAGAACAACAAAGCACAGCAGGTTGATAAGCTTCCAGCTGGAACCTTTGTTACTGGATCAGTGTCCAATCAATTAAAATAAATCAATCAGTATATAGCACAGATTTAGATTTCAGATATCAACTGTTTCAGTAACTTGTGGGTACAAAATATTTTTCCCTGGTACTCTCAATGTACCTGGATGTCACTGATGTCATCCAGTGTTCCTGACAGCACTGTGAGAGGCAGGCCCTCGATTTTGCAGCCCAGCAGCAGGTTGTGTTTGCAAAGTCTCTGATGTTCCAATGCAGTTTCCACAGAGATCATCTCCTTCTGCAGCTTTACCAGTTCCCTGAGAGAGAGAGAGAGAGAGAGAGAGAGAGAGAGAGAGATTTTTTTCCTGCAAAAAATGTCTTGGCAAGAGAATACATTTTGAATAAAGAAAACATTATTAAATATTACCAGATAATTAACACCATTAAGCTTAATTCTAGGCATATATACTAATTTCAAGCTTGAAACTGTCTTATTCTATTGGCATATAATTTTGCTTCTTTCTAAAAATAAACAAAACGATCTGCCAATTGAAATAAGGCAATTTCAAGCTTGAAATTAAAATGATCTAGAAATAGGTTTAATAATCGGCTATATAAAAAGAAATGTTAGTTGAATTTGCCTATATTTAAATCTTTTTCTTACTAAGATATAATTTCTGCAATGTATTACCATGCCTGTATTTTGACTTTAGCTATTTATTATCCTTGATTGATGTTGCATGCCTGTGTTTTGACCCCCACTATAGACTGCGATTACAATCCAAAAAACGTACGCACTTGTCTCCTACCTCTCAGCCCATATTACATCAGGGATGTATTACACCATATCACTTGTCATCACTGGTATTCAGTCGTAAAGACAGGAAGATTCAGAGAATTGGTAAGATTCACCAATTCACCTTGATGCACCGGCATGACAGTTCATGATGACAGTTCAATAAAATCCAATTTAATAAATTATAATTATTAGCAAAGGCCCAATGCCTCTCACATAAGTTGGAGGTGAGGAACAGATTATCATGGAGGATGAAGCGCTACCATACTGAATTGCATAACATCATATTTTTATATGACATCATTTTATATGACATCATATCCCATTGAAAAGCATTGTGTTGAATCAAATCATTTCAAATCGCACGGCCTTGCAATCGGGTGAATCATGCCGTACTGCATTAGTAGTTGCTTCATATGTATCTTTAATGTATTGGATCGTTGGCAATGCATTGATGTGTATCACATCAGCCGCAGTGATGGAGATGCATATCCCTATAATATAGCAGAATCTTGCATTACACAAATAAGCATTCTAACTAAACAAATAAAAAAAAATTTTGATCTCAGAGCATTTATCTCCACTTTGCCATAATATACTACAAGACCTTAAGGACATCTTTAACAGAGGAGATAAAATGTGAGAGAAACAGTGAGTCAATATGAAAATCACCCACTGAACAGCTGTTAGCAACCAGAGATACCTGGAGTTCTCTTGAAGTCCTCTAGTTCTCTTATCCAGCTCAGACATCGCTTTATTAACGCAAGATTTCTGTTCCATCTGCTTATTCTTTAAGTCTAGAAGCTTGGACTGAGACTCATCCACTAGAGCAAGCAGATTCTCTTCCTCCTGAATAACACAAACAATTACAATGTGTTCCCTGGAAAATGCTGTACCAAAGAAAAAAAATCTCAATCATCCAAAGGTTAAAACAGTTCATATACGTGGTATATTATTGATGTGTGTGAATATTTGATTTTAATGTTGATCTTTTTGTACAGTTTAATATAAAACACCAGCCAGGGAGCTACATAAATTAGACATTCATAGAGCTGTATTAAAGCTGGCTTACCTTTTTCAACGTGAGGATGACATCTTCTTCTTCCTTGATGGAGTCCTCCATTTTGCCGATCAGCCTGTGCAGCTTGTGCAGCTGCTCCTGCTCATACTCGAACTGTGTGTTAAGACGTGTGCGCTGGGACTCAAACTGCAGCCTGGGCATAATAGCGAGACTGTTACCAGCAACACTTTGCAACTTTAACATTCTATTGCTTCTATAACATAGATTATCACCTGCATTTTCATAGTGGCACCCAAAGGCAAGTTGTAGCAACTATACTGTCATATATTCACTATTAGTATTTTCAGTGGCTGTCTGAATGCATTTTAATGTTCGAATGCTCTTTAGATTTTCCGAAAACATGTGAATTCAAAGGCAAATGTCTTCATAGTTTTAGAAACCTATCGTTAAGTCTGTGTGTGTGTTTGTACAGGGCCCTACCGCTTATTCTCGATCTCTCCTTGCTGTCTCACATAATCATGCTCGTACTCACGAATGTTGGCTACTCCAATCTCAGCACAGAAGTCTGAGAACACTGTGTCCTCCATCTACAGCAGAAAATTAAAGCTCTACTCAACAGATCACAAAGGTTACTGAAAGTTCTCTGTCACTGAAGCTGCTGTCACTAGACTGGGAATAAGAGCTTGTAAGAAGCAATAAGCAACAGTAAATACAGTTTGTGTGACTCACATGATTTACTTCATCCTGGAGGGCTGTCACCTCACTGTCCTTTACTTGAACATTATAGGTCTGCATCTCAATCTGAGACTTCAGGTTTGAGAGCTCACTCTCCAGTCTGGAGATTTCCTGCAGTACACGCAAGCATGAACTTGCTTTAGCATAACATTGAAGAGTGAAAGAAATTTAAACAGTAGAAACAACAGAACAGATAATACAGAGTAAGAGAAATAGAGGGAAAGCTTACAGCCTGACAGGCTGGGATGCTTTTTTTGCGCATGGACTCCAGCTCAGAGTTGGAGTATTTGAGGCGAGTCTGGATTCCCTGGGCCTGGGCTGTGATCTGATGTAGCTCAGCCTCCTTCCGTTTCAGTTTTAATAGTTCCTGCCAAGAACACACACAAGCACATATACTTTTCTATGTACATGAATCGCGATAAAGCACTACTCAAAAAAAAAAAAAAAACGGCACATGCTACAACCTTAAATGTAACTATAAACAAATAAGATGTATGTGTTATTCTTTAATAAATAAAAAAAATGTAAAAGTTGGAAAACTTTGGGACCTGCTGTTACATGAAATAATCAACTATGGGGTAATAAGAGTAACTCAGCTTTATATCATCATTGGTCATTCATTATTTTTCTATAACAGCATATCCTAAATTGTTTTATTGCTTTTTCTTTTAATCCCAAATATAGTAACAAGGTAAATGAGCATTAGGGCTTAACAATCAAAAATCTTTGTTTCATGCCTGCCTGTAAGGTGCTTCTGTGCCGTCGAGTTCCTGTAACACTGACATACCCTCAGCTCTGCACTAAGCTGCTCCTTCCGCTCTTTCAAGCCGTTCATGTCCTTCTCTTCCCAGCGCCGAGCTTTACTGCGCAGGTGAACAGAGCCACCGGAGATCAAACCCGATTTGGAAAACAAGGTACCATCCAAAGACACAGTCTAAAAAATTCCAGAGCAACAGCATTATCTTAATACAGAGGTCATCGATTAGATTAAACTTGGGGATCAGGACCAAGAGCGGCCATTTCGTAATAACCTTCAACTCTGATATCGCCTTTGCACACAGCCATATCTAAATTTTACCTTAAGACGCTCTGGGCCATCAAATGCAACGTGGCGGGCGTCTTTCAGATTCTCACACACAAGGGAATTCCCACACACAAACTGCACCACTCTCTTCAGCTGAGGTGCTTTCTGGGAACACTGTACCACATCCACCACCATCTTGGCTCCTCGCACCTCCCTGAGACGCTCGTTTAGTGGCTTTACCTGACACAAGAAAAAAGGACAGTCTGCATTCAAACCAAAGTTGCTTATTCTGAACCATAACATAAAGTTGTTTACTCTGAATCATGAAAATTAGTGCATGGCAGTCTGACTCACATCCAGGTTGTCAATAGGGAGGAAGGTTTCTCTCTCAGCTCTCTCCTCTTTTATAATCTGAATACAGTCACGGGCCACTTTTGCAGAGGACACAACGATGGCGTTCATATAATGGCCAAACACCTTTGTGACCGCGAGCTGGTATTTCTTGTGGATGGGTTGGCACAAGTCCATCAAGCGTCCATACTAAAGATGAAAAAAAAAATCTATCATGTCTGAATTGGTTTAATAAAAACGGCACCAAAAACACGGTCGTTACATATGTATTTAATGCATTTTGTATTACTTTTGTATGATACAAAGCATTTGCTAATAGGTGAGGACATGATCAGTGCAAGTAGACTCTCACCTTTAAACAGCTTGCACAATGTAGGCATAGTACAAAATGTAAATGATATGGAGCTCATTATGTTACTGTCACAATTATCTCCACGCTGAATGGTTCTTTAGGTGCCGAGTGCCATGTGTTTCTACGTGCTTTGGCAGTGTGAGTGGGATGGAGTCAGAATAGCTAAAAGTGTAGCAAAGCATTTGTTGAATATACAGTTCTTTCTCTTCTAAATAAGAAAGCTAACTTGTGTTGTAATTGAACTAGCTAGCTAGGCAAGTTTTGAAAATGTAGCTAGCAATTTACAATCTCCAGAATATACTGTTTATAGACTGTTCAGATTCATACTCAGTCATGTGTTTTGGTACCTAAACAATGTTCAAAATTACAGCTGAAATGTTTCAATTGGCATATGAAAAAAAATGTTGAAATGTTGTTGGATGAAAATAGACTTTTTTTTCTTGAATGTCTTCGGTGAATTCAAACAGGCTTCTCCTGATGTTGGCAATACAATACCACAACGTCTGAGTAGAGTCTGCGCAGGCTCTCAAGGATCTCGTCTCGTTTCTGCTGTCTCCGATTCTCATGGCTATCCATGCGAGCATTCTGAAGTTCCTGCAGTACCACGCCCAGTTCTTCGTTCACCTCCAGCACCCGCAACCGTCCACGCTCCAACATTTCCCCTAAGCTCCGCTCCTGCTCCCACTGCTCCTCCAGAGCCTTGCTGCAAGAACACGGTCTTGGTGAACATTAATCCAACATCCTGTCTCATAGTATGCTCTCTAAAATCTATTTTTTTTTAAGATCCCACCCCAATATTTCCCTACTTCTGTCATAAATGTTCTCCTGCTGATGAGGACACAGATTTTAATATGCAAATTTGACAAACTATTACTTTAAATAGAAAAACTGTCACCATATAAAGGTATCAAGTGTTTTTCCTGCTGTTACTCACCTAACAAAAATCAACTAACTGAACTGTGTATAAAACATGACAGTGTAATTTTTTCTGTCAAAATACCAAAATGAAAGAAAAAAAAAAACACAAAAACAACAAGAAGTAAAACTTATTCATTTCCATGGGAGAAACTCAACATCTACTATAAAGCTTATACTGATCGGTGCACTAGGATGGATAACATACTTAGAGGTGATGGCATACTCCTCCAGTTTCCCTGCCCGACTGTTTAACTCATCCCGAAGAGCTTCAGCATGCTTAATGTTTGCCTATACATGCAGACAAAACCATGCAGTTTCAAACCCTGACACCACTGCTGATCATAGGCATTATGGTACAAAAGGCATACCACACATACCTCAACTTCACTTTTTCTCCTTTTGTCAAATTCCAACTTTTCCCGATCAGCCTTCACCTCCCAGTGTAGTTTCTCGGCCTTCTGAAATAAGGCGGCCCCATTTTTCCTGGCCAGTTCCTTCAGCTCCATATAGCGCGTGAGCTACCATAAAAACATTTCTAAAATTACTCCTCCATTCAGGACTGTTTATCCCACAGTGCCGATTCATTTAGACACACACTGTAGATTAAAGAGTAAAGAAGCGAATCCTGTCTGACCTGAGCTTCCTCCAGCTGCACATCCTCGCCTCTCTGAGCTGCCTGCTCCTCTATCTCTCTCTCGTAAACTCTCCAGGCCCTCTCCAGCCCATCCAGCTCTGTCTCCAGCTCCTGCAGCTCCTGCTCCTTCTTGGCCTGCTGCTTCTGGCTCTTCAGCAGGCTCGTGCGCGCCTCCTCGGCCTTGCGCTGGTGGTGACTGGTGTTCACTTTGGCCCTGATGTACTGAGGCCGTTGATGGCTGAGGGTTTCCTCCTGGGACCTGGAAGAGGAGCGGAAGTAGACACACTGTAGCAGGTGAATGAAGGCACAGAAATCTAGCTCCGCATATTAAATGGAACACTAGTAGAGTAGTTTGCTTTGTTTGCACAGTTTCCCAGAATCCTCAGTCAAACAACTGACTACAAACCCAGTCACGTGTCCTGCAACTTCAATGTAATTTCCTCAACTTTTAATAACACCTGCTGTTCCCAACTGACACAAATATTCTGAACTTCCTTCGTATAAGTCACACTCTTAGCATTCCAATAGTAATGTCACTGAGCCTGACACTTCGATATTGATTTGTCCTTACGAATTTGTCTGATTTGTCCAATAAAACTCTGCACTTTTGTCCAAACCATGTCTATTCCTGATACCAAAATTTTTTTATTGTTGGTGTGCTTTTTTTTGTGGTTTTATGAAATACGCTCACTTGATCTCCTTCTCTAGTTTCTGTAGTTCTCTGTTCAGGCGTCCATGCTCTTTCTTCTGAGCCTTCACAGTTTGCTCCCATTCCTCCACTACGCTCTTTTTGACAGCAACAGCCTCCTGTTTCTCCCTTAGGGACTCCAGCAGGGAATTAACACCCCTCTCATTGTGATAAAGCTGGAAAAGGCTGAGCTGAAGCTTGCTTTCACTGAGCTGCTCCACCAGTGCCTGATATTTCTCTGCCTAAACAAATGTCGGCATTTCACCAAAGCATTAGTCCAACCTGGATTCGGGATAGATAATTACCACATATTATTCAAATTATTCATTGTAATACCTCAGTTTTGTCCTTGAACACCTGCTTCTTCTCTGCAGCAGCTGCTCGTTTGCGATTGAAATGGAACTGCGTGTCCTCTTTTGCTTTCTGCAATGCCGCCAACTTGGTGTCATAATCATTCGCCAGCTCAAAGGAGTTACTGATGCGTTCAAACATCTTTGTGCGTTCCTTTGCATTCATCATAGCGATAGACTCCACAGCACCCTGAATTATACACAATACACACCACTCCATATACACACTTCACAGAAAGCTGAGCAGTGATGATCTGTGTTAGTGTAAAGTTAAATGTACTTCATTTTAAAATACATTTCCTGAATTGTTTTTACTTTTTATACACTAATTGACTGTGTTCATCAAACTAGGGTTGATGATGTCATGTGCAAGCATTAGGGCTGTGTTGCTGCAAGTGTCTATCTTTAATGAGCTTTAGGGTTTTTTTTTTTGCTATTAAGATAACAATAAATATATTATTTACTGAAAAAAATAAAGAAACATCTGTGAATCCTTAGAAACATCATGTCTCAACAGTACCTATCAGTTTCACAGAGATTACAGAATAATTCATAGTAGTGACTGATGACTAAACCTTTTTCTGACAGGACAAGCTACAACCTGGTATGAATTTAGTTTTGCTAAATGCACCAAAATCTCCAGTGCTTACAATACCAGTGTGTTATTTTGTAGGAGCATAACGGACAACTTGGACTTATGCAACATTTTAAAAGGCAACAACCGAAATGAATCGAGGCTTTCAAGGCCTACCCCGGATTCTGAGCAAAGGTGGTCACCTATCGATTGTAGCATACTAAATCAAATCTTATTGTAGCAAAGCAAGTCTAGTGAAATCGTCAGATATTGAATCATTAGCGTATGATTAAAAATGGCATTGTATTGTAAGGAAGGGTTAGTTTACATCCCTATTAATTTGCATAAATTAATTTTGTAAAAGAAAAATAAAACATCTGGAATGTGAAATAGTTATGAAAGGTCTGTGAACAAGTCAACAAACTGAGTCGACTCTTTTAGGAGAAAGTCGAGAGACAACTCGCATACCATTGATCCTGGGGTATACAGTGGGGCAAAAAAGTATTTAATCAGCCACCAATTGTGCAAGTTCTCCCACTTAAAAAGATGAGAGAGGCCTGTAAATTTCATCAAAGGTATACCTCAACTATGAGAGACAAAACGAGAAAAAAAAAATCCAGAAAATTACATTGTCTGATTTTTAAAGAATTTATTTGCAAATTATGGTGGAAAATCTTTGGAGGGAGTTGAAAGTCCGTGTTGCCCAGCGACAGCCCCAAAACATCACTGCTCTAGAGGAGATCTG
>JAQQZX010000002.1:22822338-22838950 GCA_030068355.1 Notoglanidium maculatum
CCCGGAGTGGAATTTCAGTGGTGTGTGTATTCTCATATCCATCAAGTGGAATGGATTCTTTCGCGAAGCAATAGAAACAGCGCTGGGTGAACTCATATTTTCTGTTAAATGTGGGGGGGTCCAAGTGAATAATTATGAAATGTGGGGGGGACACGCCCCCCTCAGCTATAATGGTGGCGACGCCCATGACTCTAGCAATGCATGCCTGCAGAAATCTGGAATAGCGATTTTGCAACTCCATGCTAACAAAGAAGAAACGTAAATTGTAAATGTACCTAAGATTGTAAATTTCTCTTAGGCGTAAATGACATTTTCAAATTTTTGCTATTTGCCATCGTCATTTACTGTGAGCAAGTACATATATGCTGATTCTAACACCTCTACAGTAATCTCACAAGTGATACCTTCATTACAATACCAAAATAATACAAATAAAGCTTGTAGTTGCTGATATACTGTATAGGCTACTCGATTCATTTTGGATATGCCTTTTTCGAGCATAGACCTAAAAAGAGGCCTGGAGTTAAAGGGTTGAAAACTGTTTGAAAAGACATGACTACAATTATAAAGTTACTTTAACACTATTACACTAACATAACTATTTGAATGAAGCAGATGTGACAGGAGGTCCTATTCAAGCACTTGTTACATACTGTATAAGGAATGAAACACTGCAGTGTGCTGCTATAGGAAAATAATCAACATGACACAATCACTGTTACGACCCCAAAGTTTGACACTGATTATATTTTTACTGGATGAAGAACACATCATAACGTTCATCCTATATTTAATGTAGTAAAATGTCTATGAAAAGTTAGTCCTTGTTTTATTTCTCTTAATCAAAATAATAAAAAAGTGCCAAGAAACTGTAATGCATGAACTCCTCCGTACTGAAACCTTTTTTTTTCCAGTGGTGGAAAACTTGCTGTCACAATACGTAAGTGTTGACACTGGAGCTTCCTTCCATAAATGTTATAAATAAACATCCCCTTACAGAAAACTTTACCACATCAATGATGAGTAGTTGATCATTTCAATGATGACACAGTGTCATCATAACATTTTTAGGTGAGATGTATTAGCAAATTAGCACAGCTAGGAACTTTGATCATTCACACAAGCATCCACAAATAAACAACAATGCAAAAAAAAAAAGAACTAGGAAATAAGGATTTATTAACTGAAGGATTAACCTGTTGCTTATGTAGTCAGCACATAGTCAGCTCCATAATTATTGGCACCCTTAACGGAAATAAGAATATGTGATCTTAGGACAAAATGAAGAAAACTATAAAAATGTATATAGCAAGTTGTTAAGTCATATTTCAGTGTTTCTTTAACTGTAAAGGAATTAGAAGTTGTCCAACAGCGTATATTTGTACCTGGTGATATTGTGTATTGGGTTAAATAAAGACGACAGCAGCCAGTTACATTTATTGGCCGACAGGTGGAGCTATATTATTACATTAAAAGCTAACACTAACGCTCCCATTACATGCTATTGCTCATTTTCTATCAGATTTATTTCTCCATGCGTTAATTAAGATAATAGGCTGAACTAGCTCATGACCTGCGCTATTTTAACGTTTTTGTTAACAATGCTCAGTGATTACACTAATAATGACTGATTGGCAAGGCACTTTATTAATTAAATACCATTAGTTGATTATAAACTTGGTTATTAATAAGACTTGATCAGTGCTGAGTGCGCTTTTTTATAACTAACTAATATAAATATGTTATAAATATTTTTATATATATAAAAATGTTGTTATTGTATTTCCGGAAACACTAACACCACGAACACGCGAAAAACTAAAGTCCAAACGGCTCGTGCATTTCCCTTTAAATAGGGTTGGGCCAATTGAGTGCGTAGGTGGTTTAAACAACAATACAGAGCTGTTGATTATGTGTAGTTTAAGACTTTCCACCAAATTGTGACCAAGTTGTCGCTTTAGATCATGTAATAATCATGTCAGAATGATTGTTTAATAGACATACTGTCAAATTTCATTCGCGTATACTTTGTTTTGGTGCGTGTCCTCCCCCGTGTGTGCTCGAGGAATGGTACGTTCCAGCCCCATCTGTTCTCCTTGTTGTGAAATCGTGATTGAAACAGATTGTAGTAAGTCCACTGGGTCGCGATGGCAACTGAGCAAGTTTTGCTGTTCAGTTAAAGAAAGTCATATGGCAAAAAGAAAGGAGAAGAGAGGAAGAAGACAGGAGAGGCAGCTGGATAGTTTCGTCAACGAACGACACCTAATGTGAGAAATACTGAACTCGAATCTCTTTTTCCGAGTGAAAAAATGTCCCATGGATGTAGAGTTTCTGTGGAGGAGATCCAGTCTTGGTGGGAAGTCCCCGCCATAGCGCACTTCTGCTCACTCTTCAGGACGGCCTTCAACTTACCAGACTTTGAAATTGAGGTAATGTGTCATGAATCTGAGTAAATATACGCGTATATATTTATTTTACCGCCCGGTTGGTTTCTTTAAAAGAGTCTGAAAACAGCTACAACTGTCGTAACTACATGAGTATTGTCTCACGCGCACGTAACCCTCTCACCTTAACCCTCTAACCCCAGTCGAGCTTTGTGTTCTTTCTCTAAATTAAAGTCTTAAATTGGGAATATAATTTGTTTAAGTATGTTAAAACGTGTTTGTTTAGTGAGTCCAAATCAGATTAGAAAGGTCACTCGCTGGGTTTTTCATTCTATTTATCGACAAACAAAAAAAACTAGCTAGCCTAACGAACATTCAAAACACAGATGACGTCACGACTCTCTGGAAGCCTCCATGCTGCTTGGTGACGCTTTAAAGTTTGTTTAAATGGTTATTAAAAGACACTGAAAAGTATTCAACGGAAGTGTTTGAAACTTCTTTTTTGTTGTTATTCTGTTGGCCTTGATTCTGGTGGTTTTATTTATCCATCAAACAAAGTGCCTGAGTTTAAATGACTCTTATTCTTACATAATAATAATAATAATAATAATAATAGTAAAACCACATGTATAAAGTGTTTAGATGTTTACCTGATTGCCAGTACACATACATGTTGTTTTAATAAAGACATATGTCTTATAATTAAACTTTTTTTTGCACTGTCTAGATTGTCTAGTCACCCCCCCCCCCTTTTTTTTTGGATTAGGGTTAAAGCCAAGTTCAGGATGAGTTTGTTAGTCATCAGCCAGGCCTTATTGTTCCCGAGTCATTTACAGCAGCAGATTGGGGCTTTCAGTCGAACACTGACTCATTTAGGCTACAGGCGCTGCATTGCGATTTAAACAGCCCCTGAAACTCAGGAGTAGCAAGTGCTACAAGCTTTCTTGCCAAAAGAACAAACAAAACCTGGAAATGCAAGACGGAGACTTGGACGCATCACTCGACCCCCCCCCACACTTTTTTCCCCCCTCGCAGAGGTGTGAAACGCACTCAGCATCGCTTTGTTGTTAAAGAGAGAGCACTGAAGCGTTACATATCGCACGCTGAATCCTCCCGGAAAGCTGTAGCAAGAACACACACAGCGGATTTAACGCCGTTCCTGCGTTGTAGTTTGTAGTGTTTGATAATTAACTTTACAAACAGAGGCATCTTCCTGTCTACCTTGCGAATTTGGGTGTGATGAAGACGTCGGTACTTGTCCGCTGGCCTTCTCTCAGTGGGTCGAGTTTGTTGGATCTAAACAGATCAGAGAGACGCGTACGTCTCCACACATCTCCAGGTCCTGCCCTGACCCACCGACCCGGATTACTGTCTGTGCCGAATTTCCCGTGTCCGTGTGGGTTTCCTCTGGGTTCTCTGGTTTCCTCTGCCATCCCAGAAACATTCTAGTTTGTGGATTGGTGACTAAATTTTCTATGTTGTGTTCGAGGGAGTTTAGTGGGAAAGAACGGACATGATGCGAAAACTTTAGAGTTTTTCTTTTGTAGACGTCACATTCACATCCACAGCTGCTGTGACGTGCCCCGAACTTCGCTCACTGGAAAATGCGAGTTGTGATTACGACATCGCGGTGGCGTTCAGGTGCGTTCGCCTGACTGACCGCGGCAGAGGTGCTTCCTGAAGGTGAATGGATCAACAACAAGTCAGCGTCGCCAGGTCAGCGTGAAAAGTGGTTCCGCGAAGTCAGCGCAATGTAACATTCTGCTTTTTAAGTTCATTCCCATGCAAAGACAAAAAATTTCAGTAACTTGCTCTCTGATCTCCGTGCTGAAATGATTTAATGTCATTACATTAATGAAGCGATGAGAATGAATCAGGAGTGTGGGAAGTTTCCATGGCAACCTGTGTGCTTATTTTGGGATCAGAAAGTACCTGTGGTTTTGAGGTAAGATGTAAACACGGGAACTCTCAGGGTGTTTGGGCCGCACGCTCGAGTACGCACTCTGGGAAGCGAATGAAGGTCGCGAAGTGAAGGTTTGCTATGGTGTTAGAGTTTATGTGGAGATATAAAGCTGTAACGTTGTGTGTGTGTGTGTGTGTGTGTGTGTGTGTGTGTGTGTGTGTGTGTGTGTCTGGGGAAAATTTACATTTTCTGCTATATACAGTTATAAAAACTGCAAGCTTTCCTGAACGTTCGCTTTTGCATGCTGCTTAACCGCAGCTCATCATTTAAATTCTAGTTACACTTGAATTTTAAGATGAAGGAAATATTAAAGATTTTCGCTCCAACCGCGGCGCCGGAGCATCACGGCCATTTCGACAGACATCTAATTACTGACTGACGTGTCGCTCCGACATGCAGCATCTTATCGCCGGTCACTTACACAGCATGATCAAGCTGTAATCTGTGCTGCTGAAATTTATTTATGGTTTCCTAAAGTTGAGGTTCAAATATGGAGAAATGGACTTTTGCTACCAACATATGATTGGTTTTCCCAAATCCACCTCATATATATGTTTCAGCGAATGTTTTTTGTAATCATGGGCATTTTGCTTCGTCTACGGTCATTACAGTATCATAAAAATGTATATATATATATGCAACGACTTTTCCCTTTTCCAGTTTGCAGCTTGTTGCTAATGTGTTTTAGCGTGATGGTGTGAAATCTCTGGTTGTTAACAGGTTCTCTGTAATGCCAAACAGGGTCTTGTTTTGTCATGAATTTTGTCACCTCTCTTTATTGTCATTATTATTATTATTATTATTTATTATTTTATACTTCCTTCCAGGTAATGGAGCTCTTACGAAACAGGCTGTTTGTCAGTTGACCTCGTGATATTCACAGGAAAAGTGTGTTATGTGGGATTTGTAAATCTTCATCACACACCGACCCCCAACCTGCAGCCTGTCCAAGTCTGTTCTGTTCTGAGCGCCTCGATCAAGATGTCAAGTTCAGCCCATTTATCATCATGAAGGGTCTTTTCATGTCACTGGACATAAACAGTAAATCCTGCCAGTGAATTAAGGGGTGCTTATACTTCTGCCTGCTAATGAGGGTCGGAGCGGTTATATATTGGAAATAAAACGTCTCTGAGGCAATGTGAAACTCTTTTTGATCTTGTGCCATAATTACAGGGTTTTTCTTGAAAGGAAAGTCTGCTTAAAGGAAGTGGAAACAAGCGTAAAGGAAGTTGCGTTACGCACGTTGCGTATTTCCTCCACTACGCGACCTACGGCCAGTTTGATCACCGGCTCCGTGTGGAAAGTGAAACGTGCCGCCTGGAACGATCTGAAGTTTTAATTCATCTGTATTTTATCCCCTGGTTTGAATTTGTAGTTGAGTGAAGTCGTATTCCATGGCTTTCACATTCAGTTTTATTATAGAGTGTGTGTGTGTGTGTGTGTGTGTGTGTGTGTGTGTGTGTGTGTGTGTGTGTGTGTGTGTGTGTGTGTGTGTGTGGCTTTACTCTTGAAGCATTTCTGGAGTATCTGTTCTACAGCAGACGGGACAGGACGTTTCCTTCAGCGCATACTGATAACCAGGCGCAAAGCAGCGTCCAGACACGAGCCGTCAGCGTCCTCGTCCTGCTCGATGCTCGGATCGGGTTCTTGTTGCTTTGGATAAAAGGCGTGTGCAGAATGAAGAAATGTAAATGGGCAATTCGATGCAAATGGCAGCAATGCCACGAGGAAATCACCATTACATTTAAATTAAACGGATCCAAGGTCAGACAGCTCCTGGACGCACTTCTCTAGGGCTGAGCGATGTTTAAGGAATAAAACCGTTAAAGGCGTGCGGTTAGAGGAAAATAATCAAAGACGGTGACGGGATGTCGCTCCGAGGCGTTAAAGTGGTTCATCCCGCAGCAATTTGCCAACAATTACAGGCGATCATTTAATCAAGAACCTGATGTCATACTTTTTATCCAATTAGTGTTGCATTTCATGTTGTGGAATACGAGTTCCTGTTGTCACTTATGTTATAGCAGCTGTAAACGTCATGTTACGGAGAAAACGCCAAGTCCTCCATCCTGACGACGTTCCCATGTCGGAACTCATTTAAAAAAAAAAAAAAGAAATCCTCATGCGAAGCGTCCGCCAATGCTGTGCACGTCCCTGCGGATTAGCTGTTGCTATAGAAACGGATAGGTGACGTTAGAGCGAGCTCGTTAGTCTCCTAGAAGCCTGTGATCTGGATTAGAGTCGTCTCCGAGCCGCCGCCGAATAGATAATTAATTAATGAATTAATTAAAGACTATCTGACCAATCAGAATTGAGTATTCCGTAGCGCTGTGGAATAAAACTAATCCATTGATACATGAAGATCGTTTTGATGGCACATAACGTTTCACAATACCTCGCTTTTCTACCAAGCAGTACATGACCGTAATTAAATTCTTATTATTTTATTTTTTTAACAAATCCTCTGGTGGTAAAATGAGACGCATCTCGTCATGTAAAGAAAGAGAAAAAAATGAAGTGTTAAGAGTGATGGCGTGATGATGAGCTATAACATCCAATTTGTCGCTAATTGGGTTTTAACGTGGCACTTGACCCCGCCGGTTAACGAGCTACTTTCAGCGTGTAAATTGCTCACCTTGTTCTATAATCGACCGGGTGATTGACAGCAGCCTGATTAAGTTCTGAACGCCTGCCTGGAAAGGCCAAAAAAAGCGTCTCGGGAAGGCATTTTTCACATTTCTTGGCGTGTCGTCTGTCCTGTGTAGACGAATCGTTTATATCTGTAGCGTGTCGTGTTGTGCAACGATGCCTTATAGAGGAGCGAGCTTTGGCGAACGTCACGCTGAAACGTCACCTAAATCTCTTCGTGTCGCACGTAAATAAGCCTGAATTAGCAGATTATTGCTTTATTCTGGTCTGTGTTCTGATGGAACAGGCTAAAGAAAGCGTAGTCATGCTGGTGAATAGCACGCAAATCCAAGTAAGTGTGTGTGTGTGTGTGTGTTGGGGGAAGCTTACCTGGAAGGCGATTAACCGATCAACTGACACCATGCCGATTGTAGTAGCGTCCAGAAACCTGACTGTAAGAAGCTTTTCTGTCGCTCGTCTGAGGTTTTACCTACAACTATCATTTTTGCTCGTTATAGACTGATACGTTAATTTCCTTATCTGTTTGTAGTTACACTGATTGTTGTGGAACGTCCATGAAACAAGTTAGTCATCACTTACATCATTAGATATAAACAGACTATAGACTGTAAATAGACATCCATGAAACAAACAGAGCGTAGCTCGTCATGGTATCGAGAAAGCACGACGCGCTCGCTCCTGAAAACTGACAGGTTCCAGCTGACACTGGAGACTCCTTACACAGATGTTAAATAAACGTCCCTCGGAACATTTCACCAGATCAACAGGAACAGCGTCCAACGTTCAAGTCGCTACGAGTTAGCCGTTACTGAAACTAGAGACGAGAACGTTAGAGCGAGCGCATTAATATCTGATCTGCGACGTGCGGCTGCACTGCAGTCGGAGCTCCTTTCGTAGAGAACCAGTCGTATTTGAGATCTCGTCAGCGCTGACGTTTAGTCCATCATGTTGGCTGGATTTAGAGAGAAATCTTTATACAATCTGATAAAAATGCGTTCTTGTGTGAGCCCGGTGCCTCTCCTGGGTTTGGGATCAGTACCAGTACCATCAGTTGACTCGAAGTTACCAGCTAAGTTTACTTGAAATCGTTGCACATTTTGTCGTCCTCATTCCAGCTAGCATTATCTTTTTGTTTTTGATCCGATGGTGGCTTTTTGCCTCGGACTCTCTCTTATTGATGAGAAAAAGACATCAATAAAGAAAAATATCAGATTTTTAAAAAATTATTATTACAACTTAATCCAGTTTAGGTTTTTCTGTTTACTTGTCCGTTTAAATAATCCGATTGATTGGATTATTAGTGTGGGAGCGGTAAGCTTGGCCTCACCCTTCCTGACACGTTTGCAGACCCTCTGTCGCTACGTGCTGAGGAAGCGTGTACGGCTCGAGGACGGTCGATACTTTCACCTCTGCGTCGTCGTGCACTGGAACCGTCCTGGCTGTGTTTTATGAACCCAGTGATCCAGTTTGCTGGCAGTTGGTGCCGGTCAGCTCTTTCTCTCCAGCAGTTCGGTTCCGGTCCCCCAACAATGGAGGAGTTTTGGGGTTTTTTTTTCTTACTTGGCAGCCTCGTAAAATGGCTCCTGACACATTGTTCCCTGGTTACACTTCACTGTAACTCTCCACATCCCTGCTCGGAGGAGACAGCGGCTCGGCAGGAAGAGGCCCTGATCGCCCAGGCTATCTCCTCGCCTTTTGTCTGAGCTGAGCACGCTTGATTTCCCGGCACTGTAGCTGTGAAACGAGCCCTGAAATCTGCCCCTAGGACAGGGGCTCTTGGCTGTGGGGAGGGGAGACTTCAGACTCTTGGGGGAGGGGGGGATTTCTCCAGGATGGCGTACCGTGCTCAGCCCCTTGCCAGGAAGTCGAGCCTGTTTGCTTGGCATAGCGCATGATTTTGGTTTTGTCACCTGACCATTTTGATGCATCTTAATCAGGGGCAGTGGTATGAAGGGGCTAGAAGGCTAAACTGCCCCCCCTCTGATCCCCTTTCCCTTTCCTAAAGACATCAGTATTTTTGCTCGAGCACAACGTCATGGCCAGTGGTAAATTGAAAATAAATCTTCATATGAAGACATGAGCCGCAAAGCTGGGGCTGACTTCTTTCTAGCCCAGCGCGTCGATTCCAGCAGCTCATCAGTGACCGTCGTGTACAGAGCGACAAAACGTTATTCATCTCTGTTCCGTTTCGCTCGGTTGTTCGTCCACGGCGTAAAATAAAACCTCTCCTTTTAACAAATCAGTCCTAAAAAAATCAGCTTGCCATTTCGGGTCGCGATCTTTCTTTGTCTTTTCCAAACGTACGTCGGCCCGTCACCATCCGCGTCAATCTCTTGTGCACGTCTTCGAGATTAGGTGACGTGATTCCCTCGGCACGCTTCGTCTTTTCACTCGTTAGGCTGTAGCTCGTTTTTACGCCCTCATTAACGGCGTATATACCTGGATCTGTGGATGCTTGGGGTCGCCTAAAGACTCCTAATTATCACTTGTCCTTTAGCAATCGTACGAGTTATCGAGAAGGCGCTAATTAAAGCCACCGGGTCGTTCTGTGTGAAATCACAGGGGCAACGCGCCACCTGTCACGGAGCGCCGAGCCGCAGCACAACACTCGCATGTGCTTTTACTATTATGATGTAGTGCAGGATTTGAACCATTGGGACTTTTCTTCCTGCAGTGTGTGAATATTTCAGCCGGTCAAATCCTGCTGAGGATGTTTGGGGTGGGGGGTAAAGCGTCACACTTTATGCTTACGACCATGGACGGTGTTCTACAAGTAAGAAATAAATAAATAAATAAATAAATAAATAAATAAATAAATAAAACAAGAACGACCTTTGCACTTTTAACACTAGCATCGTAGCGCTCCTTTGACGAGCGTGAGATTTTTCTTCGCACCGACAGCTCAGCTTTTTGCGCATCTTCGTGTTCATCCGAGACACTTTCTACCCTGCCTTTGATAAGAGTCTCGTGGTTTTTTTTGGTCTCGTTCTGCTCTTCTGAGATGCCCTATGCTCTCGAGAACACAGTGTGTCAGGAGTGTGTGTGGGTGGGTGTGTGGGTGTGCGTGCTTTCTGCCTGTGCTGAATAGGCCCTCATTCACGATGCTCCTCACACACTGCTGCTGCTCCAGCTCTCTCCCTGTTGGCATCACCATGACTAAGTCACAGATGGTGGCTCTTTCTTTCTTTGCCTTTTCCCCCCTGGAGGGTGGAGGTGCTCCTGCCTGGGTGCTGCGGTTCATCTGGGCCTTCTTTTCTTCCAGCCTCTCTACGGCCTGATTGTAATAGGAGATTTAGTCTGTAGTCTGGCAGAACAACAGTTGAGGGTATGGGTGTGTGTGTGTGTGGGTGTGTGTGTGTGTGTGTGTTTGAAGCAGGTGGGTCAAAGTGAAAGTAAAGGATCTGTGTCTGCACTTTCTTCCTTGCTTGATTTGCTTACAGTATATTTTCATTCGAGTTCAAGTGAGCCACTCGATGCCGGAAGCCAGCTTTTGGCACGAGGACGAGGAAGTGAGCGACTTTTCCATTTATTTAGATTTTCCGCTAGACGCTGATGTGCCGTCGCACGTAAACCAAGGTTATGGTTCAGCTTACGTTATCAGTCCAAACAAAATAAGGCATCATGACGGCCCTCACTACCCCTTCACTGGAAAGACGTGAAGTTCCTGATATACCATCTGTTTCCGTGAAGATGCCAGGAATATTGCTTTCAGTGAAACACCCTGGGAATGTCGGACAGGGTTTTACATTGTACTGTTGTGTTTTCATGATTACAAGGTAACAAAACAGTAAATATTGCAATGTCTGTGTACTATATTGCAGTTTTGTAAAAAGTTATTTAAAAAAAAAAAAACAATAACCGTGACTAAACAGGAAAAGCATTCTGCATGTCATGAGTTTGAATCCCGATGACGCCACACCTATCCGAGGCCACACCTCTCGGGATGGGATGAGTGGGATACTCTCTTTCTCCCCTGTCAATCAGAGCAACTCTAGCCAATCATCGGTTTCCGAGCTCATGAGCGTGGATGACTCTGTGCTGTGATGTAGCGCGAGCAGCGGTTCGAAAAGTTGCCCTGGCTTGCATGCGTCTTGGAGGAAGCAAGACACCCTCCCACTCTTCTTTGTAGCTGTTGCGTAATGCGAGACTCGCTATTTGAAGCAGAGGATTCTGGGAAAATCGAGGGCCAGCAAGTAGTAGTCACATGCTTTCAAACCGCCGTCAATGTTGCTGTTCTAGAAAACTAATCAACCCCTTCTGGTCGAACAGATTTCTGAGAGGAAGCAGGAAAAGAGGTGTGCTTTTTAAAGAGTACACCTCTCGAGTAAACCAAAAGCCACGTTTCCAGGGATCAGTCTTGAGTTTCTTTGATCGCAACAAAAGATCTTTTTTTCTGCCTATACAGTAACAATTGAATGACACATTGTATTTGTTGTGGATCATCTGAGATAGAAGTTCCTTTTCTCACTTGTAGCAAAAATAAATAATCGTTCTCTCTCACAAAAGCATAGCTGTTAGCTGATAGCAAACAAATCCATCCTGAAGACTACAAAGCACTGTAACCGTTAGAAAGCACCGGCACCAGAGACTCCTTCCATAAACGTTAAATAAAATCTCCTAACCGCATCAACGATGATTCAGTTTTCTTCGTTAAACAAGGTTTCTTTAAATAGGTGACAATAAAGCAAGTAAACCCTTTGATTATTTTGTGCATCGGCAAATCCTTGTGACCGAACCGTTACTACAGAAACGGTAACCTGTTAGGTCGAGCGCATTAATATAAACCCCTTCTGTTTTTCACGTAACAGCCGGAGCTGCAGTCCGAGCCGTGCGGTTATACAAAAATAACACGCGCCTTCTGACCAATCAGATTCGAGAACTCGACTGCCCTGTGGCATAAACCTCTCCACGTGTCCAGGTCGGTAATACGGCTTTGTGTGGTACCGTCACACCTCCCACATCAAACGAGCCACGTGTAAATCCAGATCTTTTCAAGCACTCGCTTGATCTGCTCTTGAGTACATATAATACCTTTACACTCCGAGTCTTCCTAATAGCCGTACCGAGTTACATTGTAATAATCTCCTCCCCTCCCCCCAGGCGTGATTGACAGGTGAGGGCGGCAGTACATGCATCAGATGGCTTCACATGGGGAGTTGGTCAGGAGTGTGTGTGTGTGTGTGTGTGTGTGCGTCAGGGGGGTGGGGCACACACTCCTTAGGGTTTGTTTCAGCCGCCTCTATTGTTTCCTCTCCCTATGGCTCCCTGTGTCTGTCTCCAGAAAACACACGACACTCTCTCCGGGAGTTTGCTGAGCTCGGGAGTGAAACTGGAGACGGCGGGATGGTTTAGTTTACTGTTAGCGGTTTTGTGCTAATCTGCTGTTTGGGGTTTTGGTAACTGATGCAGGAGCATGCTGGTTTCGAGATAGATGAGAAGACTCGTGCGTCATCACAAACTGCACCTTGGGCTTCCCTTAGACAGCTGAATGTGATAAAGGGGGTGGCGTGTGTGTGTGTGTGTGTGTGTGTGTGTGTGTGTCTGTTGGGTAAGGTGGTGGGGGTAAGCAGCAAGTGTGTTACCCCACAGATCCTTAAGAGGTTGGGTGTTGGGTGTTGGGAAGCCCAGTCTCAGTGCAGTACGTGACACAAACACACATGGGGAGACGTGAGGGAGCCTCTGCCCATGAAGGAGGAGGGAGTTGTGTGTGTGTGTGTGTGTGTGTGTTTGGGCCTGTTGTGTTGATGTACTTGATGTCCGTGTGCTTTGAGAAGCTGATTGAGTAAGTCGGGAACAAAAGCCCAGCGAGACACGCTCATCTGCTCTGAGTAGCCGTTGTTTGGAGAGACGCAGGCTCCCAAGGCGTGATGCCTCTGTCGACGCATTAGGCCAAGAAAATATCTTTAATTGTGAATATTTTTTTGTTGTACCTTGCACTTTTACTTTCAAACAGCTTGTAGAGGACGGCTGCTCGAGAAAACGGCTCACAGCTTTAAGAGTTTGTTAGTAGGAACATATCCTGTCCAACTCGCCTTACTGTAAGGCGTAATGAAATGTAAGCATGATTTAGTTTTTAGTTGTTGGTGTATACTGTATTTTACATCCTGAATGTTACATTAAGCTTTACATCTGTAGAAAGTTATAATCGTTTGATAACATTAAAAAACTCAGTCCACGAATCTTAAGATTTATTCGTTTTTCCTCTGTAAACCTTGATGGCCGGTCGGCTAAACTGCTGGTTGGTGTTTGAAGCCCAAACCATAAATTCACCAAGCATACAGTATGTGTAGCCTGAGCCTAATTAGTTTTGTAAAGGATATGGGGAAGGAGAGCAGACCCGCAGCTATGCATGATTCATTTGGTCAGAAAGGAAGCGGATGTGTGTGGCAGCTTTTCCTGTAAGGACGATTAATGCCTCCTGAAGCTAATGATCCTGACCGAAAGCTGTGATGTCGAGCCCAGGAAGTGTCTGACCACCCAGCCTTGACATTGAGACAGGTCTGGCTGTCCTTCCTCTTTGTTGACCTTTAAAACTAAAGTTTCAACCTCTTTTCTAAAGTTTAAAAATATATTGTCTTGTCAATCTTTTTTTTGTGGTGAAGCATTGAAAACTGAGCAGTTCAGCATTACCCAAGGCCGGCTCATTCCAAGGGTCTTTCAGCAGCGGTAGGCGAAATCTTATAACTCGGAATATACACCTTCCGACTTGAAGTAAACATTCCTTCTCAAAAGTCGGAAATGGCTCCTCAACTCCGAGTTCAAGATATGACATCACGTCAAGATGGCTGCTCATACTCTCAACAGTTAAAGAAACCAACTTCACACCATTTCAATTTTTGCGTTACTGCTGCATTAAGCTTGAGGAACTTCTGAATCCCAACCTCTAACCAGGAAACGCTAAAGAAAACACACCCTCAAAATTCCCCTTGGACTTCCCACTTAGTTCCTACTTGGGGTGGTCTTCTCAACTCCAAGTTCCTTCCCAAACCAAGAACTGAACGAGGTTGAAATGCTAGACAATAAAATGTAGACGATGATCATAAGGCCTTGTCAGAAATGGAAGGCTTCTGTGGCCTTTACTCATGTTATTGTGTTCCTAGCACGGGTAAAGTATACATGTATGTTACGGTCATGTGACCTACTAGTAATCAAGCGCAATGTATGACTTCTAAACAGATCAGATATTCCATTCAAATTGATCATTCCTACCAACTTTTTCTGACAAGTTAACATGTCCGTCCTTATCCCGTCTGACTAATTCCTAAGATAGTCTTTTTTGGAAATAATGACATTCTCCGTAATCCATTGAATTCTTGCCTGAGGTTCTGAAGTACAGTACTTGTTTGGAAGTGTAACCCCAGTGAGCTGAGACCTATCAGGATCTTTACTCATGGCAGAAGACATGACTCTGGAGGTTGTTTGTGGGAAGGAGGGGGAAGTTTTGCCAAGGGAGACAAGTCTTTACATGGTGGAGATATCCCCACCCATCCCCCGTATTCCTCTTAAGTAGCAACGGCTGTTAACTGCTCCCCACCATCTGTGGTGAGTCTCTGGTGTGCATCAGGGACTGATACTAGGAACATCCTGGTTTTGCCTGGCCTCTGAAGCCTTGAAGACTGCTGACACAAGCCAAGCAAAAATGCCTGATCAACTTTTTTTCAAGGCATTTTAAGTGTTTGGGGGTCATTTGCCTTCAGCAGATCTTGATGTTGTAGGCTTTACCATCGTAGTCAGTTGCGTAGCTTATGTGGTAGGTAATGTAGCTATTTTGTTTTCTGGTAACTTGGTCAGCAAAGAAGTTGAAGTTTAAAGACGGTAATTAGATGCTTAATTAATACTTAATTACTTAATTAAGTAATTAATTAATACTGTACTTACTTAATTTAAATAATGATTAATTACTTAATACTGTAATGATTTTGGGTTGGATGGGACACCTGTAATTGTACAGTGAATCATGGTAGGGTTTGGGATTAGATTAAACTTTGTCGTTGTGCAGAGTAGGAAGCTAATGAAATGCTAAAAGTTTGCGCACGCCTGACTGTTACATTCCATATGAGTTGTTGAGCTTGATGAGCTAAATGAAACTTGTCGAGCTTGCCGAACATCCCATTCCAGATTTCCCCTTTGCTCTTCTAATAAGCTTCACTTTTCTGGGACGGCTCTCTGCTAGAGTTTGGGGCGTGGCTGTTTAGATTTGTGCACATTCAGCCAGCCACAAGAGCATTACTGAGCTCAGGTACTGATGTTGCATGTTCCAGTTTATCCAGAGGTGTTCAGTGGGTTGAGGTGGGGGCTCTGTGCAGGACACTCAAATGGACAACCTGATATTCTGTATCGGTGTCGGAAGCAAGTGCTGGAAAAAAACAAACAAACCACAGGAGCTTTTCTGCTTCTTGGAACCATTAGAGGCCACTAGAGAATGCCAAACTCAGCTTAAATCATTTGTCTGACAACATTTTGGGTAAATAAACCATCATTAGGAAGCTTTTATCGCTTTCTTGGCGTCGATGCGCGGTCTGGTCTCTCAAACAGCCATGTTTCCTGGCAACCTACATGGCAGAATTCCAGGTCCAATCTGAAACCACCTGTGTCTTAGACAGGTGTTTGGGCTTAGTCCATGATGTGGACTAAAAGCCGTTTGGCCAGAAAAATTAGGGTGAAAACATTTTAGAAAAGGAAAATTAGAAGCATTCACAGATCACTATGTTCAGTTGTTCAAAACAAATGAGGGGATGGATTGCCATAAGCCTCCTTTAGAATTTACCTAGAGAATAAGCTGTGGAAGCTGGAGAAGTAAGACCGCATTTAGTGACGCGTGCTTTTGGGCTCACTGCTGGTTCACTGTGTTTTATTTTTTTAATAAAATGATTAGGGTAAAAATTCCAGTAAATTTACCATTTTAATCAAACAAATTATCTAAATAAAGACAAATTTTAAAATGTCTAAGAAAAAAAACACTTTAGAATGGTGAGTAATAATGGTTTTATTGTAGTGATGATAACTAGAAGAGCAGTTGGAGAGCGTAACGTTTGCAACACTCGCGAAACCGAAACTAAACTCGTCGAGCCGCCTTGTGAGTTGGATGTGCTCCAAAATTTGGTGTATTCTTCCGTGGCTCGTGCTACAGCTTCCCACCAAGTTTCATGAAAATCAGGTCAGTCGATTTTGCGTAATCCTCCTTAAAGTCAGACAAACGAGCTGCACAAGGAACGTAATCTCCTTGGAGGAGGTAATGACGACGACAACAACACTACTAATAAAACTGAATATTTCAATGATTAAAGCACATGATACAGGTTTGTGGAACACTACCTCAAGGAATGCCAGTCCTTTATCTAAGACACACCATTTGGTTCATGTACTCGAGTTTAACCGCTCATTCAGGTTTAGTATCAAACAGTATCAATGTTTAGGCCGTACTTTTTTTAAGGGATTGTGGGACCGGGCTAGTTTAAATTTCCAGCTGTTGAGGGAGACTTGGCTTGTGCAGAAGAAAGATGCCATACACGCCACATTAATTCGCCTCCTTTGCCATCTGAGCTGCTGAATGGCACTTCAAAGCCAGCGTGCGGTGGTGCTAATCCCCCACAGCCGGACTCAGGTTTGAAGTGTG
>JAQQZX010000002.1:22847193-22860966 GCA_030068355.1 Notoglanidium maculatum
ACTGTAACAGAATAAACAAATATCACGGACCCCCTGGCTGTGCTTCACAGACCCCCTGGCTGTGCTTCACAGACCCCTGGAGGTCCTCGGATCCCATTTGCTGGACTATGTGATAGTGTTGTTCTAGTGTGTTTTCCTGTGGAACAATCTGCCTAGTGTGAAAGCAGCTTCATTTGACATCTGGTCCTTTTGTTTATTTCAGTGAGCTTGAATCCATAAAAGATGAAGAGAACGCAGAGGAGGAGCCACAGCCGAGGAAAGGTGAGTTATTTGATTAATGAACGATAAACCAGGAGCATAAGTGCTTTTTAAAAGGACTCCTCATTCTTAAATTATTACATCCCCATTTATGCTCTGAATACTGATCATGACCGTAACGTTGTGAGATCCGTGAGAACTTGTGTGTATGTGTGTGTGTGTGTGTGTGTGTGTGTGTGTGTGTGTGTGTAGGTGTAGTGACAGAGCGTATGCGTGGAGCCTGGTCTCTGGTGTGTGAAAATGAGGAGCAGTGGACTAGGCTGGCTGAGAGCATTAAGGACAAAACCTCTCCTCAGGACCGGCACCTGTTTCGCATCATTACACAGAACTTCCTGCCTGAGATCAGCAGCATGATCGAGCACAAGGTCAGACTCGATACTTTTACGGATTTATTCAGGGGTCTAAAACTGTCAACACACACACACATACACACACACACTAAATAGTAAACAGCCTTCAATAAATCATCCCAGTGTTTTTGCAGCATTAAATATTTTTTTGAACACATGAGGTAGGGTTTAGTGCATTAATTTCATTTAAGTGCCAGTAGAGTCTAATTTTATCATATTTTTGTTACTAATCATTTTAAATTTTTTCACAGATTGTTTTTCCAGCATCATTACCAACATTTAAAAAAAAAACCCAAACAATTCCGAATATCTTCCATGAGCACACCAGCCCGGCAAGAGTACATCAAAAACTGTTTTTTGTCAAAGCCTCAAGAATAACATTGAGTGTATTAAGTGATCACACAAGAGTTATAATAATTAACCAAATAGAAACTAAATTGCACACAGGCTATCAAATAAAAATATTACAGAGCGTAAACGAACCGCTTGGTCAGCAACCAGGAGAAACCGACTCCTGGCACAATCCTAACCTACGCCAAATTCAGAGCGCTGAAAATTCAGTGTTTTATGTAAAACGTACATTTTTCATTCGCACAAAAACGGTGAAAGAGTTTTAAAATTTCTCCACTTTTGGAGTGTGTTTACATGAGACCACAACTCTGACTAAAAACTCAAGCTCTCTGTTTTTGCTTGTTTAAGTACACTTCTCCCACATCATTTTCCTACTCTGTGCTAAACCTCTCCATCATCTGCCTCGATGTTTTCCTTTACCTGTCAGCGTGAGTCATGCGCAGAGATGCGCTAAATATACCCTGACCTCAGATGGCACAAAGACTGAGGCATCTTTCATAAACCTGACACACAGCACAAAGAACCCCGTCAGAGCTAATCGTACGTAGGCCCTGACAGGAGGCCGGATCTCACCTTCAGCCAGCCAGAGCCTTGTGACTGACCGCCTGCAGCGTGACCTCACCACTTGAAGCAGTTCATCTCACTCTGCCAAATTTACGTGCGGTGTAATAAACACACTCGACACTCGGAGATGTTTTTACGGTGCTATGGTGCTTTTAAGATCATAAACCATTGTTTACATCGTCACCAAGGTGACAATCATATCTTAAGCTTTCTTACACTAATATACATGTGCAGGGTTATTCTATGTCAATGTTAACTGTTTTCATTTCGCAAATTGACTTGTATACATTAACTCATGCCGAGGTGAAGCAAAGGGTAAAGCCGATGGAGCACGACTTGACCCCAGTGACCTCCTCTGACACCCTTACACTTTTAAAATGCTCCCCAGAGAATGTGCCTGATTGAGAGAGGAAGAGAGGGAGGGAAGAAGAACTCCCTGACGTTAATAATTTTTTTCTTCTCAGGAGAAAGAGCAGCTGCAGAAACTGTTGAATCCTCCTGTACGAACCTCTCTAAGAATTTCTGAAAAGCACGTCGTGAATAAAGAAGAGGTATGTGTTCTGCTTTTAAATCGTCCGCTGTTAATGACTTTAGAATTACACGAAGTGCGGCATGATGTAAATCCACTCGTCTGTTTACTTCCGTCAGGAACGAGCCAGGATTTTTTTTGTACTTGAACCTCAGTGCTCTTGGTTTCCTGATTGATTGGTCTGAAGGTGTTGATTTCATTTTTAAATCTGTGTGAAGTCTGTTGTGTGAACTGTCGTTTTTCTTGCGTAGGCTGTCTCCGAGGTGGATCTGAAACAGAGAGAGGAGGATTTGGAAAGGCAGGCTTTACTTGCCGAGCAGCGGCGAGAGGAAGAACGACTCCTCCAAGAGGACCGAGAGAGAGAGGAAATGGAGCGGGCAAAAGCAGCAGAAGGTACACGGAAACAATTTTTTTTTTCCACCTCCACAGGCAGCCCATTGGCACGAACGCTTTCAGAAGCCAGATCAAATGCACATGGAAGCACTTGCTTTTGTCCCAAGCCTGCTTCAATTGCACAAAGAAGCGAATTGATGAGGAAACTCCCAAACCTCGTTGAACTCCCTCCAGTTCACTCTTGATATCTGTGCAAGCGTTTTTAGCTCTTGATCGTGGCACTGGGCTGCTCTGCGTGTTAATGTATAATGGATGAAGATTGTAGCCTGAGGAGCTCTCCAGTGGTTCCTTTCCCAAACCTCTTTAATCCTCACAGCAGGGTGCGCCTGACACAGCCTTTCATATCAGCACAGAAACCAGCTCGGCTCTTTATCTCGCACAAGCCTTTTGATCTAGTTTGCCTTCTAAAGCTGCTCGCTGAGTCACTCATTTGACTCCTGTCTTGTTCATCTTGTGAATTCGGAAGACTAAGCAGACCTGGTTTGTTTGAGTAACAGGTGCCTGGAGGAAAGAGCCTGAATGAACGGTGGAGGAAAGGGTCCCATTTATTATTTTTTTGTATTATTTATTTTTTTGTGAGCCTTTGAATGAGTTAATGCATGTGGATGTTCTCGTGATCGCATATGTGCTCTGTGTTCAGAGCGATCTCGGAGAAGAAAGCAGCGCGAGGAGAGGGCGTGTCTGTTGTCTCAGGGGAAGGACTTGCCGGCTGAGCTGCTCCACCTGGAACCCCACTCGCCCGTCCGCCGTACACGGCGCACCAATGAGCTGTAAGAATCTTTTTTATGACCTCACTCATGTACTACAATCCCAGACAGCAGCTTACTCTCTATAATAAACCCCGAACAGCGATATAGTTTTATTTGAAACTATAACTCACCCTAGAACAACTATTTTATATTACTGAAAGCCTGCGCATTGATTCCTTCTGAAAGGAAGTGGCCAGGATCAGTGATGTGTACCAGAGGTAACTGTAAGGTTTCGCACATGGGATGCTCTATATACATTGATTTATTTTATTTTTTTAAGTCTGTATTTTTTAATTAACATACACCTGACACTGTTTTGCTACAACATTTTATTTCTTACTTAAAAGATTTATCAAGTTAAAAGAATAAAAACGTATTGGGGCAGAACTGTTAACAGTACAGAGAAAATTTTGAGTAATAAAAAATCACAGATTCCAAGTGTTGGCTTTGTGTGTTGGTGTGTGTTCCTAACTTTCCATGCAGTTAAACTAATCTGTTCTTGTTTAGATGTTGGTTTCTTCCATTACATTATTCCTTTTTGTTTAAAGCTATTTGTCTGGGTGACCTGAGTCACGACCAAGGACCAGAAATGATGTGTATACATGTGGAATTTTACCAGTGAAATTGTTTCACACAATTCTCAACATTATGGCTGTGTAGTCATCGTCCCCCATGGTTCTGTTCCGCATTGCTCACTTCCAGTTCTCTTTTTCTCTTTCAGCTACGATATCGATGACGACTATGCTGCTCTCTACAAAGGTGGGTAGCGATGGAACGGGTGGCGTCAGCAATAAGCCTAATCCACGTTTCCTCATTTCTCAGCTTCAGTACTTTCTGTGTTTTAAATCAGTTTTTTTTTCTTCTTCTTCTTCTCAGTGCTGGAATCTCTGAAGGCTCACAAAGACGCTTGGCCTTTCATGGAGCCTGTGGATGAATCCTATGCCCCTAACTATCATGAGATTATTCAGGTTAGCTTCCCATATATCTCAGCAGGGAAACGATTTCACTCTCAGATTTCACAAGTGTTCGAATGAACAATAGGTGAAACTGGGTCTTTGAGTCTTTGTGATTGCACTGCTGCTTCAGGTGAATCACGTCGTGGAGGTTTGTTTTAATGTTGAAGCAGTTGGGTTGGGGGTGGTTATGCTTGGCTTAACTGTAAAGGTGGATTTTTTTTTTTTTTTAGACTCATGAAAAGTGCTCTCCATCTATGTATATGAGAAATTTTCTTGTCTGATTATTTTTCTGTCTACTTCTTAAGACTCCGATGGATCTGTCCACTGTTGAGAGAAAACTAAACGAAGGAGAGTATGTTGCCAAGGATGAGTTCATAGCTGACGTGAAGCTCATGTTTGAGAACTGCCTGGAGTATAACGGAGAGGAGAGCGGTAAATAGATTCCATTATTAAATGTCAGCTTAAAAAAAGCAGACAGTCTGTGCTATGAAAAGTGTGTGTGTGTGTGTGTGTGTGAGAAAGAGAGGGTGCATGCGTGTGTCAAGCCTTTGACAGTGATTAATGGCAAGTGATTGAGCTGTTCTCCAGTGTGCTGCAGAGTCCTGCAGTGCCACACAGACATTCCATCCCTGCGGCCCCTCTCTCTGGAGCCATCCATCTGTCAGAATGCTCTCCCCCCACCGGGAGGGGCTGCAGGGTCAAAGGTCAACTGTGACTCTGTGACCTGGTCAGCGGACCAGCTCAGAGAAGGAAGCCGAGACCTCTTAGTGTGTGTTTGTGTGTGTGTTTGCATGTGTGTATTGATGGGGCTAAATGGACAAGTTGTGTTTGTGTTTCTCAGAGTACACGATAATGGCCGAGTCCCTGGAGCGCTGTTTCAGCAGAGCCCTGCTAAAACACTTCCCCTCTGAGGACGGAGACACCGACGAGGAGTTCCATCTGAGCAAGGAGGACCGCGACCGCGAGCGCAAGGACAAGAAGAAGAGTAAGAGCAGTCGGCAATCGGGGCCCGAGAGCCTGATCCGGGCCACGGAACATGCACAGAAACGTAAAGCATCCAGCTGGGGTAAAGGAGGCATGCAGCCACAGGAGAACGGTTCCAAGTCTGCTCCTGGACCACCTGGTTTCCAGTTCAGCAACGGGCCCACACACCCTCACAACATGAACACAGGACAGCCTCGCTCTGGGAATGATCCACCGCACGGCATGTACCATCCTTCGCAACAGGCAAGGCTACACTTCCTGTCTGATTTTATAGAGGATCTTTCTAACAATAACATCTTTTATGGTGCTTATATAATATGCATAGCTTAGTCCGTTGGTCCCTCTGTAAGTTTCTTTACGCAGGTTCAAACGTTTGAAACACGCTTTGGTGCAGAATTAATGAAAGGGATTCAACTCTGAACCAGCACTACCGCAGTGTATTTTGATGTGAATGAGACATTCTGTGTGTTTTGGATTGTAGCAGATTTTTTTTTGTAGATATGATCTGCTCAACTGAGACATGAGACGCAAACCAAAGTACTGACAAAAAAAATGAGAATATAGTACGGGATGCTGTACACACATTTATTTATTGATATTGTAATTTGTTGAGCGCTGGCTATTTAATTATGTACACAGTGAAACCAAACCTAAAGAGCAAATGAGTCAAACATATTTCACTCTTATTCAGACTGGACAAACACACTATGGCCAAAAGTATATGGACACCTGTCCATCACATCTGTATGTGGTTCTTCCCCAAACTATTGCCACAAAGTTGGAAGCACACAATTGTATAGAATGTCCTTGTCTTTGTCTTTGTATGCTGTTGAATTTTAGTTTCCCTTCAGTGGAACTAAGAGGCCTAAACCTGTTCCAGGATTACAATGCCCTTGTATACAAAGCGAGCTCCAAGAAGACACGGTTTGCCAAGTTTGGAGTGGAAGAACTTGAGTGTCCTGCAGATCCCTGACTTTATCCTCACTGAACACCTTTGGGAAGAACTGGAACACTGACTGCACCGACCTCTTAACGCAAAATGTTAATGCCTCGTCTGCTTATGCTCTTGTTGCTGAACGGGCCAATCCCCACCTCCATGTTTCAAAATCTTTTGAAAAAGCCTTCCTAGAAGAGTAGTAGTAAAGAGAAGACTAAATCTGGAATGGGATGTTCAAAAACCACTTCAAACTTTTTGCCATATAGTGTAGGTGTAAATGTGGCCTTAAAGTAGCATCACAAAAGTTTATCAAATCTAAAAGTTAAAGTCCCTAACTGGTACTACAGGAAGTACTCAATTTTGTATGGTACTTTATTTTCATGGCTGTAAGCTTTTGTGTATTTTTCACAGTCTCAAAGTCTACAAATCTCATACAGTGAACAATAATGTTATTTAATACATCAGAGGTTTAACAGAATTGTTTTTTTGTCTTTAAACAACAGCTCCAGCGGCACCCAGGTCCGCTGGGACCAGGAATGTATGGCCAAGGTATGATGATGGACCCTCGATATCCATACCCAGGACAGAGGCCTCTCATGGGTAGGGGTCCAAGAGAGCATGGCCCACAGCACATGCCTCATTATCCTATGCAGGTATGACTCCTTTGATACCAATAAAGAACACATTTGACCTTGATATGAATAAGCATATAGTTTTGCAGGGATTATAATAATGTGTTCAATCACCAGCACAATGCAGATTTTAGTATTACCTCTGAGTATTGTAGGAAAAACATGGAGCGTTTATTTTTTGCTATGTCAGATTATGCTGCTCATGTGTTCCTTCTGTATATAATTAAATACATTTAATTAATTCCATGAGTATTTCAGTCCAATGCTCTGTGGTAGTTAGAACCCTAACAATGTTTGATGGTCTATCAGAATGATGTATAAACAATTTGTTCACGTGAGAGTATAAGGTTTTTTTTCATGTACATTTATATATTTTTCATATAGCCTGTGAAGTACAGTTTACAATTTTGTATTTGACAAATCTTATTCCATTCAAATGCTTTTTATGTATATGATGAGGCATGAAAATATTATAGGTCCTTAACATGTATAAAAAAAGGTGCAGAACCTGTTGTAGTCATTTTCTCATTGCTCACTCGGTACCTTTAGGCTTCTATTAGAGAGTGTTTTGTATGAACGGTTTTATTTATTCTATACTTTCAAATGCATGGAAGTGTGGGGTTTTCTGTGTAATAATAAAATTTTTACTGCATTTTCTTAAGGGTCCACCTACCAATGGTCCACACTTTGGTCCGAGATATCCAATGGGGCCTGATCCTCATCACCTTCAGCCACAACACCAACAGCATTCCTACATTGGCCCCACTCATGGCCCATCACTGGGCCCAAGACCAGTCGCCCTTCAGTCTGGAGGACTGTGTACCACTCCGTCTGAGGGCGACATGTATCGACCTCACCATCATCCCCACCCTGATGGGCAACCCATGCATCCCATGGGAAATGGCTACCCTAGACCCCTGCACAACTCCTTCACTCCTTATGGCCCTCCACCCACTCCTTATGGTTCTTGGCCAGGATCGAACCAGCAGCAGCCTGGTCGACCAATGATACAGGAGCAGGCAATGGGTGGTCAGCATCCATACGGTCATAGCATGATGCGTCCCCCACACAGTGCTGGATATCCCCCTTCTAATGGCCAATACAGGATGTCAGCAGTTAGCACCCAGGGACCCATGGGCCACAGGCCTCCCATGACCCCTCAAGATCCTAGGCCACATGTGGGATCAATGATGGACAGCCCTGAGATGATTGCCCTGCAGCAGTTGTCGGCATCGTCCTCTCGTCTCGGTGTTGGAGGTTACCAGCCGCCTCCAGCAAGGAATGCTGATAATGCAGCAGCTCCTGAAAGTCAGAACTCAAGGTCTGTGGGAGATGGCCAAGGTGCTGACAGAGTGTCCAAAGGTAGAAGTTTTCTTAAAATAGCTTGCCTTTCTAATGAATTGTCCCTTCTTAAAGGATTACTTCAGCTAACAATGCGAATCTTAAAATATCAATTTAAGAAACAGTACTGTGCCAGTTGTGAGTGGTTAATCATAGTTTTTGTGATGCCTTCATAAAGAAAATGTTTGTTTTTTTTTCTTTCTATTTATTCTAACAGGTTTAGAGGTAGAACTGGCAAATAAACAACAGAGTGAGGAGTCCAACTGCTCACCTTGTCCTGGTCCAGCCAAGGTCTCCGAACAGCCCAGTGGTACCCAGCAGAACCCGAGTGCCACAGTGTGGGGTGGATCACCACGGAAGACATCTGCAGAGCTTGCACCAAACTTGCTATCCACACCAAAAAAAGACAGACCACAGCTGGAAGGAGAGAGCATCGACAGTCCACCCTTAGCCCGAAATAGCCCTGTCTCTCAAAAGGAACCCCAGTCTGAAACCCAGTCACACAAATCTCAGGATTTCTCTACATACCCTTCTAATAATGGTCCTGTGAAGATCAGTCAGAAAACTTCAGATCTGTCTGAAAAACTGTCTTCCACCATTCCTCCAGAGTTCTCCCAAACTGGCCCTCAAGAAATGTTGCAAAGTCCTCCTCAGCAGGTTCTTCCAGGTGCATCTCCACAGTACCCTCACAGTGGGACACTACACATGTCTTCCAATGCTCCTCACCAGCAGATGCCCCAAAATGGATCTGGCCGGAGTCAACAGCCAGGTCCTGTCCATGGCATGCCACAGTCTGTTCCTCAGGGGTCACAACCCGGTGTTCAGCACCCTGCCACTTTCACCTCACTGCCCCCCAGCCACCCTGTTTCCCAACCACTTGCTCAGCCCTCCCCTGCTGAACGTGGTGACCAGAGACCCAGTGAGCCTACCCGGGAGCCTGAGGGAAGCTCTGGTGGTCCCAATCCTGATATGAAAAATGCCAATGCCAATGGCCAGTACAAACAGCAGCCTTTTAGCCCAGACTCTCAAACCCATCTAAACAGGCCAGAACAGGCACCTCCACATAGTCAGACATCATCAAATCACCCTCATGTTACAGAGAGCAGCACTATGGCTCATTACGGCATGGCCAATCCACATTATAGCAAATACATGGGCAGACCAGTGCCCCCGACTGCTCGTCTGCCTTACCCAAGCCAAGCTACACAGTCTCAGTCTATGAGTCCTCATCACAATCCTGCCCATTACTCTCCATATCAGCAAGGTGCGATGTATCAGTACCACATGGGTCCACAGCATCCTCAGGTCCATCCCAGTATGCATGCGTCATATCAGCAGCAACAGCAATACTATTCCCAGCACCAGCAAAACAGCAGATCTGGTTTCCCAGCAAGAGAATGGCCTAGGCCTCAGTACCAGCCTCATCCCCCCATGATGCCCAACGCTTACCTACCTCCTGCAGGTGCTGGCATCAATGGACGACACAAGGAGAATACCATGTCTCCTCTAGGTTCAGATGGTTCTGGTGGGAATGTTATCTCTCCGAATCTTCTCCCGGATGGATCCCAGGGAAGCTTCACTGAGAATCAGGGGGGCGCCACCCCGGCAAAACAGGCCCGGACAGAGGACAGCTCGGATCTGCCTGAAAGCCCGAAAGAGATCCTGGATCTGGACAGCCACAATGCTGCAGCCCACCGCCGCAGTTCTGCTCAGCCTCAACACAACTACCCCTACGATCCACGGGGCATGCATCCCAGCATGCAGCAGGGTGGAGCTCCCTCACCTCACAGTGTGCCAGGTGGACCATACTCCAGGCCTCAGCACCCAAGTGGACATTTCGGTCCTCACAATCCTCACCCGCACTTGATGGAGGCACTGCAGCGGCCCCAGCACCTGCCCTACACCCCAGGACAGACCATGTACAGGCACCCACATGCTGCAGGTCACTTTCAAGGCATGATGTTGCCTCAGCGAAGCATGGTACCTGAACACTTATTTCATCCACGGTAAGTTGCTCTACGAATTAATGAATAGAATAGTGTAGCGAATGAAGAGCAATAAAGTGTGCGGGTGGCACTAACCATGGTTATTAGTGATTGGTTGTTTGGAACAGTGGTGACCAGTGATGATTGTTGGGAGCATCAGCACATGTAAGCTCAACTCAGGCTTTACACACAGATGGTGAGTTGAGTGAACCTGGTCTCTCAACTTGTAAAACCTACAGCTGTGATGTAAGCTGGAGAGCTGTATCTAGTGAAGGACTAGTTGCTCGCATTTGCGTAAAATCATTTAGAACATTGGTGATAAGTGGTTGGTCATTGGGGAAAAAAGGCAATTAGTGATTGGTCATTGGTTACTGGTAACATAGGCTTACGCAAGCTCAACTCTGACTTGTCACACCAGTGGTGAGTCGTGCAAACCTACTCTCTCAACTAGTGTAACTTACAGTTGTGATCTGAACTGGACAGTGTACTGAAAAGGTCACCAGATGATTTGTTAGACTAATTAATCGTTGTAATGTCATAATGACTAATAAGTCATTAAACTGACAACACTGGCTATAGTTTTGAGTCAGTCGATAGCGATTAGCAAGGAAATACAGGTGACTACGTATACTGCAGATTCTTACTCTTACAAGTATGTTCTCTAATTTACTCAAGTTTTTAACTTTACAAAATGTTCTCATTAATATTTAATGATTTTACATTTTACCATGACTACCCTGTGTCTTGTGTGATAGGCAACACCTGATGAGTGCAGCATCTCCCAGTGGTCCTAGCAGTAAGCAGGGAGTGTGAAAGGTAGGATTTGGCAACCTTACACAAACACATTTTTCTTTTTCCTTTTGCTAATGGCAGGTTTTGTAGAGTTTCATTTCTGTTTTTGTGATTTGCAAAAATGTGAAATTCACTTCCTCTTACTGCAGATGTGCATGCACTGGAAGCTAATTTCTTTCCACCACATTGGTCGTCTATGTATAATAACCACAGTCATTTTGATGTTTCCCTGAAATGAGACGTCTAAGAGCAGTTGTTTGGTGAAAATTTTTAAAATACCTGATTATGTGATGTGAATTTGAAATACAACCATTATATACACAAAACCAAAGTTCATCTAATGTCGTTTTGTGCAGCTTTTCACTGGAGCAAAAGTCATTCCAGTTGCTTACACTTTACCTCAGGGTTTTGTGGTATTCGAATATGATCAGGTGGAAAATTGACATGTTCTTCACTCTGGAAAGAAATTGTCTCTGAAAGGATGATCTGTACAAATGTATACCACAGCGCTGCCAATTTTTCGGTTCTGATTGTTCAGACGTTTTCTATAATTTTCTATAACAGTAGCTCTGACGAGAGTTTCAGCTGTAAAGTAAATCGCAGGTTTATGTTAATGCACCCATTCTACTATCTTATCTTTTGTATAGTTACAAAATTGATTAAAAACTGTGTAATTGTTGATATGGTGACATTAGTATTTTTGGAAGGTGTCAGCATTTCAGCACGGAGGACTTTGCTTTTTTTTTTTTTTTACGATTTCTTGGTAACATGACAAGCTGCACTATTTGTTTTATAACCTGTAATCGTGAGGGGGGGGAAAAGGCTGGACAACTGTTCATCACTGCTATAACGTAAGTTATAACAGGAAATTCCATTACAAGTGAAGTTTAAGGTTCCTTGTCCTTTTTTTTTCATAGGGTAGCATGTCCGTTCTTGTCTGTGGCAATTGATTAAACACCGATGCTAGGTTGAAGGAAAAAAAAATGCTCACATGTTCAGTTATTTTAAAACATTGTAATCAAAGTGCCCTCTTTCACTTTGTGTGTTTATGTAGATGATCAAATTGGACGCAGAAGGCTGAGCAGAGACCTGCACCATTTCCTCAACTGAAAAATATCAACGGCCCACAGTGAAAAGACACGTGTCGTTTCTGCCATGTTAACGTGTCGTGGAACGTTCAGCTTACTGAAATGTGGTCAGGACCTCGGCCTGCCCTCTCTGTATATACGCTCCCTATGTTTGAGAGCTTCTGCACTTTGCTGGCGAATACTGACCCTCTGACCTGGAAGGAAATACAGCTCACAGGATCCTCTGCATGCACAGCTAAAAGGAAGGACATCAGGGGGCTCGGTGCGCCTTTCCAAAGTTAAACTCAGGTGTTGAAAAGAAGGTACTTGGAGGTGACTCCATTCCCCATGGACACACTGGAAACTGTTGCCTTTTGCATCATCGTTGAATGTGTATGTACCCACGTGTGTATGAGTGAACGCTACTCTAGATTACAGCATGGTGAGATCAGCTGACCGCGCTCTCCACCTTTAACTCGTTCAGACTTCTCACTTAGTCCTGCAATGCGTCACCTTGCGTTCACACTAGCGAAAGGAACGGACGATCGTTCACTCGTTCAGTTTGTTCACGAGTGACATGGAGCAGCTATTGTAGTGAAGGCGGCAAACGTGAATTATTATTATTATTATTTTTTTTTTTGTAAATTTAAATTAGGCGTGACGTGTTGCATCATAACGCACCAAATCAAAACAACTCGACTCTCGTAAGTTCCCGGACCAGACAAGCGGTCTGACGTTTCTTCATTTTCTTCCACATGAACAACTTTAAACGTTAAATTTTGCTTGACTCAGATAAATGTAAGAAAATTTATAACCGTGATTCCATCGCATCTTGTCATGTATGACGTTTCATAAACGTCTGTAGAGACGAAAAATGAGTTTCGTGACGGACGTAGCAGAGATCGCCGGTTTCCCTTCGTGAGTATACGTAGCTAGCACAGATAGCTTGCTTTCTTAATTGCCAATGAAATACTTTTTAAACAAAAGTGGTGTGTGTGTGAATAAAGCAGGCTGGACAGTTCACGCCAAGAAGTGACAATATCGCTACAAACGACATGCGCAACTCGCCTGCTAGTGTGAACGTAGGGTTACGCATTCCTTCAACGCTGCCTTGGCTCATAGAATGTGTTTGGACTCGGAGTGCCTCGCTGCTCCTCTTTTATGCACTAGAGATAGTCTTTATTACTGGAATTAGTGGCCTTGGACTTAGACGTGTGCTACTGTGTGTGTATATAACGCAACTCGATGAGCTTCTCCCATGCATGCTAGTTTATATATCCATGCAGTGAACAGGTGAACACGGAGAGGCGTTGAAGCTGCTCAAAGCTCGCGCTTCTACTTCCTTCATGTATATAACGCCATGATTTGTCGTCTCTCTGATCCTGATTTTTAACTGCTTGTGTCGGAAAGAGCATCGATCTTTACAACTGTGAAATTAGCTCACGTGAGTCAATTCTTAGATCATTCGAATTTATATTTTGGTGCTTCCTCTTTCACGCTATTCGTCCTCAGGGTGTCGTGATTTTAATACGGGTATAAGCGAATAAATTCTTCAAAGGGGAAGTGACAAAGTGGGACTACGACTGGAACTGTGATGATTACTCCGCCTCAGTTGATGTGAAGACGGTGATTTAAAAAAAAAAAAAAAAAAAAAAAAACCAATTTTTTTTTTTATTTGATTTATATGATCTTAACTTTATTAAATGCCTCTTTTGCAGCCTTTTGTGTGGGCAAGAAACAAAAAGAACCTGAAAGCTGTGATGAATTGTGTTGGTGAGGTTCATTTTAATTCCCAGAGCAGGTTGGAAGGATTAGGTGTGTGTGTGTGTGTGTGTGTGTGTGTGTGTGTGTGTGTGTGTGTGTGTGTGTGTGTGTGTGTGTGTGT
>JAQQZX010000002.1:22861066-22882657 GCA_030068355.1 Notoglanidium maculatum
GTGTGTGTGTGTGTGTGTGTGTGTGTGTGTGTGTGTGTGTGTGTGTGTGTGTGTGTGTGTGTGTGTGTGTGTCCTACTTTTTTTTTTTTTTATTTAGCTGTAGCATTTGTGATCGACAGCCAGATCTGAGCCGACATCCACATCTCTATCTACCTCACGAAGCTGGAGTCTGGCGAGCCACACACACGTGCGCAAACAATATTTCTCATCGTTGCATCGTCAACACAATATATATCTCTCACCGTTCCATTTGTCGACAGCTAGACCTGCGATTAAATCAGCCTTACCTTCTTTTTTTTTTTTAATTTTTTTTTTTTAGTTAATCCAGACAAAATCTTGCAGCGTCCTGAGACCACGCCAAGTTTTAACATTTTGAATCTTTAATCTTTAAATCTTGACGCATTTTTATTTGACTTTTTCACAGGTACTTGAGTGTAAAAGTTGTTTCTTGTTGAATACTGATCACTGCAAGAGTTTTGTCATCACAGGGTTTTTTAAAATTTTTTTTTATATAAATAAAAGTATGACCGGTTTGAGTCCTACAAAAGGTTTGTCATAGTGAAAGCTAGCTGTAATGGCGTTCATGTTCATTCGCACACTTTAGGGCCCTTTCGGCATGAAGAGTGCATACCAGTGATACTACATTCCTAAATATTCTCAGTAGGCACATGTGAATAAAAAATAGGAGCAGAAGAAATCACTAGTTGCAGGCTGACATAAAGTCGTCCTTGCTTTTTTTTTTTTTTTTTTTAACAAATGGATAGAAAATATTTTAGCAGTAGATGACGCCCTTCGACGTCTGCACTGTTCTCTGATAGGACGAGATCGTTTTTATGGACTTTGAGGATGTGAATTTCTTTTTTTTCTTTTCTTTTTTTTTCCTCTCTCTCTCTCTGTGTACAGATTTTCTTAGGGACTGATCCACACCTACTGATTCCTCAGCATCTTTACTGTCTATTTCTGTCTACACTAGTGAAATGACTAGATTTGGTTAAATATAAATCATATTTATTTGCTCTTTTACATTTTGTACATTGTTTTGGGGTTTTTTTTAAATGTCTTTTTTTTTTTTTTTTTTTTTTTTTTTCTTTGACTCACTTATTATTATTATTATTATTTTTTTTTTTTTTTTAAAGTTGTCGATACCTCAGTAGCACAACCGCATCAGAACGACTTTTGTATGTTTCATTTTGATGTGAAGTTTACAGGTTCTTATTTTTGGAAATGGACCGACGTGTTTTCTATACTCTGTACATTTCTTAGAATAAAAAAAAAACAAACAACAAAAAAAAAACGTAGGCATTTTACTTTTATTTTTGGCTCTCTAAGTCGTGTGTGCGTGTGTGTGTGTGTGTGTGTGCGCACAACAAGTACAAAAAATGTGACAATTGTTAATGTTAGAGATTTAAACAAAGTACAAGTCTTAAAATTAAGTCATAGTCTTATTGTTTTGATTTTTTAAATAATAGAATATTATAAGAGTCATCACATATGGATATATCTTTATCTAATTTTTATAAGCCCAAGCAATAAATATTTTTGTAATAACAAAATGAACAACAGTATTTAGGTGATTTAACAATTGTGGTGCCATTTAGCCTTTGTATCTCTTAAAAATGAAGCCTTATTATCTGTAAAAACATATTCAAAACTTTGCTGAAATCTGCTACATTTTGCTCATAAGCGAGTAACATGGTTACGTTTCTAATGGCGGGATCAGACTACATAAATTCAACCCGATTTTGACAAATTTCCACCGTCTGGCTTGAATATGAACGTCGGGAATGAAGAACAGGCCTTGAAGTGTGACCTAAACAAAGGACAGTGATGTGATGTCTGGGACGCCACACAACACCCTGACAAAAAGTCTATCATGTCACAATTTTTTGTATTTTCTCTAGTTGGACGACTCCTAGGCCGTGTTCCATGACATTCCTTCTGTAGCCGTGATTGTCAGTTTCTTGACCCTCCTTCCCGATGACACGCAAGGACATGAAGGTTAACTGGTCAGGGTCAGACTTGTAGTGTTGCCAGTGTCCCGACCAAGACATGCCAAGAATGTATGGCACTGTGATTGCCTAATCTGACATGGTGACCATTGTGGAAGAAAAATCATGTAGTCTGATCCATGCAGAGCATAAAATTAGCAAATACACAAAATGTGCTTAACTAGTACCTAGGCTTGTCATGTTTGATGCCATTCTAATGATTTGCTTAAAATTAATATTTTTTAAATTAATATTTTTAAAAATAATATAATTTGTGTAACAACTTTAATGAAGTGACCTTATCAGTCAAGATCGAAATATCTTTGGAAATAAAGAAAGAATGAATAAAAAAAAAATAAAAAAAATGGATGATTTATGGAAAGAGGATGTTTTGAACATGGAGTGTTAAATAGATTCACACATTAATATAAAAAAGTATATATTTTAATGGTTATATTTTAATAAGAATTTTACTGGTTATATTTCGTGGTAAAGTGAAGTAGTTATAATGGACTAGAATGGACAGAAATGAGAAACATGCCCTACAATCTGAATTTTCCACGACAAACCACAAACAAAAGTGAGGTTTTGTAATTCAATCAGTATTCAACCGTTAAAACTGTACCATTTGTGAATTATGTGCTGTACATTTTTATAGGTTTTTATTAAATGTTTAATATATTGATCTGAAATATATGCAGAGCTGCTTGTGAAGGACGTTTTATTTAAGTTTAAGATGTATTAACTTTTATCATACACACACAAATAAAGCCTTTTTGCCAGAAACGTTATGCAAATCGCCAGAACCACAATAATAATAATGAGGGAAAAAAAATAGATTAACCGGAAATGACGTACTTCTACCCAACGTCCAAACAAAGTTGTTTAGGCAGAGGGTTGCCATATTGGTTTTAAACCTCAAAACATGAAGATTTTAAATTTTGAGTTTGAGATTGGAGTTTTGAGATGGCTTTTGGCTTTATTTTGCGATGCTTGTCTTCAATTTAATCGATTTACAATTAAAAGTGAACAGGAGCTGAACTTTTAATAATCAAGGATTATTATACATTCAAATACAGAAAACACACCGAATGCGAAACGATTAGCTAGTTTTATTTTTGTTTGTTTGTTTGTTTGTTGTTGTTTTTAACATAAACTGTGGTAAATATAAATGATAAATACGCAAATCCTAGTTCTGGGATTTAATAGTTTCAAAACCATCCATAATTCCTTGAAGTTTCTAATGTACTGTAATGGTAGTGTTAATGAGACCTCCGTGAATGAGAAATCACATGAAATATGACAACCTGGCAACCAAAATGGAACCGAGTTAGCTGGGAAGCCTTACTGGATCATTCAGCACGCTTTATTTGCGATTTAAACATCTATACTTTGGCCCTTCAGTTCTCATTTTCTGTAGGTGAGTTTAATCAGTCGTTTTAAATCAAATGAACCTTGAGAATTATACTTTAAGTAATTTTTCATGGTGTTCTCAGATGCTTATCATGAACAGCTGTTTTTCCAAAACTCGACACTGAGCCAGTAAGCTGCAATTCTGCTGCGGTGATTGTTATTGTTGTTGTTTTGTTGATTTATTTCATATTTACAGCATCTCAAGGGAGGAAAAACCGCAACCAGGTAATCATTGGGTAAAGCAGACAGAAAATAGTTGACAGTTTAAAGAAAGAAGTAACACACAGCGGTGAGCTGCATTACTGATGATAATGAGCCACATGACAGTCATTGGGTATTAATAGATGCTCGCTTTGTTTGTTTGTTTGTTTGTTTGTTTGTTTGGGGGTTGAAATGAGCTTAAATGTCAGCTGTTCCAATACTAACAGTTGCAGTTTAAAAAGTACACAAATTCTTTACCTAAGTGCAGGAACATTCATTTGCCTATATAAAACTCCTGGTAAAAGTTTCTTCACTCAGCGTTAAAGCAGAAATATATGAAAAGGAAAGATTCATAAAAGGAAAAAAAATGTCTCAAATAACACTCATTTTATTTACTGATGATACCAGTAAAATCCTGACGCTTTTTATTCCTCTTATACAACAGAAATTTGCCAGCGATTACACTTGTATTTGTTTTTATCCGTTTATAGATACATTTTCCACAACACAAGTTCTCGTTAACAGTTTCACTGTAGCCGCTATAAACAGTCCTATAAGTCCTTTATCCTGAAGATGTCTAAAAACTTATTCTGGGATAAGACTACACAATGTTTTTGTCTTTCAGATTAGGCAATCATACTGCCATAAGCTCTTGGTCAGGCGGACTGGCAGCACTACAAGCTTGATAGGCTTGGATTATGTGGCCATGCATGTGTAAATTGATATTGTAGAACCGATCGCATTTAATACAAACTTGTGATGAATCAACACCTTGTGACCAATCAGAATCTTCCACAGCTCTGTAGTATAAACCTCAGCCTTATTCGTAATCTCTCAGATGTTCGCTAGCTCTCAGACTACAAGCTGCCGGGATAAAGACAAGGTGTAGCAGCAGGTAGAGTACAGCGATGGAGAATAGGACTCATTAGCGACTTTGCTGCCAAGTTTGGATTTGTAAGGACTGTAGATCAACTTGCTGAAGTCTGATGTTAAAAAGGTCAAATGTGTGATTACAGAGAAATCATGTGATGTCTGTAAAAGTAGTGAGCAGAAAGCAGAGCTTTTTGTTTCGAAGTGTCAGATGTAAAAGTCATGCAGCGAACAGACACCATCTGCCTGTGTTTATCACCACAGCAAACAATATGAGGTAAGTGTACAGTTTTGGTCAAATGCAGCAGAAACTGCAGAACGATGAAAAGAGAAGTGCAAGCAGGTGGTATGTTTTTTTTTTTTATTTTTTTATTTTTTATAGTTGTGTTTTTGTTTTTTTAAAGGGATGGCTTGGAAAAAAAAAACGAATGTACGTATATTTTTTTCTTTTTTTCCAACAAATGATATTAGCCTGGACTTAACTGTGATGTAATCAACTGATAAACCGTAAGCAGCGTTTACAGAGTAACAAAATTGACACATCGCATTGTTTACTTAACACATGACTTCAGATCTGATAAGTAAAGATAAAGATGAAGGAAAATAGTGGCTATAGTTATTAAATCAGCATGTGTGGAAAAATATTTGAAGAAAAATTCAACGATATAGAAATAAGCAATATACATTATACATGTTTTATTGTTTAAAAAAAATCTCTGATTGCTAAAAGTCAGTTACTTTGCTCGATACTGATGATTTATTAATGCTGAAATTCACGTTTCGTTCATGTTAACGGACATGTTCGTGATAATGCCGGCTAATACAACGTCAATGTAAAATGTTAACGTTGGTTTGTTTGTTTGTGCCAAAACGTCTGACACCCGAAAAATAATCACGATGTTGTTAAAGTTAAGCTAAGTAATCTCAGTGCAGATGACTGATTGTGGTAAACAGCATACACGGTCATATTTACAAATTTAATACCACAGTTAAACTACATATTATGCATGTATTAGGCTCCGCCTCCCACAGCTTAAAGCCGGAATTAATTTTAATGATTAAAATTAGCCCTTACGCTGATAATTGTGTAGTGTAAATACACATTATTTTGCTATATTATAAAGCTAACATCTAGATTGACAGAGATTGGGGAATGGTGTACATTTTATTTCTGTCAAAACTTTTCATTTACAATTTGATCACATATCCAGTCACGTTCTTGTTTCCATTTTCAGTATGATCGTGGTATCAGAGTTGTGAGGATCCGAGTGCATGATGCTGATCCAATACTGGCAAACAAACTTTCCACCCAACCGAGGAAAAGAAGAGTGTATTAGCAGCAGTTTGTTCACCTCTGTTACAGTTGTTTGGTATTCGTACATATCCTGCTGTAAACATAAAGACCTGTCCTGACTCATGTATTATCCTAATCTGAAGCTCATACTGAACATGCTTTCAGCACATTTAGTACTGTTTGTCTTTGCTTTTCTGTGCCGGTCACACACATGTGGACGGGTCGATCTTCCTCATATTGTCTCGGAGAGGGTTTTTTTTTTTGGCCTTGTCAACGCTATGAGCAAAGGGAGCAAAATCATGGGTGTCGGTGAGCTGATGTATGTGGAAGAGGGTAGGTAGCATTTGTTGATGCCAGGTGTGTTATGCTGTCCTTAAGGTTGGCTTCTCAAAGAAAGCACGTTATTCTTCAGCCTCACCATTTGGCACTTGATGTGTGATGGAGAGAGGTGACCGGTGGGCAGGAATCGGAAGACCAAAATGCGAAGAAAATAGGGTTTAAAAAAAGGAAGTACTCCAGAAAATGTAAGAAAATAAAGAGAAAAAACCCCACTGTGACGCATCTATAGGTGCTTTCAGACCAGAGGGACTTTTTTACAGTTCTTAGAACTGTTGCTGGAGGTATGCTCTTTCTTGTGTGTTCTCAACTTGTTTGAGGGACTTTTTTTTTAGCTCCGATTTTAGGGTAGCTACTCTCCCAGCACAGTAGGAACTGTGAGTGTTGTGTTTGTTGATTGGTCGAACACAAGAGTCAATGCAGCACTAGTAACTGCCATTTTTAACTGTAGCGTTAAAGAAAGGAAAAGCTAAAACACTGACCAATGGAGCGACATGAAGTCCTGGCTTTCCTGAGCCTGTATGCGATGGAGGAAATACACAGTGATTTTGGCGCATCTAAGCGAGCTATAAAAATCTTAATTAAACTAAGTGTTCTTGTCCATGTGCTCGTTCACGGGTTTTTTTCTATCTTTTTTTTTAACTATCACGTAAGAAAACCCATGGTGAAATGATGAGCCATATGAGGTGTGAATATTCTGTTTTAATCACCAACTATGTTTCACCATGAATTCATGTCTTATCAATGTAAAATAAAGAATTTACTGTCCGCACGTAACACTTCCTGGTTTCCCCCATTCTACAGCGCAATGGAATGATCCGTTTCTATAGAAACATGCGACCGAAAAACACACAAGGTTTAAATCCTGATGCTGCAGGTTTTTGCGGCTTTCTCAGCACCGCAAGAACATTGGTGGACAGGACGCACATTCATATTAAAACAAAGCAAAAATGTCGCTATAGCAACCGGTGGCCGGCGTACATCACTTCATCGTTCCTACTGGAGGTGCGAATGCAAACAGAGAAAAAGCCCTTGAAGGTGTGTAGTTCCTGCGGAGCTAACCAGCCGGTAGTTCCTCTCAATGAGTCCCTGGAACTGTTTGATCTGAAATCGCTTGCTCGTCAGGGATCTAAAATCTACATTCAGGTCAAAAGTATTTGTAAAACTGTTCACACTGATCCAGAACTTCAAGCTAGCAACAGCTCTGATATGATACTAGTATTTTTTTTTTTTGGCATTTTTTTTATTTAAAACATCCTTTTCTCATTTTATGAGTTATGTAAATCTTCCATGAGGTGAAATGTCTTTTTTCATATCAAGCTTCGGAGCCATGTGTGTGCCGCCCTGGAGGGTCCAGCTGGGTTTGGCGTGGCTGTTGTTGCTGTGCTTCACGCCCCGGTGCAGCTCCAGGCCCGATCCACGCCAACGAGCAGCTTGGATAAAAGAGGAGTTGCGCAGAGAGATCGGCGGCGGAGTGGTGCTGAACGTGAAAGAAAAGCTCCTCAATGAAAAACTGTACCAAATGAAGTTGCAGGAAATGGCAGCGCCAGACTTCCCCCCTGCCATGCACTTCTTTAAAGCAAAGTCTCTGATCGACGCAAGTCCACTCTTCAGCTTTCTGCAGAAGATGCCCAAGGGTACGCTAATGTTTGTACTCCGACATCTAACACTCTTTAGAGCAATGAAGACATTTATCAATATTATTTTTGCTTTCCCTGTATAATCAGAGGGTTTTAATCATGACCTTTCCAGCTTATATCAACAGACTAAGTAACTCTGATACTCGCTGGTCTACCTCCGGATGTTTAGGAGTTGAATCGCTTTAACTAAGGTCACAGTTACTGTTTGAACATCCTTAGGAAAAAATCTCGTACATCAGTAACTACCACACCCCCGAACTCATTCTGGTCGTCTTCCAATATCTCCTTCATCTATGCAGGATTTCATATTAATATGGTGTTTAATGTCACTACAAATGCTTAAGATGTAAAGAATCTCTTGCTCTTTTGTATTTTGGATGCCATTGGAACTGCGCTAGTAATAATTACATCCCCTTGTGACATCACAGTGGCACATATCCACTATCTTCTCACAGAAAGAATGAAAATACAGCACCAACCAGCATAGCTAGCTTGTCTAAAATCAGTCCAACATGCCATTTTGAATGTCAACCAATTTTGGTTTTAGATTCAGTTTAAAAAAAAAATCACACTTCGTGTAGCGTGTTCATACGTAAGAAGAAAACTATTTGATGGATCAGAATTTGATGGATTCTTTGTAAACAGCAACACATGGGATATATTTTACATGTTCTTTCCATAAATAGTAGAAATAAAAAAATGCCCTTCCCAGAACCCAATGTGTCATTTTGTTGTTTGTTTGTTTTTTAAAACCCCTTGCGAAGATTTGCTTCTTTCAACAAGAGGAGATGGCCAAAGCTAGTTTTGGTCCATTACATACGGAATAAAAAAACGTTACGATGTCGTAAAATTGTTGTGGATCTTTTTTGGAATATCGACGGCATCGAAAATGGCGACTCGCTCCTTGGAGCAGAGGATTCTGGGAAGGGTGAGCCGGCCCCTTTAAGGTTGGCTCCTCAAAGAAAGCACATGTTAGGCTTCACCTTCACCGTTTGGTAGCGGTCATGTGAGAGGGTAGAGGTCACAGGTGGGTGGGAATTGGAAGATGACCAGAATGGGGAGAAAATGGGATTTAAAAAATAAGTAAAACATTCATCAAATAAGAGAATACATACTGAGACAGTGCAGATGTTTTTTTTTTCTTTCTGCGCAGTCCCCATGATTTAAAAACAAACAAAAAACTCCATTGTAACACGTCTTCCTTTGTGTCGTCTCTGTTTCAGGTGCAGCTCTACACGTGCATGACTTTTCCATGGTGGGAGTTGAATGGCTGGTGAAGAACGTGACCTACAGGGAGAACTGTTACGTGTGCTTCACCAACGATGGCTCTGTTCGCTTCGTCTTCTCCTCTGTGCAGCCCAAAGCAGCACCAAGCTGCTCCACGTGGGCTCTGCTCCAAACCATGAGGCAGAAACACAACACCACTGAGCTGGACAACAGGTGAAGACCCCTGAAGGATTACAGAAAAAAAAAGCTATCACTCCCTGAAGTAGTGAGGTCCACATGAAACAAATATGTGTTTACATTTGCAGCTTCATTCGAAACCTGACGCTGGTTACCGAGGACCCAGACAGAGAGTACCCTGACCAAAACGCCGTCTGGAAGAGGTTTGAACAAGCGTTCATGGTGGCCTATGGGCTGGTCACGTATGCGCCCGTCTTTAAGGACTACCTTTACGAAGGTTTAAGGCAATTCTACATGGACAACATCATGTACGTGGAAATCCGAGCTCTTCTGCCGCTGGTATGTTTATTTATTCTTCTCTTTCAGCCTTTTATACCGGAAAATTTTCTGAAACGAGGCAATTTTGTCATCACTCAGACGTACAAGCTCGACGGCAGAAAGAACAGTAGAGACTGGAGCTTGAAGGCTTGTCAGGAGGTGATCCAACGCTTCAAGGCTCAGTATCCAGACTTCGTAGGAGCCAGAATGATTTTCACCGTCCGCAGGTTAGGGTCAGGTTAGACTTTTGCGTATGTAAAGGTAGTGGAGCTGTTTAAGTGCTACAAATTGGTCGTGTGTGTGTGTGTGTGTGTGTGTGTGTGTGTGTGTGTGTGTGTGTGTGTGTGTGTGTGTGTGTGTGTGTCAGAAACTTGAATTCAACACGAGCTGTAACGGTGATAGAGGAGGCCATGAGGCTGCAGACGAACTTTCCAGACATCATGGCAGGCTTTGACTTCGTAAGTAGAACTCCAAATGCAATAAGAGAACAAATCAAGCCAGGATTCTTCAGGAAACTCAAACACACTCACATAAGTGCTGAGCAAGTCAGCTAACTAAGGGTGTATGGATACACAAAATACAAACTCGTTTCTATATGATATAGGAAAAGTAAGCCTGGATTTGTGTCTTAGGTTTCCATTTTCAGTTGATTGATTCAATTCAATTTTATTTGTATAGCATTTTTAACAACAGACGTTACAAAGCAGCTTCACAGAAGGGTATCAGTTCTGAATATAAACTTATGGCTCTATACATTGATCTACACTCCTGGGCAAAAAAAATGTAGCAAACCCAATATTGCAAAACATTACGCTTTTAATGGTCTCAACTAAAATCACTGGGCAGAAAATGAACAAGAAGTAAAAAAGCGCTCCTGAGGCCTCGGCCTTGTTTTGCCGGTCGATGCTCGTTGCTGAAACTGTTGTGAGGAAAAGCTGGAAACAGGGACGTTCAGTTACATAGTCTTCTGGTACGCAAAGAGAAAATCAGGAAAAGATTGAAATGTTTAAATGATATAAAATTGAAACGAACTTGTCTGAGTGTTGAGAATGTTCCAAAATATCTCCTGCTTGAAGACTTTAACATCGAGTGGAACAACATGAACTCTTCTTTCTGTAAAAAGCCGTCTGCAGGTTTACCCACAAGCCTCCAACATTTAAAGGAAATCGAGGGAAATGCCTATTCGAAAATCTATTTGTTTCATTCTTGCTACTTTTCCTGACCAATGATTTGCTGTTGACACCATTAAAAGCTTAACGTTTTGCAATATCGGGTTTGCCTCTTTTTTTTTTTTTTTTTTTTTTTTTTTTTTTTGCCCAAGAATGTACACATGTCCATAATAAGCAATGTGTGGCAGGGGTGGCAAGGAAAAACTCCCTGAGACGACAAGACCTTAAAACATTAAACATTATGAACGTGCAGTAATTTAAATTTAACAACGACCGTATTTGTGTGATTTCATCCGAACTCTCGTATAGGAAACAAAAGCTATGCATTAGAAGCAATGTACAGAGGTGCACAGGGTTGCCAGTTCTTAGCAGATTTCAGTACCAGTTACATCTGTCAAGAACTGAAGCTTGGCCTCTCAAAAATCAGGGAAAAAGGTCACTGTGGTGAAAACGTGTTTCTGATTTGTCGTTTCAAAGCCTGTGTTCACCTCTTGACTTGTGTACTCGCTAGTTAGTGTACTGCCCATCTGATATCAGTGTTAATATTACGATAGTACGGTACTTGGGATGGAAGAAAGACACGTGGAGTTTATTCCCCCAAACTGCATATTCATGCTTAATTATAGAAGTTGTAGCATTGTTCATAGGCCCGTTTTTCCTTGGTTATTGACATGCTCTAGAGGATATTACTGTAAAGGATAATAGTTATAATGTTATAAATAATGAATACAATAAAGGGTATAAGAATACTATTACGCTAAAACCCTGTTAGAGAGGACTTGGTACCGCAAGAAAAACACACACACAAATGAATTTTTAAAAATGGTTCTAAAATGTTGTTTGTTTGCTTATTTTTGTTCCTGTATTAATATATTTTTCTGTTCTATCTTAAAACATCAAGGAAAAAAAACCCACACAATAATGCCTTTGCTCTTGTGATTGATTGATCGGTTTAGTTATTAGGCGGACGGTTTATTTATTCATTCGTTCATTTATTTATTTATATTTTTTAGGTTGGTCGCGAAGACCAGGGAAAACCTCTGTGGTACTTTAGAGAGGCTTTGGGGCTGCCGGAGGAGCGCGGCGTCCATCTGCCCTACTTCTTCCATGCAGGAGAGACTGGTACAGCACACACCAGACATCCAAATACTGTTTATATGTGTGGTTTGATTTATGCCTGATTGTCTAATGTAACTTGATAAAGCACGCGTATTCCACTTCCTCTGTAGATTCAGAAGGCACAGAGGTGGATCAGAACATCATGGACGCCCTGCTCTTCAACACGTCTCGGATCGGGCACGGCTTCGCGATGCCACGTCACCCCGTGGTCAAAGAGCTGGCCAGGAAGATGGATGCAGCAGTGGAGGTTTGCCCCATCTCTAATCAGGTAGCTGGCTATTCTTGATCAGGTAATACTGGATGAACGGTTAGAGCTCAAACGCGTGAGACACCAATTACGATTCCATACTTTGGACTTTTGTAGTTTAGTAAAATATTGAACTTGCTAATTTCCTCCTGAAAAGCAAGCAAGTAAGAATCGAATAATGGACTCTGTCGCTCATTTTAGCAGTGTAATATTACTGCAGCGCTGATTCATCAGGCTAAGCACTTCCTCTGTGTTGATCTTTATGACTGCTTTTACATTGTGTCTCTGACACACAGTTCATTCTCAAGACTCACTTTTTTTTTTTTTTTTTTTTTTTTTTTTTTTTTTTTTTTTTGTCCCATCCAGTTTGGTCACATCATTGAACAGTTTATTGTCTTTTCTCACCAGCTTGTGTCACAAGAGCTCCTGCGAGACAACGGAAATGAATTTCTGAAAGCCCTGAGCTTTTCTAGTGTTTCACAACAGTAGGAGGATTGCTGTGAGCAGTAAACAGCACGGTGGTTTACGTCAGAGTGGTTTAATTTCTACTAATCTGACGGGCTTCCCTAAACAACAGCATGAAAAATCAAGCTTGCAAAAAACATTCCCTTACCTGAAATGTAGTCATTATACATTAAATGTGTAAACATGTTTATCCTCTAGCAATAGTTTCTTCAGATTTGCTCAAGAGCTTCAATTGTAATGTAGGAAGTGTAAAAGTCTGTCAAGCAGAATCTTTGTCCAAATGTTCATTTATTTGCTTCAAATGATAGAATAAATCTCAGTGATCTCACTTAAAAGGAATTTCCGAAAATATGATGTGCATGTACTACAATTTGTAGCTGCAAATTAAACACTAAAATTGGAATATATCTACATTATAATACGCTTCGCTGAATGACAATTTAATGACAATTGCACTCCACATTTGTTCTGGTAAATACAGACCATCCCTGCTTTGTAGTTTATTTTAAAAATGACAAAAGATTACGAAGATGAATGTTTTTATTTGAAGCAAGTCCGTGATCATTTGTGCTTGTTTTCGCAGTAATGATTTAAAACCCGGACAACGGAGACGTGTCTCGTCTGATCGGCCGAATTAATTTCATTTCTCTGTAAATGATACATTAATATTATTGCAGAAATTCAGTCATATGGACTCAAACTCGCTGCAGCTCGACAGAGAGCGATTTATTCTTGTTATTGAATCGGATGATTTAATCTGCGCAGTCGTCAGGACGGGAATGTGTAAAAACTGTCCTGTTTTTCACCTCTCAGGTCCTGAAGCTTGTCTCAGACCTGCGAAACCATCCTGCAGCTGCACTAATGGCAGAGGGCCATCCCATGGTGATCAGCTCCGACGACCCCGCCCTGTTTGGAGCGACTGGTCTCTCGTACGACTTCTACCAGGCTTTCGTGGGCTTCGGGGGAATGAAATCCAATTTAGCCACATTGAAAGCGCTCGTGTTGAACTCTTTGAGGTAACAGGTCACTGCGTACACACAGCCACACGTTCTGCTGGATGGTTTGTATTAGAAATCTCCAAAGTCACCCACTTTTTTTTTTTTTTTTTTTGGTCCCTCATGGAATCCTCTGTTTCAAAGAAATGCTGCTGCTTATTAATAATGCAGAGTTTTTAAATCCGTTCTGTCGATTAGACAACACAATCCGAAATTTATTTGGTTTTCCTGTTCTCAAACTGTATCCAACATTTAACTTCGTTGCTCAATCAGTAATCAGTGTTATTAGTAAAATAAACTCCGATACATCTGTAAAATGATTGACTCTAGATTTATACACCTAGGTCATTCAGATCATATGTTATAAATATCTGGCATTAAAATTGCTATGGACGTTTTATATAGCATCATGAATGTTGATATGAAATGTAGATAAGGAGAAATTATATAGAAAATTCTAGCATATTATTTATCATTTAATGACTGTATAAATTTAGTTAAGTAACCAAACCAAGCCTCTAAAATACACTTTGGTGTAAATTGACTGTCTTGTTTCTGTTAGATATATTAGATGTACTATAGTGTATATAGGGAATGAAACACTTGTGTGAGAGTGCTGTTATTGGAAAATAATCAATGACTGGCGGGGAAATGAGGTCATTCTTGTTCCCAGTTTTCCTGGATGTAGTTGTTCCTCTTCATCTAACATATTCAGGTAAATTGGACGATGACAAATATTTTCTGTTAATTATTTAGCTTTAATTGAGATTCAACCCAAATCATGATGTTTCAATGTGACTCCTGTATTCCCTGAACGTTTCAGCCTTTTTAGAATGTCGTGTATGTAATTTCAATATCCACAGTGTTCGGAAAGTTCTCATGGAACATCTGGTCTTTGTTTTGTTTGCAGATACAGCTCCTTATCTCCAACTTTGAAGAAAAATGCCACTGATGCTTTACTAGTGAAGTGGGACAAGTTTGTCTCTGAGACTTTGCTGTAAATATGCTGGAAAAGCTGAGAAACTCTTCACTCGCACATGGATGAAGTACAAACTGCACTTCTCCGTCAGTCCGTCCATCATTATTGACTGAAAAAATGGACCTTATGATGACACTTTTGTATTTCTTAGTTTTTTTCAACTGTGTGTTTCATATTTGTGTCCTGCTGTTGAAAGAAGCTGAAAGCTTTACCTGGAGCCAAGTGTATAACTCCATTAAGACTTCTGAGTGCATGGATTGCCCCCTGCTGGACAAACTCGGTTACTGAACTCAAGCTGAGCTACGTTTAACTCTCCACTACAGCATGAAGGCTTGAGGTCTTCATCTCGGGTCAGTTTCAGTAGTAAGAATAAAAGTGACTGACAATAACCAAGCAGCCGTACTTATTTCAGAACCGATTAAACTAATTTAATCTAAGTTTACACACACACAAACATCAACTACGCTGCAGGCGTACATCTGATTTTGTTCTGTTTAACTGTTTAGAGTCAGCATACCGGGTGTCCCAAAAGTCCAGATCCTTGTATGAAATTTAATATTTCATTTCAGATCCAAGATGGCTTCGAAACTAACGATAAATCGAATTTAGCGTATACACAAATGTTACAAAGTCCAAGGCCACCATTTTAATTATTTGTTCTATTTATACTTTAATAAATAATTGCTTATAAATCAAGACTTTTGGGACACCTTGTATTATTATTATTATTTTTTAACCTTAGGCTAAAAGAAAGAAAGTCACCAAGAAATGTAAGGATTAAACTTGGTGAAAACATGGTCACATATTAAGTAAGGAATAAAAAGCTTGGGGGCGTGCATTTCTAGGAAAATGATCAACGGTGAGGTGTGATGAGGCTTGATGCGAAGCGGAGATACTGTCACCACCTCAAAGTTGATTATTTTCCTATAGCAGAATGTTCTGCAGTGTTTTATTCCTCTTACACCACGGCAGTTTGACAGTGCTAACAATCCTTACATTTTATCCATTTATAGTTACATTTCATGGTGTGGAACATCCATGAAACAGGTTCATTCCGGTTATCAGTTACAGCATCTAGAAACGGTCAGTCCATCACCAGACTCTGTTTTTCTCTCTATTGAAAATAATTAATAAGACAAAGAACTTGCTTCTTGTCCTGTTACTGACAAACCAGAGCGCGTAAATCCCCACATCAGGACAATTAGAGTTACAACTTGACCGTACAATGCTCTGATGATGGAGACTCCTTCTATAAACGTTACGTAAGCGTTACTATAGACACCATAACTACTGTTTTAATAATAATGTGTGATTTGCAGCTCCACTACTGTCAGAGCTGCTGTTATGGAAGTGAATTAACACCCTCTGGCCAATCAGAATCAAGCATTCATCAGCACACGTCCTGGAGAAAACTACAATAAAACAGATATAATCTGTCTAGAAAATGTGATCTGTGAATGTTTAGCTGTATATTTTACTTCTACCCACTTCTTATTTATACAGCTCTTTTTTTATGCGCGTCTTTGTTTGGGTTACTTTTCATTAATTACTTATTTCATAACAGATGATAAAGTTTGTGAATGTTAATCTTGGCTAGTCCTGGTCTTGGACTTGACAACAGCAATCTTGAATACAGCTCTATTGATCTATTGCATGACTTGCATCATCATAGGATTTATTCAGTCCTGCTTGCTCGGATGTTTCCACTTGTTAAACATCTTGTTGCGCTTGTTCCAGATGTTTCCTGTTATGCTGTAGCAATTCAGATGTGGATAAAAAGTTTCACTGGTTGTATTTTGATCACAGAGTCCCTGAATGGTCACGGAGAGCGTCTTAAGACCTGATTTGCTTTGTCCGTACCAAACAATTACAAATAAACCAGAGATGCATTTCCACAAGAAAATGGAAGTGTAGTACAAAAAAATGGCACGTGTGGCTCATGATGGATGTATGTACGTGTTGGGTGAGCGGGTCTGAGCGATGAAGTGACTTGGTGACCAAGTGTTTGGTGGCTCTCTGATGAAGTGTGATCGAGCAGGAAGACTTTGGTTCCAAAACTAAATGCACTTCTACAGGGCCAAACATGCATTGCTGCTAATGGGAGAAAAAGGGATGTACGAAAAGCAAAAGTCAAGTATGGATCATATGAGATTTCACATATGTGTTGAGTGAGTTGAAGTTAGTTTAGGGTCAAAATCTTGAAAACTGCAGAAGCGGTGGGACAAAAAGTGTTCTGATCGATAACAATCGTAATTGAATTAAAAATGAGACGTCAGCCAATGTTGCTGAAAGTACCAACTTAATCACGAATCATACATTACCAGTACAGATAAAGACGAGCATTAAACAGGATCTTTTTTTAGGGAAAGGTGAGCTTTAATGAGATTTCTATCTACTGCACTTATTGAACTGGGAGAAGTAGCTCTCATCAGGGATGTTGGTGTAAACCTCCTTCTTCCTCCTGTGATGAAGACAGAACACAGCTCCTGAATTCACATTCTCAATATACACCAATTATATACACACACACACACACACACATTAATAAAGTTACAGTCAACAGTTTTGGTGGATCTCTGTTAAACTGAAGCTGTTTTGAATCTCAGTGTCCGAACAAAAGCGTCCATATGCTATCCAAGTGTCTAATTATCATCCAGAAAACAACAGGGGTTTCGTTTATCAGTCATGCATCTGTGTAGTTCTATGTGTAAACTGCACATACAGATGTTTATACATACAGAATGTCATTGATCAAGTCGAGGCTCCTCCTCACTCTGACTGGTTGAAATTTGGTAATCCACATCATTTATTCTGCCTCCTGTTTATAGCTTAGGGTTTATAGCCACAAAGACCTACGTTTTATTAAAGTTGGAAGACTGAGAGGAGAACTTCACTATATAGTACAAAAAGGCCTCGTGGCTGCTTGTCTGACTAAAAGCCTTCTGTACCCGGTCCTGTCACTGACATGTTCAAAGTTTCGTTTTTTCTATGACGGAATTCTGATACTTTTCCTGAATTTTCCTGATGTTGTTTCTTTAGGTATGGTCTCTACCAAACTCTGGATTATTCCAGGAAAAACTGTATTTACACTGAGACATCTTGTGACACTTTACAACTAATTATGTGATGTCTGATGGCGCCAGAACCAATTTATGGGGTGAATACTTGAGTATTTATTTCGAAATAATTTTGTGAACTACAGTATAGTAATTAAATCTGTGTGTGGGTGTGGGTGTGTGGGGTACAGACTGTGCATGCTGAACCCGGGCCAGTTGTATGTTAGTCTCATCCACAGCCCTGCGCAGCTCCTTGTTAATTCTCGCCTGCTGTCTCTCCTGCAGCAGTGCAGCCCGAGCCGAAGCCATGTGCAGGCGGTCCTCCTGCAGCTGCTCCTCCTTCTGCTCCATGCGAACATGCTACACACACATACACACTCAGTCATAAGTCAGCCAACTCTTTGTTTTTTAATCTGTGATGTCTCGGTTATGCAGGTGCTATTGACGTATTAAAATTGTTAATCACTCAGGAATAAAAGACGGCGATCGGGTGTATGTGTTGAATTTACCCTGTTCTCCTCAGCTTGCTGCCGCTGATAGATGGTGAATTCTCGGATCTGCTCGGGTGTCATGCCCTTGTAGCGGTCCCTGCACATGCTGGTGCTCCACAGGTCCCCCCGAAGATGGTTCAGGACATCAGTTTGGTTGTTCTCCTCTTCCTGACAACGCTCTCTTTCTCTCCGCTCTCTCAATCCGACCGCCTATGTGAAGGTCATAAGCATGCACAGAACTGCTTTATACTAATGCTCTATCCAGTAAACAACACACATATTAAGATAGACTTCTAAAGGCCCACAGTGTTGAATAATCCGTTTTTCCCTGTGCACCAGGGAATAAGCTTTAGCTGAAACATCAACCATCCTGATCCACCAAGCTTGAGCTGAGCTCTTGTGACTCACCAGAGCTCGATTAAAGTCCTTGATGACGATGTTGGTGGCTCTCTTGCGCTCTTCCTCCATCTTCTGCAGCTCGAGGGCTCGGTTATCCAGAGTTAGGCTACTTTGATCATACTGCTGAGCTAGTTAACAGAACACACCTTCAGTTAATTTACCAGATCCTCTGTTTAGGTCATTTGGTATGGGAAGAGACCTCTCAATATTTTGAACGTGCATGAAAATCATCTTTCACCGCTGATCTTAACACCTTGCTAACTGTTAGTGTTAAGAGCAATTCATACAAAGGACTTTTTCCATAATCTTTCTTACCTACCTTTACCAAGGGTGCCATTAAATCTGGAGCTCACTGTCACTGTTGTTTGCTGTTACCTGAAACCTGTAAACCACAGTTACCTTGCAGTCTTTGCAGCTCCTTCGCCTGGTCCAGCTCCTGCTGCTGTTGTAAAGTCCAGTCTCTCAGTTGCCCCCGCTGTCTCCATGTCCTGCCTCCACTGTCCCGATCCTCCCCTACCAACCCGGGCAAAATGCACACCCCTTCCTGCTTCTTCAGCAGATCAGGGTCATTCAGGTCAAACTCACGCCTGCTGCTGGGCTGCTGGAACTGCTGGGAGAAGTTCACAATGGCCTTCGCTAGGAGACGTTCGTCTTTCTTCTGCCTGCTCACCAGTAGGCATACTGTACGGTCAGCGCGGATGAGCTCGTCATCTGGGAGAATGGAGAAAACCATAAGACAAGGCTTTTTCTTTGTTCTTGAACAGAAGAAACTAGTCACACCTCCAGCACAGCAGTATTGCAGATCACTGATCCGAGTCTCTGCGTCATTGGATTGGATTGCTGTACGTTTGCACCAACGTCTCCATTACTTCCATGATGGATTCTCCTTAATATGATGGACAATTGGTGAGAAAAGAAGCTCTTGCTCTTAAGAGGAGCTTACAGTGAAACCTGACCCTCCTCCCTTGCATTTGAGGTTGCTGATCTCCTATAAAATGCTAATGTAACTGTGCTAGCAATAACACACGGAGATATAGAATATAGAGAGGGTGCAGTTGCGCAGTTGTCTGTAAACAGCTTGTACCGTCATGGTGTTAATAAAATTCCATCCAAAACAAAGAAACTATAATTTATTCTAGTATGGGTAGAATAGATATAGAATAGTGTCGATGTAGAAATTAGTACCAGGAGTGGTACAAACGATCCAAGAGCGTTTTTTTTGTTTGCTTGTTTGTTTGGTTTTTAAACAAGGCTCCCAGGCTCGCCTTGTCCTACAAGTCTATGACCTGGGGACTTGAAACAAAATGAGCTGTGCATGAAGTGCCTGAGGTGTCATTTTTAACTGGAAATAGAGTTCTAAAGTTGGCTAAAATGCCCACTTTCCACAGCCTCTTTCTCAGGCACAGTAGATTGGTTATAACTTGGTGCATATAAGTCACAAGTGCAAACATTTCCCATTTTGGCTCTCAAATGAAGAACTCGATCATGTTACATTACGTCCCTGCTCGGAAGTCTGGCTAGTCTTCTGAAATACGAATTCCTTACCAGTTCACAGAGTGACGTCCAATCTACATGGCTGCGCACATAAGTACAAAGAAACACTTCTTATCTTTAGTTATCGTACTGTATGTACACTGTTTGCTTTAGATCAATCAACATACAGACATATTTACTTGTTAAATCTATAACACTGACTCTAAAGTTGTGACGAGGTAAATGTACATCACTCATCGCAGTTTGCTGGCTAGCTTGTTGCTAACAGAAGACTGCGGGGGTGTCCATGTTTTTTCCTGACTTTGTACAACAAAGTCAAAGGCTTTGTCGAGTGACACCATTCCGAGCTCCGACTTCTCACTTCCTTTTTTTTTTTTTAAATTGAACATAAGTCAACGTAAACTTTTGTCTTGAAACAACAGACAAGGAGAAAAAAAAACAGACAAACGTTAACTGGTAACAGTAATAACCCAACACAGAAAAAAACCTGAAGGACAAAAAAGTAATAAACAGATAAATTAATAAAATTAAAGAAATGAAGAGCATGGCTGTGTTCATAGAAGGTGAAGTAATCTACTGGAGATTTACAAATACTTTGTCACAATCAGTTAGTTTACATGTTTCAATAATGAAATCAAATACTGTATAAAACCGATGTACAGTACAAATAGCTGATGCAAATTTCTGTTTATGAATTGAAAACACAGTCATTAAAATAAGATTAGGTATGAATTCCAAACAATTTTTATAGTTACAGTACACGACATCATTCAGAGTCAGTGGTGGGATGTAACTCAGTACATTTACTCAAGTTCTGTACTTAACTACAAATTCGTGGTAGTTGAACTTCTATTTTATGCAACTTTACACTTCTACTCCAATACATCAGAGGCAAATATACTACTTTTCACTCCTCTACGTTTGTCTGACATCTTCAGCTACTAGTTACTTCCAGATTACAATTTTTCAGTCTTCCTGTCGAGTGAAAACCGATGTGGTGATTTTGAATGTTTGTTATAAACTGAAGGATTAAGTGTTCCTTTATGGGTTGAGAAAATTGTCCTACTTCTTAAGCTAAATAAACTATTTAATAACCCTCTTGGATTAACCCTCTTGGAAAATGCATGGTCACAGGGCTGTTCTTCTGGGCTCATGAAACGTGGACGTTTTAGAGATAGACGTGGTTCTTACAGGACAGCGATGCTACAAACATACGATGGTCGTATAGAATATGATGCTTTGCTGTAGGTTAAACTACCCTACAATAAATAAAATAATGAAAATTAACTCAACTTTCAACATCTACAGCAGGTAAATGCAACGGACACTGCTTCTAGTAAAAAAAAAACATTTTACTTGAGTTTTAGCTCAAATTTTTACTTTTGTAAATTTGTTTCAGGACTGGGAAAAGTGTTCGACAGGTTGTAAATTCATTTTCGCTTTTGTAAATTTGTTTCAGGACTGGGAAAAGTGTTCGACAGGTTGTAAATTTTAATTTTTTACTTTTGTAAATTTGTTTCAGGACTGGGAAAAGTGTTCGACAGGTTGTAAATTTTAATTTTTTACTTTTGTAAATTTGTTTCAGGACTGGGAAAAGTGTTCGACAGGTTGTAAATTTGTTCTTACTTTTGTCATTTGTGGTGGAAATTGCAGGACAGACAGAGACTGAGGCAGTCCTTCGAGAATCTCTTTTATTCTATAAGATAGGATAGA
>JAQQZX010000002.1:22913709-22927958 GCA_030068355.1 Notoglanidium maculatum
CATCCATCCATCCATCCATCCATCCATCCATCCATCCATCCATCCATCCATCCATCCATCCATCCATCCATCCAATGGACCCATGGATCAAACCTGAAACAACAGTGCTAACCACTACACCACCATACCTCCCGGAAAATAATTTCTGTATGGTTTAACCAAAAAAATAACATCATATAGCTATCAACCTTTTGATAACTTCCTCTGAACATGGATATGATATCAGCAAACAAGGAATTCAGGGGTATTTGTGCAAGGTGGGTGGAGCTTATAGCCTTACTCAAAATTGCTAAATTAAAAAAAATACAGTGGTCACGAGTGCACAAAACAGCGCAATAAACTGATGTGTTATAGCTACATATTATAGATCTATACAGTATAAATCTGAAAAATTACTGATATCAACAACACTGTTATCTCTACCTGTAGTGTTTTGCATTAATTTGAGTATCTATGACTACAAACACGGGCACAAACATTCCTGCCTTAATAAGCTACTGGTGTGAACATGTGTATTTTCCTGCTAAATAATAACATTGGTCAGGAAGGCAGCCGTGGCCTAAAAGTTAGAGAAGTGTGTTTAGGACCGAAATGTCACTGGTTTGATTCTCTGAACTGGCAGGAAAAATGTTTTGGTGTGGAGAGTGAATGAACAACACTTTCTCTTCCCTCTACATCCACTGCTAAAGGCCTAACTGCTCCCTGGGTGCTGCAGCGTGTGGCTGCCCGCGGCTCTGGGTGTGTGTGTGTGTGTGTGTGTGTGTGTGTGTGTGTGTGTGTGTGTGTGTGTGGTCACTGTTTGGATTGGTTAAATACAGAGTTTAATTTCTCCTCAGGGATTAATACATAATCTGAAATCCAAATATTATCACTCTGGGTGGAGTTTTTTTTTCTGTATTAACTAAATGCATAGACGGTATAGCCTGTTTGTGTAGGATTTACATATCCTGGTGACTCTAAATGTGGCACAATGTCATGCAAAAAATGATCCCCCAAACCAATCATTGTCCTTCTGACAGATCCCGCAGATCCACTAGGCTACTTCTTCAGGCTACAATAAGCTTCAATTGTTATGATTTTGCTCATTAGGTTTCCACTAAACAGAATATCGGAGGTTTCACAATTAAACGTATAAATGTATACAGATATGATGTCACTTTAATTGTTTAAAAAATAAATCATAATAGCAAATTGCTGTGTTATAAGAAGAATAAAAGACTTCAGGGTGGTAACAGTAACTCGGCTCATCACACCGTCCTGTAATTGATTATTCCATTATTCCTTACATGTTGTGTGTTGCATCCTTCTAAATTACAATTATTTTTGCAAATGTATGCAGTTTCTGCCCCAGAATGCATGTTGGTGCAATGTTTTCATTAATTTAAAATTTTACCCATCCTCAATCTTTCAGTTTGAACTTATAAGACGCAAAGTAAGATAAGAATAGATATGATTAATAATAACAAGCCAATACTAAAGTCTTAAATTCAGACATAATAAAGGCAGCAAGGGGCAACGAATTCTTCGGACAAAGCAAGCCAAAGATAAAAAAAGTTGATCTCTATAAAATGTTTATTCACCTCATAAAAATAATGCAACTATATTTCACAAATGACACCAGGTCGTATTTGCGAAGCAAGCAGTATGGCTGAGAAGGCAAATATTTGAGTCAGATCTCTGAAGGTGATAAATCATTTCAGGATAATATTTGCATCAACCTTGCACCCTTCTACTTTAAATACAATATGCAAAACACACTGTCGCTAGTGGCAGTGTTCGACTTTAGTATAGCAACAGTGTAATACAGACAAGCACGTTTAGAAGTCGTCCTACAGTGAAAGAAAAAGTTTAGAAAAGCTGTAACGTCTCTTCTTTCCTCCATAATACTTGAACAGGAAATAAACAAGTAAAACCTTGTCTAATTATATATCAACAGATGGCATACACATCTAGTGCATGGAAAAAAACATATATAAGTATTGTATATATACAAAAAACATATAATCCATATACTGATATAATAGTAATGAAATACTGTAGTGCTAAACTATATTACATTTCCACTGCATTGTATTACTTTCATCATTCTTAATATCATAGCAATTAGCATTTCATTTATTACATTTCCTCAATACTTCCATCATCATCATCATCATCATCATTCAGGGATGGACAAATCATTATGTTAGCCAGAAACTTACAGGCTAACATAATTTAATCCCAATTTACAGCAAGCTAGTTAACTATTAAAAATAAATGAATACTCAAATTCTCATGGAGAGAATGGCTAATGGTCATGTTTTTATTTTCACATGCAATTAGCAGGGTTCCATGACATTGTTGTATGGTTCTGTCTTTTGCTCGAGTTTATCGTCATGTCCACGTCTCACTGTGTGCTGCTGATTCAAAACAAACATCCGTACAAGTTCATTGTGATGCAAACTACATGGCCAAAAGCTTGTAGACACCTTTTTTCAAGCTATCCCTCAAGCTAACATGTCCTTAAAAACAAGAGTTGACGGAGTCCACAATTTTGCATCTCATTTGTTACAGTAAAAATGTATGTGAAGTACCGATAAAGGTTTAACATCTTTAAAAGTAAATAGAAACATTTTAAACCTAGGTAAAGTGTCTTTTATAAAAACCTTTGTGCATGTTTCAGAAAAATAACCTAAACTGTATAAAACATACAAAATCTGTAGCACTTATCTACAGAAAACAGCATTTTGCCTTTGTCTTTACTTCAAAATACAAGCATCAAGCCATGTCTGAAACATCCTTATCAACAAGTCGTCCATTACAGATTATGACAAATGTAATTTTAATTCCACGCCATTCACGCAAGCCTGTGACCTGTAACACATTCAGGCCTATGAAATATTTTATGTTTCCTGAAGAAACTCATAGATTTCATTAATAGTGTATTGATATTGACTGATTATACTGACTGATGAGACCTCTTTAAAATATACAACTTTGTTATGCAAAATATAGATCGAAAGTAAATTACTAATAAAAAATTATTTAAAGGTCCACTATGCAGGATTGAACCCCTGAATGCACCTTTCCTTCCCCTCACTTTCCAAGTGTGTACTTCCAAGTACTTACATTCACACTCCCTTACTTTTTCTGTGCAAGCATGTTCCTGCATTTTCCAAAATTTGGCTTCTCCAGTTTGTTATCCAGCACCAAGAAACACCGATTCCTCTTCTTTCTTCTTCCTTGACTTCCTTTTTTCTTGTCATCCTTCTGGTGTTCCTTCCGGATTCATGCTGCCACTTGGAAAAGCGTGAAACCCGGATGCCGCTCTCTAGAGGTTTGTCCGTTCTGGGCTACTGTAGCGGCGCAACATGGCGGCTCTGTAGAGGTGGACCCGCTCCCTATGATATAAGGGGCTCATTCTAAGATTATGAAAACACAACTATTTGTAGTTACAAGTAATCACACACTAATGAAAACATATTTATGAATTCCATAAGTATATTATGGAATATATACTCTGTCTCTGCTAATAAATATGCTCAAAATCCTACATAGTGGACTTTAAGTCAATTATCAGAATGTTATTAATTGCATGTTCTCGGTTTGCTATTTCCATCCTAAAAAACTCCCATGTTACTCATTTAAGGGCAAAATGCTGCCATCAAATGCTGCCATCTTGAAGAAAATGACTTATTTTTGCCTAAGATGGGTCGATTGATTAAATTCATGAATTTTTTTTTTACAGTAACCCGGGCTAAATGGCTAAATGACATGCCGATTACAGATTGACAGCAAATTAAAATACTAATACCCTGAACACACAATCTGTATGTCCCGGGTGCTCGAGCCTAGTGATATGTCCACCCCTGATCATCATGTATTAAGTTCATACATCAAATCAGATCAAATCATTCACATTCAGAACAAATAATACAGGTGGTGTTGTATAGCAGGCCTTTCCAGTTCCAGTTCTGCCAAGTAGTGATTAACAGAATTAATTTGGTTTATAGGAACACTGTTAATAACACTTAACTCTCACTAACTCTCAACTGATGTCTTTTGGCTCAGTCTCATTGCAGTATTTTCCCTATAAGCAAAACATATCCTAACCAAAAATAAAATATGTAAAGGGAACAGAATATAAACTGTTTTAAACCATGCAGACAATATTGTACATTATAGTTTCTTTGGGATTCAGCTTGAACGCCCATGTAAAAGTAGTATGAACAATATTTGTGTAAAAAAAAGTCATTAAGCACATGGATGCGTAATTATTAAAACCACAGGGACAATCTGACCCGGTAGATATTCACAAGAACGCATGACGCAGTGTAATACAGAAGGAGGTGTTGTTTTCCAGGCGGAATTCACAGGATTAACTGATGGATTACTTTTTAATGTTGATACGTATATAAGGTCAAAGCTAGAAATGTGCTTACTTTTCTTGTTAAGTTGTAACATGGGTTGTACCAGGGTAGCAATTTTACACCATTCATTAAACAATAAGGAAATCAATGCTTCAAAGCAATGGTTGGTAAGAAAAAGGTGCTAAAGGCTCACGCTGACCATTGCAGGATATGAGTGATGCAGGTTTTAGTGTGGCTTGATTTCTAAAGATCCTTTTCCAGAGAGGCTTTTTATACCTCACAGGTACATCACAAGATAAGCACAAGGTCTGTAAGACTTCATATACAGCAGATGTATATTAGAGACCTAGATGACCCAGCACAACGCCACCATATTGGTGCTCTCTTTCTGCTCTGTAAACGGAAGAAATGTAAACATATCCCTTATTTTCCCCCAAAAAAAATGACTGTCATACCAGATATTCCTGCATCAAAATCACGTGCCATGTTGCAGTTAACGTGTTACTTAATGTGTATGTGTTTCACACTGCTTTTACACTTAGCAAGAGTACAAGATGCTAGTTTATGCATGCATTGTCTAGCATTCCTTAGCAAAGTCAGCTTGCTAAACATTAGCTACCTATATTAGCTCTCTAAATTGCACTGTTTGACAAAGTTAAGCAAATGAGATGATATAAGAAAAAAAGCACTGTTGTGTTTGAAAGTGTATATAAAATTACGAGGCTCAACATTTGAGATTTGAAGTAACATTAAAATTTAGCTTTCTAGAACTTTCCAGGGAATTCTATGTCTTAGCATGCTACATTTCAGTCTGTGGGAAAAAATCTGTTCTGTTTCTTTTCTTATTATTACATTTTTAACTCTTACTACATTCTTTTAATTGCCCTGATACTGCAACCAGGTATATTTCAAATTTCCTTCCGGGAAACATAGCTAGCTAGTTATTGAGCTACATGCTAGCCCTCGAAGCATCAGCTAGCTGGCTAACATTTTCCTGCGATACACTTTGTGCTTTCAATGTTAAGCATTACATACAAAGTCAGTGTAAAGTGTTATATTTTGATTGTTTTATTTTAATTCAACGTATTTTGATCTTTTCATCACAATTTGACTAACATTTGACAGGTTAATAAATTTGGCTTAAATTAAAAAGGAATAAGGAAAATAAATACAAGTCTATGCAAGTTGGTAGTTCGCCCTCTGTTAGCTATCTAGGTCTCTAATATGTACATTTATGCTCTAAACACACCTTCTGTCTCAGTGTTACTTCCCATGGTATTACTGACCAAACTTCTGAATGATCTGACAATAATGAAATTAAAGGACGGGTGGTAGATTACGAGGCTCCTGATCCTCTGAGTCTGTGCTTGACGCCGACTGAGACTGATGTTGGATGATGATTTCGACAGAGCGCTCACCGCTGTCTGATTTCCTCTCTGAGCTGCCCTGTGGATGGCTGTCTGGTTTGCTGTCTCGGCTGTCTTTGCTGTCCGCGGTGTTTCCCACGCCCTCACTGGTTTCCTCCTCCGCAGAAGCCCCGATTGGTCGCAGTCGCTCTGCTGTCTCTCTTTTACCTCCTTTGGCTGAGTTTTCTCTCCTCAGTTTGTCCTCTGTGTTTGACTTTTCTGCTGTGGTGTGAGGAAAAAAGAAATCATAGATCTACAGTGCAATTTACTTCTGAACTCTACATATTGGAACTGAGCTGTTTTAGAAAAAAGACGGTAAATTAATAAGCTAGAAACATGTTGCATTCAAGTTGAGGGTTCTTTGGTTTGTCTCTCTATGAGAATTCTTATACATGTTTGCCGGACGCGTCACATAAACGGATATAAAAACTGTGTATAAACTTTGACATGGTGAGATTTTCACTAAGGAAATATTTATTTAGTATATTGTATATGAAAGGAGTCTCCAGTGTCTCTAGTTTATAACAGCAATAATGTAAGTGATTACAGGAAATAACATTAAATGTAACTATAAATAGATAAAATGTGAACGTGTTACTGTTTTTAGTGCCAGCAAATTGCTGTGGTATGTTCAGGATGTGCTGTTATAGTCACTGATTATTTTCCTAAAACAGCACACCACCAAGTGTTTTATTCCTTACTTAATAATCTTGTATATTAACAATAGAAAGCTTTTTTTTTTTACCAGTCCTGTTCGAGATTGTCCTTCGGTAGCTGCACTCATAATTGCCATCACTCTCTCCAGGTTTCCTGATTGGTCGCGTTTTAGGGCGGAGCTTATTAAGTCGGCCCTCGTGGATCCACTCGTGCTGCATGCCCTCATCCGGAGTCATGCGCTTCACCGGGTCCCACCTGCCACATAACAGATAAACACGAGTATCTGAAAATGTTCTTTCTAATTAGCCTTGTGCACATAATACGCAGGACAAAGTACGGATAATTAGTGACTTTCCAACATTTGTATGTGCTTAGCCAATATTTCTCTCATTTCTGTGTAAAGTGGGTGGGGCTAATCTTGGGCAAAACTGCACAGACCATTCCCAAGGCTCATGTTGCTTATGCACAGACTCATTTGAACAGAATAGAGTGCAAACGAAAGCTAGTAGGCAAATGCCTGCCGCATGTGTAGCTTATAACGCTATTATTTAGTAAGTTTGTACACGTAGGGTTGAACAATCTTGATTCTTCACATTTATGCCATTAGGCTCGGATCTGTTTAAGTGGCCTTCAACAGGGAGGTGTCAATCAAGCACGCTCATTAGAATATCATGCCACGCCCACCTGGGGAGTTCTCAGATCAGTCTAATCAGATGTTTGAGGGTGATTTATCATATCAGGTTTACGATAATGTTTGTTAATTGAAAACAAAATGGTAAAAAGTAACACTTCTATAGCTACACGAATATTTTATATCATTGTACGTTCTGTTCTTTCTCAGGGTTGAGTAAAATGTAGTGATGAACAAACATGAATAAACATGGACATCGATAAAAAGATCTTTGATTCGGTTTTAGATGTACGTACTCGAGGCATCGCCGAATGAAGTCTAAAAACTGAGGATCGGTGGTCTTCAGTACACTGGCAAGATCCTTTGAGTTGGGTCTGCGTTTTTTCCCCTTGCTGTTCGTGACGTTTCGTGGATTTCCTTTTGAATCTGCATGAACAACAAAAGTAATAACTGTCTGAACATGTGATAGTGAATCTTCTGCATCAGTAGCTTTTTAGAATCAGTACATACAGTATCAATGGAAAAAAACATACCAAAAAATAACTTTCTTCTGGATGCAGTCTGAACAAAGTCATTTGGAGGCACACCTATCATCTGCAAGCAGAATTATTGGAACAAACACCAAAAACAATTTCATTACACAATAAAGAATTAACAACATTCCTAAACACGTCAATTTTATCTAGTGATGTCCGAGATGGTCATTTGAACTGTTCCTATTTTTTTTCATGTAACTGAATAAATTATTACACATTTCTGTCTTCAAAAAGTTTCATTATATGAATTTTATTCCACTAAATGCCCTTAAACAATACTTTTGTCTTTGAATTATTTTTAATGAACTCCTAAGTTTACTTCAGATTTGTATAAAAAAAAAATGTCATGACCAGACAAAAACATTTTACATGGCCATGAAAAGAAAATTACTATGCACCAAAAGCCTTATATTTAACCCTGATTGTTCAGCGCCCCTGTGGGCATCTACAGTTGTAGATGACAATTGTGCAAACATAGCTTTTGTATAAAAAAAAGGCAACATTAATAATTATAATTCTCTCCGAGGTAAATACAAACCAAAAGCTTTCCTTATAGAATATTATAATGTTAATAGTATGTATTAAAGAATATGGTGTGCTTATAAATAAAATTCCTCATTCATTAGGAAGTTTGTGCCATATAACGATATTATCATCCCTACAGGATATCACACTGCCACTACTCTGATTATAATATATTAGCAGATTTGACAACCTTTACGCATTTGGAAAGTATGGTAGTACGATGTGTCACTCAAAATACATCCAAAGAGCAGTCTTTTTCTTCATAATTGAACAAGAAATGAGGCAACTGACATATGAATCTCATATGAAACTCTTCGATATTAACTAACATTGCCTGGAAGCCCCGCCCACTCCTTCCCCATCTTACATGCTGTCTATGTATGCTTGACTTAACTAACATTAGTAGCGACAGAATTTCATGACTTATCGTGACTTGTTACTGTTAGGTTTTTAGTTAGTCACCAAAAATGCCTTCATTTATGTAGTCTTAAAGTCTGAACAAATTGAAATATATTTGGTTTACTGTACTTACTAAATAATTCACAGTAGTTGCTGAATAACATGATTTGTTTGTATAAGTGAATAATTGAAGAATAAAGCTGCATTTAAAGCTGACAGTTCAAACTTTAAGGCAGGCTGTCTGACCTCCATGATGCAGGCGATCTGCTCGACCTCGCTCTCTCCAGGGAAAAGCGGGTATCCCGTGTAAAGCTCGGCCAGGATGCAACCCAGGCTCCACATGTCTATGGCCATGCTGTACGGATGGCCCAGGATCACCTCCGGAGAGCGGTAGAAACGGCTCTGGATGTAAGTGTACACTGCCGGCAGAACCACAGGAACATTATGATTAACTTGTAAACTAAAGTGTGTGATGACATTAGATTAGAAATAGGAGCTATAGTGAGATTAAGGGGCTGAATAGTGATGTAGCATATTAGCATATTAGCATATTAGCAGAAGGAGGTTCTAACCTCTCTGATGTTCGTAACAGCTTGATCCGAAGTCTACCACCTTAATATTTCCCAGTCCTCGCTGGGATAGCAAAATATTCTCCTAAAACGTACAATGAGATGCAGGTATATGATTATCAAGACCAAAAAAACAAGCCATGCAACTCCTTGGTTCCCAACAAAAGTACATTAGTCATCATTAAGGTTCAATTATGTACCCTAATGATGTTTCTCAACAGTTCTGAATGTTTTTCTAACTAAAAAAAATGTAATACCTTAAACACTGCAAAAAAACAAACAAAACCCTTATCAAGTAGAAACATCTTGAATATAGGTAAAGCCTTCTTATTAAATTATTGTAAATTACATGTATGTTGTATGTAATGACATAATAATAATACACACTGAATGAATATATTAGGGATGAATACATAAATGATATTAGAAGCGTATTAGAAATTATAAATCATTTTAAGTTTAAGTGTTATTTCATTGGCAGATTATTTCGCTTACTTATTATTACAAGTATTTATTTTAAGAAGGAAGCAAGTTGATCTGCCAATGGAATACCAATTTTAAACTTATAATTATGTATAATTTCTAGTATGTTTATGATCATTAATATGATTAAAAATTCGATAATTATTCTTAAACTGTGAAGGCAGCCTAAGTAAATTTAGGCTAGTATAAATAGCCTTTGTACCTCCACTACAAAAAATAATCAGATATGATAACACACTAAATAGGTGATAAAGGTAACACAGAAAATGAGCTAGACACAGATTATTAAAAGCGCTAATGTTATTTAACACTTGAGTGTGGAGGAGAGTGTTCACCGGTTTGAGGTCGCAGTGGATGATCTTCTCCCTGTGGAGCATCTGCAGGCATTTGAGCAAAGAGTGTGCGAAGCGTCGGATCAGAGCCAGACTGAAGCCCTGGAAGTTGTTCTTCTTGATCAGTTCATACAGGTTTGCTCTGCGTGGAAACAAAGGAGAGTTGATGACAATAAAACATAGTGTGAAGAGTAAAAGAACAAGAAAACATTTCTATCCTGAAGGACGTGGTCCCTTCTAAATAGATAGACTAAATAGAGCTATCAATATCATTAGTTAGAATAATTAGGGATATATCTATCATTAGGGAGTTGGTTATAAATGATACGTAAATGTATATCTGGAAATTATATAGTTCTGTTTTTGGGCGTTTCCACAGCCAAGTCACATCCATAACGTTTTACAGGATAAGTTTGATGTACACAAACAATGTTGATGTCCAAAGTTTTTGTGCAAAGCTTATTTATTTGTTACCTTTTGTTACTTTGGACAATATGAGTCCAAATATCACATCCATAACGCCCTTTTCTAGTTTCTCTAAAGCTGCTTTGTGCCAATGTCCATTGTTAAAAGCGATATACAAATAAAATTGAATTGAATTGAATTGTAGCTGCCTTGGTCACGCTCATGGTGCATTAACGCTGCATCTTTAGAGCTTATAGAGTGTGTATGAATCTACACACTGGGCTAGACAACTAACAATGATCTTTTCCTATTCCTTATCAAACTAGCACTGTTATCACACTGTTAATTCATTGAGTAAATAGGTCATGTGCACCATTATTTGGCATATGGATCAGTTTTAATCTATTTTTGGTGATGCAGTAGAGAGTAATTTTAGATTAAGGAGGTTTTCTCTGGCACCATTTGAAACACTCAATAAGCTGCAGGTGTATTTTATTAGGTTTTATTATCCAGGGGTACCACGGTAAATCATACCGTATCGTAGTCAGTCAGTAATATAGTCAGTGGTCATATTGCACACTTGTTTTAATGCTTCAATATAATCCTGAAAGGATGCTTCATCTTAATGGCTCGACTGCCAACTACTTTGACTAATTTTACGCAACACCCAAGTATAGATTTATTTAATGAAAATTATTAAAACATTTTAAATGTTATTTTTTGGAGCCATAGAACTTTCTATTCTAACAAAATTAAAAAACAAACAAACAAAAATAAAATGAAATGTGTATTTTTAGGTCTATGGGAATTTTATAAAAAGGTATCAACATGCAAGATTTGATCCAATTCAACTATTCTGAGTTGTTTCGTTAAGATGGGTACAGGGAAAATTTTAAATTAAGGAAGAAATAAAGTTCAAGACCATCAGAATAACAGTCAATCACTAAATGTCACAATGAAAGTACAAATTCATCTCTGTGGCTTATTTTTAGGATTCTTTTTACAACAGTAGCATAAGCATATAGACAGATAACAAGAGCCTAACCCCATGATCAGTTTCCTTCATGACCTCTTTCCACCTCTAGAGGGCACCACAGTGTCACAACACTTCAAACCGCAGCTCATGAAACAAACTTTCCAGACTTGGGGCCAAATCTTAACCATTAACCATATGTTGCACATTTGACAGATAAAAGTGAAATCCCTCTAAACACTGTGTTAACTGTTAAGCATTAGCATGAGTCCTTAAAGAGCGGTGGTCGAAAAGTTATCTTTGGCAGTAAGGAGGGCTGCAACAGCAGCTGTGAACAGCACCCACTCCGGCCCAGCGTAACCAGAGCCTTCACACCATGAGCAGACGAGAAAAGAGATAGCACGTAATCAAGGCATTAAGTAAAGGAACTGGTGACAGTAATGTGAGACGGGACAGCAAGCATCTCACTCCTGAAGGTCAGGACACCCAAGGCTGGAGCTGTTTCTCACAAGACGCTAATCGATCACTTTATCAAGGAGGCTGTCACTGTAAAGGAAACCTGTCCAATTCATGTTAACGTTTTGGATACATTTAAAACGGTTCTAAAACTTTTCTCGCATGTATATATATATATATATATATAGAGAGAGAGAGAGAGAGAGAGAGAGAGAGAGAGAGAGAGAGAGAGAGACAGAGAGAGAGAAATAAAAATGTCATTTTCCCATTTATGAGATAAAAAAAGTACTCTCAGACACTCAGTAATTGACTCCCACTTTGTCTGCATCAGGGCCCTCTAAATTACCGGAAAAGGATAATGGCTTGCCTAACTCCATTACCGCTTTGCTCATATTGACTTGACATTCATAAAAAAGGCTTCAGGTCAGTAAAATCATTCTTGTGATTCATTGCTCACCCCAGAAGCTCAAAGGAGATGCAGAGGTGGTTTCGGAAATAAAAATACTCCTTCATGTGGATGACGTTGTGACAGTTGTCTCGGTCTCTCCGCCGCAGTGCGTCCAGGATCTTCAGCTCCACCAGCGCCTGTTGGTGGAATCTAAAAACCACACAACAAAAAAATCAGCAAAACATATAGCCTACAGTGGCTCTGGAGATAATAATGCAGGCACAAAAATAAGATTACTAAACAATGCGGGTAGGTCAAGACAAGGACAAGACAGTTTGCATTATTTCTGTGTAATCGTCCACCCAGATAACTGCTCAGATTTAATAAAATATTTGTCGGAATTCTTATTGCACTAAAATGTGTTGATTATTAACACATTTGTTTTAAGAGTGTGTATTGGAGGACTCCACAATTGTGGTGCCGTACTGATATTACATTTAGAAATATGTATGTAAAGTAAAGGTAGCGTACTTCACAACAACCTGTGAGCAGGTTTCAGATAAATATCTTATTAAATCTACAAAATCTATAGAACTTATCGATAGAAAAAAGCTTTTCTGCATGTCCAAGACCGCTAGACTGCGTTAATGTCTGAATCCATTTAACACCTTATACTAGAAACATCCTTTTCCACAACTCATGCATTTTAAAAATTGACATTTTAGCCCCACAACATTCCTTCAACCCTGTTACCTAAACTCATTCACCCCTATGAAATATTTGAATATTGCACAAACAGGAAGTTGCGACATTTCCTGGAGATCAGAGGAGGGAGAAAAGGAAGTTCTCTCATTCTTTGTTCTTTGATTAGCTAAGATTTATAGATATACATTGAAAGTATATTATTAATTAAGAAAAATACACTTTATGTAAATCATTATAATACGGCATTGGAATGGATGCTAGTTAACACCATTTTGTGTATTTGCTAATTCTACGCTTTAAAAACACAGTTATTCTTAACCTTGTTCAGCTTTCAAGAGCAAAATGCAGCCAGTCAGCAAAGAAACCTTAAATATTATTGCCTGAATACACTTTTTGCATGGTTTACATTTTCTAGCTTCACATTTGGAAAAATGGTGAATGGTGCAGATGGTATATTTTGATACATTTCTTGCCGTATCTTTGTATATTCTTGGTATTTTCATGACAAACCTGGTAAAGAATGGCGTAATTGTAAAAAGACTTGGGGTTATAGTAAACGTATGATTAAAACATTATATTAGCTGCTATGATATCCAATCAAATTAGCTCTTCTAGTAGTTGGGTGAAGTAGACTATTTTTAATGAAGCGGAGAGGCATAAATAGCACATCTACAAAACCAGGTTACAAGAAAAGTGACAGGACTTTTACGGCTTTGCATGAAGTTAGGAAGATACTGTTTTAGACGTGTAACTGTGCTAAGATGAGATTCCAAGGGGTGTTAATGTTAGCACAATTTAAGACCAAGATGCCCCACCCATATCAGAGCGGACGTGTTCATTTCGGACTGAAGTCACAAGAATAAATCTGTGAAAATGAAATGTGAAACTTACTTTGAATTTGGTAGAACGGTTTACAGTAATGCAGCTGCAAATCACAGGTTTGTTTTCTGCAGAAACAGCTCTACATAGGGACTCGTCTGGTGGACGCAATCACGCGTAATCATTGACATGGTGCAGTGTTTTGAAAGTAGAAAGTAATTTACTGATCATTTTTGGAAGGAGTCTCCTGTGTTAGCGCTTTGTAATAGTCAGAGGTAAAGCTGTACATTTTTTGACAAAAGAAAGTCTTCAGAACAGAGGAGTTCGCACTTTGTGGTTCCTCTGTAACACAACAAAGTGCATTTTTCTTTCTATTTTTCTCTTATGTCTTTTGCCTTTTGTCTGAGAGTGACTGTTTGTAGCTGCGATAATGTAAGTGATAACAGAAACTTGTTTCTTGGTCATTCCAGAGCACTAAATGTAACTATAAATGGATAAAAATTATGATGTGCCATTATTTAATAAATTAAAAGATGCGATCGGCGGCACGGTGGTGTGGTGGTTAGCACTGTCGCCTCACAGCAAGAAGGTCCTGGGTTCGATCCCCGGGTCACCC
>JAQQZX010000002.1:22955395-22974549 GCA_030068355.1 Notoglanidium maculatum
GAGTGTTTATTCAGCACCGTTCATATATAAAGCTTATACTGAATGAGGATCAACATTCATTTGGTCAACATGAGCACTTGATAATATTGTTGTGATACTCATGCAATACTCATGCTGTGACAAATTATCTGGTAAATGACACTAATGTTGTAATTAGTGAACTGATATTTAATTTAGCCTAGTTAAAAAAAAGGTTCTGTAGTAGTGCTGATTAAAATACTGCAAATAAATATTTTAAATAAATATCTTTTGTATATATTTAAAAAAAATAAAACTGATTGAATGATCAAGAAAATGTTATTCAATTAACACACTAAAAATAAACAAACAAGAACAAAAAAAACATATAATAAAAATAATCAGTAGTTGCAGCCATAAATAAAGAACGATATACTACCACATACATGTGCACACATTACAACACTTCACAAGTTTCACATCACCTCTCTGGTCTTGAGTGAAATCAGAGCTAATCTTACAGTCACCAATTCATTATCATGGCCTTTGGTGAGAAAATGTGTTCACTGGGTGGAAATTTCACCATTATTTTGTCTTTAAAGCAGAAAAAGGAAACATCATCACAGTACAGAGCAAGTTCTGCCTTCCAGCTGAGAAAATACCGTCATCATCCTCATATTTGGTATTGAGGGAATCCAAAATTAATGGAAAGTAATCAGTAATATTAATTTAATTTTGTGGTGATTAGATAAAGTTGCTGACTACATTTTTTAGCAGGTAATTAGTAACTGTATCGGAACACATTTTAAAGGAACCTTCCCAACCCTGGTCTCCCATGACATCAGTGTGCCACATGACAACTAACTTCAGCACCAGTAGTTATAATTATTTTACAGATATTTCAATCTAAAGACAGTTAATGTGTTTCAGGGTGGATTATTCCTTTAACATGAACCACAAATGACGACAAAGCTTTTCCCTTTGGAACAAGAATATGCAAGAACTGCCAAAAGCCTTGCATGTGTCATGTGGCAAGCATCACAATGAACAACAAATGATCATAACAGTTAAAATGATTTTGGGAAACCAAGCCCATTACTTTCTGAAGATCATTGTGCAAAAGCAAGTAAATCCATTAAACTTATTGCATCACGAGGTTTACACAATGCACACGATAGCTGTATAGTTCTAAGGCAAAAAATATTCAGCTCTAAAAAAAAATGCCAACAAATGAATGTCCACAGTTTCATGTCACACAGTGGAACTTGGACAGCCATGTGGGATTGCAGCAAAGAATACACAACCACATCTTGCAAGGTCATTACGTTTTAAATAGCCTGGGTTAATATGGAAGGTAATAGTTGTTTACTCATATACATTACCAAATGAATATTATTATAGTTTTCTGATAACGTTATCATGGCTGTTGCTTAGTGAAATGACCATGTCAGGTGACAAATTAAAGGAAAAAAAAACATCATGTGTCCCCCATAAAGTGTTTGGCCAGAACAAATTGACAGAATAGCTTTACTGCTCCTTGGCATCAACAAATCTCTGAAACTGTACTGGAGAGATGAACATGTCATTAAATTAAAGAGATGGACATAAACATATTCCCTCAGCTGGTGTTTTGATGATTGAGGAGGAGAGTGCTTTCTCTCCAAAAACTACCACTGATGTTCACCGGGGGAAGAAATCTGGTAAGTAAAGACTGAAGCATATGATTTACATAGTTTTTATCCTCATCAATCTTTTCAGTAAGCTCTCGTTCCTTGTGGAAGGTGGCAGGGTCAGGCTGGACAAGCCCACACCCATCAGAATAGAAATTTTTCATCATAAAATAAAGGTGATGCAGAGCATAACCGAATCATGGGCTTTTTTTTTATTTGTCACTCGACCATATTTAAGATAGGAGAAGCACATCATCAGCATTTGCTAAGTATACACTCATCTCACATTCTCACTCAGATAAGATCCACATCATTCATCCACATCATTCCATGTACAATCACAAGCCATATTTTCACCTGCCGAACATGCCGGAGAACTCACTGGTTCTACTAACTGGTCAGAACAAAAAGTGGAAACACTTAACTGTAACCATGCAGTCCATGAAGGAATGAAGTTTCACAGCACTGATCTACATCACATCTCACATCCCATTTTTACCTCCTGTCTGCTTTTCTCTCCTTCCTTTCCATCCGAGACCACCCACGGGCCCATGTCCACTTTGTTCAGAGGTGTCCACCGTGTGCAGCAGTGAGGACAGCTGTGTTCCCAAGCACCGCGGCGACTGGCGAGCGGTCAGGTGGAGGGGGAAGTGTGTGAGTGTTACAGCGAGCCTTGTCAGCAATCAAACTGGCTTGTGCTGACATGCTTGGCCAACATGAAGGAAGCAACCTGAAGCTTAGACAGTGAGTGATTGAGGCAGGTGCAAGTGGGCCATAATGTACTGGATGGCAGGAGAGTGTGTGCCTGTGTGTATGTGTGTGTGTGTGTGTGTGTATGTGTGTGTGTTTTAAACATAGTTTAAGGTGTTAAAAAAGCAGTCAGTTAACATATAAATAATGCTACAGGTTGAAGAAGGTTAACAAGCTTGCATCACTTATTTGACAGAAATAAAAGGTTCCTCAAGGGTTCTTTGGGGCATAAATGGTTCTGCTAAGACATTTTCTGAAACTGTTTGTTGTACGGTTTCCCTTCCAAACTGTAGAGTGCTAGATTTAATCGTTTATTCTTCATATAGCTTGATTTTTTTAAAATATAAATTTAAAAGGTTCTGCAGAGAACATTTAAACGTCCCCTTCATAGGGATAATGCTTTAGGGTGCAAGATGGAGTCTCAAATTGTGTAGCGTTTACTCCAACACATTTTTACCTCGCTACAATTTTGGAAAATGGATTGTTCAATGGTTTTATTTAATAAGGAACAGTTCTAGTTTATGAAAGAGTCCTACTTGGGACCTTCTTCTGAAAAGGAAACTTTTTGTTGTAGAGTTTGACTCATTGCTTTAAGGTTTGTGTGTAAAACTCCTGGATACTACACTCTTCCTCAGGGTTCCTCAGGGGTCCTCTGGTCCTACTTAGAACATTTTGAAAAAAAAAATGAAAAGGGAATACTTCTGTTGTATGTAAAGATGTACAGAGGCTGGCTGAGAGGCAGGTCAACAAAATAAAAAGGACACCTACTAAAAAGGCAACTACCATTGCCTCAGAGCTTTCCCTTAGGTGTGCATCATTTGTCACTGAATTACCTTGGAGTTACTTGCTTTCTGGTTCATTATGTATCAAGATGATACCATTTGTACTTTAAGTGTTTTCCATCAAGCAAATCCACTGCTCTGGAGTACTTTGACTCTTGTGTTTGATTGTTACTCTCTCCATTCCTCCTCCAAACACCTCTCTTGTTTCTATCCAATTGGTGGAAACTAGAATTCTTTAACAGCACTTTAACAATTAGATACTTGGACTGCAGTCTGTCTGGCTTATAAATCGCTTTGGATAAAAGTGTCTGTCAAATTAGTAAATGTAAATGTAATTCAATCTTGTTCTCACAAAGTTCCTTATAAGATGATGTTAGCTAAGCTTTTTATGCACTCATTAAATTCATAAAATTCACAAAATGTGGAAATCCAGGCAGAAACCTAATGGGTAATGCTTTATTTTGGTGATGAAGGAGGGTGCTGAGAGTGCTGCAACATTCAAAATGATGGGCATTTGTTCATTCATTCATCTTCAGTAACCATTGGTGGATTTGCATCCTATCCCGGAAACACTGGGCGTGAGGCAGGAATATACCATGGATGGGTCACCAGTCCACTACAGGGCACCATGCACACACACACACACACACACACACACACACACACACACACACACACACACTCACTCATTCAGACCTTTGATCTAAAGCTAGGACTATTAAATGTTAGACCTCTTACATCTGAAGTGCTTATTGTTAATGAAATTATTACCGAGCAGAAGTTTAATATACTGTGTTTAACAGAATCATGAATTAAACCAAATGAGTATGTAGCATCAAACAAAGCTATTCCTCCTGGATACACTTATATAACCAGCCTCGACTAACTGGCAGAGGAGGAGGCGTCGCAGTTATTTACATTGATAATCTAGACATAACACATAAACCCCCGGGGCCATATTCTGAGTTCTATGTGAATTTGCAGAGTTCGTCTCAAACCTGGTTGTCTCTTTAGACAAAGCATTAATTGGCGACTTTAAAATTCATTCAGAGAACCCAGAAGATCCTCTGAGAACATTGTTTCTGTAATTTATATTACACACATACTATATATTCAGCCTTCCAGTTTAGGCCCAATTCTGAATACCGATATGGATAGTTGGAGCATTAAACAGATACGGTTACAGATAGTCTTCTTGTGTTACACCCCTAATGTGTGTGCTGAACTTGTGTATGTGGACTCAGACAAAGCCATGCTCTCATTACTCCTGGTTCACTGTGCAGCTCTGCAAATCCAATTATGCCTTGTTATGGAGAGGAAGCATCCCAGCTGACCCACATTACCGTCCATGGCATATCTAAGGGGACTAAACTACGAGAATAATGAAGTGAGTGACAACCTGTTGCTTGCACTACGGAGCATTACAGGGTGATGTTGGGTTCAGTTCACAGAGCACTACTGGATGCTAAGCACCATTTATTCACTATATAACAGCAGTTCAGTAGTGCAGTGGCTTAACAGTTGCAGTTCAAGTTGAATGATTTCTATTTTATTAGATTATAGCCATAAATTATAGACAAAGTCGACAAGTGTTTCCACACAAATCACTTGATCATGGAACAAAAGCTTCCTTTATTATATGGCTAGCTAATATTGTGGGATTCCTTCTAACATGTTTTGAGATACACCTAAGCTTTAAAAGTCTAAAAGAACCCTTGCTTCTTCACTATTCACTATAAAACAGAAATTAGCTAAATATGTTAGCAAGGATAGCACAATTTGCCATATTCATGCTAGCAAGGAAGGTGTACTAAGCAATTTCATGTGTTTTAACTCTGCAAATCAAAGTAGACATCTGCTTTATTATCTATTTTTCGCTTGCATAAGGTTGTTAGCAAGATTAAACGGGGAATAACTAAGTTGGACATTATTTTTGGTCAAAGCTAAGTATGGCAAGAATTGGTGGATAAACAAGCACAAAAGGAAAACAGAAAAAGACAGTACAATGGAACTTCAGAATATTCAGAGATCATTGTTGTTTCTTTCTCATCTGTTAATCCTGTAGCTAACTTTATCCAACACTATCTAACAGGCTGTCTATCTTCACACTTGCCCTTTGTCTGTTACCCTTATTCTGCTAATAGGTGTGTTTGGCCAAAGTCATAGTGCTCTATCCTTTATAAATTTCTGCTATAGAAAAAGAGCCTGTTGTTATGGCAATACTTCAAACGCTAGCAATATTTCCATATGACTTTAACAGGACAGCATTGTCCACAGGCTGCATTCACAGTTCATCCAAGCTAGGCTTGTCTATTCTTGTTTTCCCCCCTACTGAAATAAAACGGGAAAAAGAATCTATAAAAGTATCTGAGTCACTGTCAAGATTAGGTAATATTCATATATCACATCTACACACAGAAGATAAAGCAGCAGAAGCCATTGTTACCATTAATAACGACGTAGCCTCAGGCAAAATTAAGTCGAGAGGTTATCGTAAGTGACCTATGTTACAGGCTACTGTCCTGTGGTATAGACAGTTGATAATCAGTACAGTACTAGCAGCTTGTTTTGAGCTATTTTAGACATACCTTTATGTTTCAAGGTAACATCAGTAACCATTGTTACCAGGTTTCAGTAAAATTTCCAGCCCAACTACATCTCAAAAATCATTCAAATGACCTAAAACTAGCTAAAGAAATTTGGGCATTGGAAATGTTAGCCACTCCACTCCATAATCCCTCTTTCCCAATCTTACCACAGAAATGATTCTGTACAAACTTTGCCTTTTTGGTAAAAATTTATTAGCTTTAATTCACATAATTTTCCTAGGGCTTGGTGGTCACACAGTATTTTTAAACAAGCCCAATCTGGCAACCCCGTCATATTTATTGCTCATGCCCAAAGAATGGGGCAGCATAATTCCTACCCCAGTGGGCCTCTAATATGCCTCTGATTGTGGTTCCTTGTAAATGGTAATGAGTATATTACCTTATATGGTAATAAGTTATAATAAGGTCATTTCCCACCTTGGGACATAAAGCTCATAAAAAGCTTCTTTGACTGCACTTTTACTGTTCCAGGCTTGAGAAGCCATTGGGTCTGTTCTCCTTTATTGAACTTCAAACATTCATGCAACATTTTGTACTGAAATTGCAATATAGCAACAACAGATAGATTTAACAAAGTACTGTCTGTATATTAACTGATCTAAGGCTAGTACAGCTATAAACCAATTTAAAAGTAGAGAACGGGGACATTACACTATTCACGGTGTGAGCGGCCATGCAAATTTGATGTCACTCCGTAAACAGGGAGGGAACTGGTAGTTCAGACGACTACCACAAGTTGCTGAGATGACACTGCAAGCTGAGAGGGTGTTTTGGATGGTTTTTATGGCTTGTAGATGGGAAATGGATGGCTGATAGAAATGCTGGGCCTCTGCTCCACCTGCCCCTATGGAACGAGCCACCATTGAGACAGAAGGTAAATCACCATGTTAAAGTGGAGTATCTCCTCCTTGTGGGAGAGAATCGAAACCCGAGGGCCACACACTATCAGGTGAGGAGTTCATCGGGGTAATGGCTCCCTCACCGAGACCTGCTTTGTAGGGGGGGTTCGGCGGCTCAGTTCCCTGACATGGATCTGTAATTCCCCTCAAACTACCCCTCTGTTCAAACTACATATAATGCCTTGTTGCATCTGCGAGCCTGTGTGGTCATCATGCTTGGACGTTCCTGTAGGTGTCTGCCAACATAATTTTACATAATATGAATGTGTCCAGTAGGAGGCAGTGTCACATGTAACAGATAGGAATGTCCAAAAAAAAACATTTGTAAAAGAAAGTCTTGTGTTCCACTGTAAGATAGATAATGGAGGCAGATAGTAAAGATGTTGTGTTAGATATATTGTTGCAATATTATTCTAAATTGTGTCTGAGTTGCCTTTTAAGGAAAAGGAGCAGACTAGAGCAGTGTTGTTCTAGCTTGGGGGTGGAGCTATTTTCAGGGCCAGAAAAATAAAAAAAGAAATGTTTATATGAAAAACTATTTAGATCTATTGCACAACAGTATTGCAAACTGCAGTTTTTATATGGATTATTTACAATAATGGGATCATTAGACATCTACGAACATTACTAAATATCTAAATCTGCATCTTTAAGTTATATTTTGATTTCATTTTTATATTATGGTTATATATTATTTAATTAATTATGTTGAGATGAACTAATTAAGAGCGTGGGATGTTTTATTGCCTCACCTTCACAGATCTATCTTTGTTCCATATAGTTGCTGCAGAATGTCTTATTATGTAAATAAATAAATAAATAAATAAATTAGCAGAAGGTGATTATGTGTTGAGAGCTCGTCCTTCACAAACAGATGGGGTGCTACATACCCTTTTTAGCACATCCAGAGAATCGCCATGAAGAGGCTGAAATAAAAATAACGCCTCCAGCAGCAGAACCCATATCAGTCTCAGTCTGTGTGCCAAAGTAGCAACGGTTTCCATGGCAGCACACTTTGTTAAGGAGTCAGCGTTTCAAAGAGCCTTTGGGTTTTTTTCTGCCTCCCCTTTTCTTGCTTAATGAACTTCTGCAAAAAAATATTCATAAATATTCCCAGTTATGTAAGAACAGACGTCAGCATAGATTTGTTGTTGTGCCCGCAATGCCGGTGTGATTCATACTATTAATAACTTTGACATCAAAACCAATAAAGTATACCAGTGTGCAGTTATAAAACAAATCAGAATTAATTAAATATTCTTAGAATAGAATAGAGTAGAATACCAAAAACAACAACATAAAAAAGATTTGAAGATACAAAGAATTTTCTAAGGACCAATCCCCCCACTCCTGCTGACACTCTTGAATAAGCCAGCCTACTCTCACAAACACACTCAATCAATCTCCTCACTCCCACAGACACTCCTGATCAATCCCCTCACTCCCACAGACACTCCTGATCAATCCCCTCACTCCCACAGACACTCCTGATCAATCCCCTCACTCCCACAGACACACTCGATCAATCCCCCCACTCCCACAGACACTCCTGATCAATCCCCTCACTCCCACAGACACTCCTGATAAATCCCCCCACTCTTGCTGAAACTCTTGACCCATTTCACCCACTCCACCAGACATCAATTTATAAAATAAATATTGTGTTTAAACCAATATGATATTTTTAATGTGTTTTATAGTACAATACTAAAGTCTGGGAAAATAGCTACAGCACTGTCAGATTATACTGGTGTAACTAAATTGTAAAAACAAAGTTTGCGGACAAAATCAGACTAAAAATCCTTTAGTATAGCATTTGGCTTGAGCTGTATGTCTATAAAGCTGACCGGCCAGAAACAGGACCATGTGCCAGCGGAGGGAATACAGTGCACGTTGTTCCTGTGATACAATAAATTCGAAAAAAGAAAAGTGTTCACAGTTGGCATGAATGGTGCGTGGATACAGACCTTCTGAGGAAAGCATGCACTCCTTGTAACTCATCCCACTGAACAATCACAGTGGTGCCTCACCTTTGTTCAAATACTGAAAACTTCACATTGATTGATGTACAATAAATCCAGTGAAAAGAAAAGCAGCTCCTCTTTTTCATTGGAGGAAGGTTATGGCTTCTCTGATTTATAAGATCACTTGGGTTTCTTCAATGCATATTCTGTTCAGGACACTATGTCCTATATTTAATAATTAACAAATCTGAAATATTATAAAATTAAATGTTATAAATGTAAAAAAAAAACAACTACAGTTTAATCTCAAAATTATCAGATGCATCAGGGTTTTGTTTTGTTTTTTGGTAATGCCATTGGATGCTGTGGTCATGGTGGTCCATGTGCAGAGAAGTGTCACACAAAATAATGTGCCCCTTTAATACACACCAGAATTTTAAGTTATATGCCTGACAGCTACTGACCTCAAGTGGCAAAAAGGAGTTTTGCATCAGAGACCAAACTCCTACGTACGACTAAACATATGCATGCATATCATTTCATAAATTATATAATGCATTTGCACGACAATTTCAATGCTTATTTCAACAGCACTTTTTAGTTTAAAATCTCAAGAAGCTTTACATCACATATTCTCCACATGTTGATTACAGTGAATTAATTCTAAGTGAATAATTAAAGTTTGAGGTAAAGTTACAGTGATGCATTACACACCGTCTGATTCACACTATGGGACAAGTGATTACTTTAATAAACACATTTTTATTAGATTCTGCTGATAGGTATTTTATTTACTCTTTTCAATTCCGAATTATATTTTTATAATATTTATTTTGAATGAAAAACCTCACTATGATTATAAAGATTGCAGAGGTGGATTTTACAGTAACCAATATGTATTCCTGAAAAAATACAAATTTACACTCCATTAAAAAAAACAGTGCTGTTTAAAAATGTGTCATTATTGTAATTATTAATTACGGATGCTTTGAACATAAATGACAGAAAATATATGCCAACTGAGCTGCCAAGTAAAATAAATAAATAAATAAATATATTCCATTCTATTGCTTTTACATTGAATAATAAACAGTGAACCTTCTGAAATTGAAATTTTCATAACACTCGGCGCACATTCGTCACTTTCCATTTATCTTGCAAATTAGCGACGCAGTTTTATAAATATTGCCTAATATTTTAATAAGACCACGACTATATATCAAAGCATTATGTAACCTACAATATATATATATACAAATCTTGATTATTGTGGGTCGAAACTGCGGTTACTAATAAGACTAGCTGTTTCAAACGACTGAATCATACAAGCAACGGGCTGAAGTTCGCTTCTTATTCGTATTTTACGTCCCACCTTAAAAGATCCTGCACTTATCATTTAGCGCCACTAGATGGCACAATTAAACTCAGTTAGGTGCAGAAAAGCAAAATTAAAAGAGAAAATATGTTATTTCATAGCACATATTTTCATGTACAGTTGTCAGTCTTTTTTAGGTATTTTGAAAATGAGGACATAATGCTTTAGGAACTAAGCATAAAGTGCAATTTATCTACAACAGATAGTCTCAAATTCCTTGTTCATGGGTCTATTATTTTAGAACAAAATCATTTAGTCTTATTTTTTAATATTAAATATTTTGGCAGCCAGTACCTTACACCTATTTTCATGTGCAGTTGTCATACAGTATTTTTTTTCATATTCAGTACTTAGTACGTTAAACTTATTGTAATATGCAACTATCAGATTGTTTGATTCTGTTTAAAAATGAAATGATGGCATAGGAATTAGACAGAAAGTGCAATTTGCTTGCATTCAATAGTCTCAAATGGCAAGGTCACAGGGCCATTATTAGAAAATCCTACAGTACAATTACTTCAAATTGAGTATTTTGATAGTTTATTATACATCAGTTTCACATGAGTCATATTTTGAGTTTTTTTTTTTAAATAAGGAGATAATGGCATACGAACTAAGAAGAAAAGTGCTATTTGCTTACAGCTAAGTCTCAAATGCTCACAGCTCACACATATTTGAGATTTTCTCAACATCAAGAGATAATGATATAAAAATAAGAAAGAAAGTGAAAATTAGGCCTATTATTATAGAGTCTTGCAGTAACATTTCTTCATAATGAGTATTTATGCAATACATTAAACATATTTTCATAATTTTTTTAATAAAATACCAAGCAAGCAGATTGTTGGAGGTTTTAATTTTATGCAGTGTTTTTGGCGCCATCTACAGGCAAGAGCTAGTAAGTGCATGATCTTTTAAGGTGGAACGGAAAATCCAGATAAGAAGGTGGTAAATAAGAAGCTAACTTCAGCCTCGTCTAACAGTAAGTGTGCTGCATTTACTGTTAAACGCCACATTGATACATTAATCACTTTATTAGATTAAAAACAAACTCGTGTGATATGTGGGCGCTTGTAGAGGTCGCATGTTAGATAGCAGCCGAAGCTTCAATTTAATGCAGGAGCTAGCTAGTTAGCCAGGCTCGTGCTAGTGATGCCTAGCTAATGTGTTTATTAGGTGGGTTTTACATAATTGCTTTAAGTGTTAATAATATTATTGAAAGCGTTATGCCATTGCATGATGGTATACTGCATATTTGGTATGTTGCACATGCATATGCACTGTCTTTTCATATGTCCAAGCAATTTTTGAAATGGCATTTCTGGGGTCTATAACTGCAGTTTATCAGCTAAATATATCATGTGTGAAACTTTGCAAGTATAAAAGTATTAACTAGCTCATCTAAGTGTGTGTGTTTGCTGGTATCGGTGTTGCCAAGTCATTTCAGGGTACAATGGCAAATGCATGCTCAAAATGTCACAAGATGTCACCGAATGACGCCACAGTAATTTGCATATTCATCTAGTCATTTGCATATCAAAACGTCTGACCTGAAGAAGGACCAAAGTTTACTCAGAATAGAAAAAATAGACCTTGGCGTGGTTTGTTTGTCTCTCTGTTTGTTTGTTTGACTCTAAACAGGATTGTGCAAAATCTACCAAACCAAATTCCTTTAAACTTGGTGGCAGCATGCGCCAAGGAAGAGCCGTTACATTTTGAAGCGTATCCGAGTCACGGACCGCTCCGCAAAATTAATTTCCAATTTTGCCGTTGTGGTGAGATACGGCATTTGGGCTTGTCTGCACTCAACAGTGCCATACACCTTAAAATCCAGTAGATGGCAGTAAAGTTCAATAAGGGGGGGGACATAGCCAATGTAGAAATATGATGATTCCATTGGAAACGTATCAAGAGATTTTGTGGAAATTACATATCATAGAAGTGTCAATAAAAGTTTTTGTCCTTGCAGGAGAGCTGCGCGCTCCGAGTGCCCTTCTAGTTTCTTACAGAAATAAGATTTTTTGGGTTCGAACACCACAAACTAACTATTAATGTATTTTATTATATATATAAAGTACTGTAATTTCTATAAAGATAAAGTACAGACAGTATTAAACAGTGGTACTGAGCAGTTGGACAACTACAGCCAAAGGAAAGGATTACAGATTGAATAACTTGCCTTTATAACTCTACTTTATTACTCTAGCCAAGAAGAGAGTTTCAAATTCGGACGTATGAACGTGAAGGGGGAAGAAACAACAGTCATTGGTTGGAAGGAACAATCTTAATCAGCGATTGGTTATTGGGAACAATGTTGCTCGGTGGTTGGTTTTTGAGAACGGTTGTGGTCTGCGATTGGTTGCTGAGAACATCGGCTCGCACAAGCACACCTCAGTCAGGTTTACACACTGGTGCCGAGTCGAGAGAACCTGCTCTCTCAGCTCATATAAGCAGAAGCTGGGATGTAAACTGGAGAGCTGTACTGAGGGCAGGACACTCGCTAGCGTCTGCTCACGAAGCTGTTATTTCAAAAATTGCTAGATCTAGCAAAAGTCTCTAAATTGTCAGCACTGGTATAGCAGAATTTCTGGGGTTTTGAACACCGCAGTGTCCCAGCCGGGCTGAGAAACAGCCCAACAGCATGATTTCAGCTAGCAGAAGTCCTGTAACACAGATTAAAGTAACTCTCCAGCATGAAACGGATCAAATATGTTTACATTGAAGCATTTCTGATGTCTTTAGCATCTCTTTTGTTTTTCTCCTGTTTCCAGGTGAAAGATGAGGAAAACTAAAGGCAAAGCGAGCTCTACAGAGAAAGAATTTGTCTTCGAGTTCAAAGCAGGAAGAAATCACTGCGTCCTCAAAGTTCCTCTACAGTTTCCTGTTCAAGAAAATGTCAACGATCTGCACGGGCGACTCATGCTGCTCCACAAAATCCCGTGCTTTGTAGAAAAGGGTAAGAATTCGCTCTTCAGTTGAGCAAATTACTCTTTAAAATGCTTTAACCTCTCATCCGCATTTTGTTTTCGGATTATTGACCGTGTTTCTGATGCTCATGTTTTCATACTACAACGTCAGTGTCAAAATTATTGGCACCCTGCATGAAAACAAGCTAAAACTCTGTTCATGCAATGAGCGATATTTCTGAACTAAAACAAATTACGGCAATGCGTAGATCAGTTTTGGTCACGTTTTTTTCCAGTCTGGCCATCTTCTCCGTAGCAAGGCTTGAAAGGCTTCCTGTGGGCCGGAATGTGATTAATAGTAATTTTGAACTCCTTTAGTCTATTTTATTATCCATTCTTTTCATCAAAATGCATCTGTTTTATTTGATGTTGAGCAACACCACAACCGAGTCAATCAAAGGCAACAGAGTTCTTTCAGACTTGTATAAAAAGAAAAAAAGTCATTTTCCCCCCAAATATTATATAGGGGTGCCTAAATGTGTCACATTTTTGAGCGAATATGACTTTAACCATCCGTGTCCCTGACCAGTGTAAAGCAGACCAAGGAATGAAAAAATATTAACAAGAAGTAAGAAAAGGAAATTCACTGAAATTTAGCTACGCATGCTTGATTTGTTCCAGACTTAAAGAACAAACTTACTGCGTTCATTGAGAGAGAAACGTTAGAAGATTACGACCGGGAAGCTGAAGCAGCTCTACAGAGGATCACTAATGGAGAGGTTGACATCAGTAAACTGAGCAACCTGTGGGCCAAGGCCTACACCGAGGTAAGAGCAATGCCAGTGGTAAGTGCTGATTATATAACATGTGCGACCTTCAGTGACCGCACCAGGCTACGTTGATCAAGTCGTAACTGAATTAATTGTACCGTACCACTTATGAATTCTCAAATCTGATTGGTGGGAAGGTTTTCTCTAACAGCAGCTCTGACAGTAATTCCGACTGCAATGCAAATCGCAGGTTTGATCGCAGCTTTTCATACATGCAGCAGCTAATTCACAGGAATTCGTAAGATGGATGCCCATCATTTATAGATTAAAAACCGGCATATTCCTTGAAACGGTCAAGATTTCTGTAATCTAACATTTATAGAAGGAGTCTCCAGAGTAGTGATAACAGGAATTACTGGCAACACTTAAATGTTACTATTCACCAATCAGCTATAACATTAGAGGTGAAGTGAATAACATTGATTATCTTGGTACAAGGGCATTCACGTGGATGTTACTTTGACCCGTACCACCTACCTAAGCAGACCAAGTACACCCCTCCATGTCATCGGTATTCCCTAATGGCAGTGGCCTCTTCCGGCAGGATAATCTGCCCAGCTACGCTGCAAAAATTGTTCAGGAATGATTTGGACATGACAAAGAGTTCAAAGAGGTTCTGACATGGCCTTTAAATTCCCCAAATCTCAGTCTGTGGGATGTGCAAAGTCCAATCTATAGAGGCCCCACCTTGCAATTTACAGGACTTAAAGGATCTGCTGTTAATGTCTTGGTGCTAGAAACCACAGCACACCTTCAGAGGTCCTGCGGAGTCCGTGCCTTGACTGGTCGGAGCTGTTTTGGTGGCACAAAAGGGACCTACGCAATATTAGGCAGGTAGTTTTAATGTCATGGCTGATCTGTCGGTGTAAACAGATAAGTGTGACGTAATGTTTTAATAAATAAAGTCTTGGAAAAGTACTGTGGTATAAGAGGAATAAAATACTGATGATTTTCCTATAACAGCGTGCACCGTGTCTTAAAAGTAACTAACTGCTCATATACTTTTGGTCACACAGGGTGTGTGTATGTTATACACTTACTGGTATACGGTTCATTACTGTGCATTTTCATCTCAATATTTTGAGCAAACCCCAGCAGAAGAAATGTGAACTGACATAAATAGTGATGTGCATGAGTTGGTATACTAATTCACTTTACCTCAAGTAGATTTTCCCCCATTTTTTAGGCATGTGTAATGTGATATTATATGTGAGATATTGTAGGACAAAATGCTTCAGTCTCCTTTGAATCAATCATGGATGACTGTGAATGAAAGTAATTCTGTTGAAACAGAAATATGCCATATCCTGTAGCTTTTAGGGTCAAGCAGATCATCGATATTGTGCACTTGCTCTGGCAGACTAACAGAAAGCCGATCCTCATGTTTCTTATAAACTGCTGGACTGTAACTTCAAACTGCATACATACTAATATTAAACATGGACCTTTACCTTTCTCATCAGTTTTAAAATATTAAGGCAAAAAATCCCAGCCAGATCTGTCTCACTGAGCAGCATTTTAACTGAAAATGTATATTGATAGGAATCAAATTTTGGGTCCCTTTCAGTTTCATCATTTCAACCTTGTGTTGCACATGAATAGCATTCCTGATTTAAAAAAAAAAAAAGTGTCCCAAAAGTCGCTTTAGAATGAATTAGTTAATTTCCAACTGGCATTTAGTGGCTGAATTTCAAAAAGTGTTTTATTATTATATTATTCCATACACTCTTTAAAAAAGAAAAAAAAGCACCCCTGAGATCTCGGCCTTCTTTTGCTGGTTGCTGCTTTCAGACGACGCTAGAGCACGCCCGACCCGAGGAGCCCAGCTGGGACGAGGACTTCGCAGACGTGTATCACGAACTGATCCACTCTCCAGCCTCAGAAACGCTGCTCAACCTGGAACACAACTACTACGTCAGCGTGTCCGAGCTCATCAGTGAGAGAGATATGGAGCTCAAGAAGCTCCAGGAGAGGTTAGTAGTAGAGTGTGAAGTGAACGTTTGTAGGATTTTGGCCTGGTGTTCTGGTATGGTTGTAACATAGCGATAAGTTCTAATGAATGGGAGGTTAATTTACTCCTACAGCTCTAACGCTGGGTTCTCGTAGATCTTGAAAGTCAAGTTCAATGAGTTCAAAGTTTGGGGCGCGGTCATTAAAGATATACTACATCGTAGTTAGATTGAACTGAATTACGCTGCAGATTTGTTCTAATCTGTAAATGAATTTCATTTGGTAGGGCTGCACTATTGTAACAAACCTTTCACGGTGCTGTATTTACTGAGTGTTTTCAGGGGTGAGCTTTAACTTCAAGAGCAGCATGTTTGTTTCTGATGTTGGACTAGAGAGGGTTTTTTGTTTCATCAAAGGTCTTGATGTTTTCCTCTTCACCCATACACAGGCAGGCAGTGGAAATGGACAAAGTCATGCAGGAGCTGGGGAAGACCTTGAGCGATCAGGACGTTAATACAGTGGCAGCGCAGCACTTTGAGGCTCAGCAAGTAAGACCGCTATGACACAGCGAGCCAGTTTGCAGCATGCCTTAGATGGATTCTGTGTTAAACCTGAAGAATAAATAAAAATACCCAGTCAGGTGCGGTCTAGTTAGGTGAGGGCTGTGATTTTTATTCATTCAGAAAACTTATTGTAATATTGGACTTCTCATATTCCTACAGCTGTCAATCAAATATCTGCTCATGGGGCAAATCTGCAGGCTGTAAATGGAAGGAAAAAAAAAAACCCAAAAAAATAATCATTAACGTCCAGGCCATTCGAGCAACTACTTGCCTTGTATTATATTGCCTATACATTTAAAAATCTCCCCTTCTTGCACTTACATTTCGCCATTCTAGCCTCGGTAGCACGTGTGTACGTGTTTTCGTGGTGTGGCTTGTTGGAGGGAATATTGAAAGAACAGGGTTGTATTGGTTTTAATTTTAAAGGTGACATATACAACTTTTCCACAAGCAGACACAGTTCCCTGAGGACTTTATGAAATGCCTGCGACATGCATTTGTCAAAACACCACCAGGATAAAGCACATCCCACCCCTCTGTCCCGCTGGCCAATCAGGTAGCACTTTCCTCATGAATATTCATGACTTCTCAAGCCATGGCTGGAGATAGTCAGATGGGAGCAGTGTAATGCGAATGAGCTCCCTTTGTGACATAGAAAGCGGAGCCAACTCTAATTGGCTTGTTAGAGCGCATGTTTTCTGAGAATTGCAGCCCAAAAGAAACCGACTGGGCCGTTTTATTTCAGGATTTGAGAGTTGGTAGGCACTCCGGATACCTAAATGTATGTGCACAAGCACAGAAAAAGTGAGTTTTTCATAATATGTCCTCTAAGTTTTATAACCGCTAGCTCTAGGTAATTCCCATAATCGTTGACTCTGAAATCATTCACCTTACCTGTAACGGAGCTCATTAAAGCTCACATTATTGCACTAATGAACCTCTCATATATTTGAATGAACGATATACCTGAATGATCTAAAGCTAACTTGACTTTTATTGATTATTATAAATTCTCCCGCAGTGTGGTAAGTAGCCGTTGTGTCTGTTTAGGTACTGGAGAACAAGTGGGCAAGCGAGCTGAAGCAGGTAACTGGCATTCAGAAGCAGGAGTACCAGGAGTGGGTTGTTAAACTATACCAGGACCTACGCAACCCTAACAACAGCACCATCACGCAAGTGTCACATTAAGAGCCTCATTATTGACTTTAAAGGATGTAAGTCATTCAAGCGTGAACTGTGAACAGAAGGATATAAGTCATGGGAAATTGTTTGTGTTGCAGTGAGGAGATTAAGGTACAGCCTGGACAGCTGACCGAGGTCGGCGATTTGGGGGCCAGAGTGTTCGAGGAGCATCGACAGCTGGAGGAGAGCTTCACCATTCATTTAGGTATGGCGACTGTTTGGAAACACCTGAACAAACCGCAGTGTGAAAATACACACCCCGCCTATATTCTATACATGTCTATCGAGTATCTATTGTAGTTAGAAGTTTACAGAAGTAAACTGCGGTCAGAAGTTTACATACACTAATCATGGACATGTACAACATGCATCTTTAATGGAAAAACTTTGCTTTGGAATGGCCTGACTGTAAGTAAATTGTTTACTTTAAGTACTGTTTGCTAATGTGATGGTATATTAGAAAATGTCTTTACTGAATGTTGAATGTTTGTAGGATTTATATGGAATTATCACTGTAACCAGCAGATGAAGTATTAGATGTTGGAATTGATCAAGAGTGCGTCAAGGTCAAGTATCTGAAATAGTTTTGGGAAGCAGAGGAATCGAACTCGCTTGTGTTGAGTTGTACTTGCTTTTCTGCATTCTAAAAAACCTAGCTGGTTCTATTTCTAAAAAAAAAAATGTAATCAAAATTCTCATTTAAATCACAGCAACCCTTTATCAGGATAAAGCAGCAACCTGCCGTGTCCAATACACTCCCGTGTTAATCAGCGTGTGGCTTTTCTTTGTCCGACGAACTCCATATCTGACCACCAGAGTAAAATCCACCTGCTCATATCAGCATGAGAGTAAAAACCACCTGCTCCCATCAGCATGAGCGTAAAAACCACCTGCTCCCATCAGCATGAGCGTAAAAACCACCTGCTCCACTGACTTCTGTGGTCGCTCAGGATCTTGATGCACACCTCTAACACGTGTTGTAATTTTCACAGTGATAATGAATCTGCAAAATTATGTCGTTGCTAAAAATGAATTAGAGGTAAAAAATTAGAACATTAGCATTTTTCCTAAATGCCAGTTTTCATTTTTTTGGTCCAGGGGCTCAGCTGAAGACGATGCACAACCTGCGGCTGGTACGGGCCAACGTGCTGGACTTCTGCAAGCACAGACGCCACGGCAGCGGAGGCAGCGTCAAGCTGCGTCGGCTTCAGACGGCGTTCTCTCTGTACTCGTCCTCTCTCTGCGGCCTCGTCCTGCTCGTCGATAACAGAGTGAACTCCTACAGCGGCATAAAGAGAGGCAGGCCACCTCAATCACTCGCTATATATGAAGGCTTTTAGACATCCAAGTGTTTATAGTTGTATGTCAAGCTAGCTAGACTGGATAATTATGAAGAACTGATTAATCACTGGATTATATACAAGTCCAGTCCTGTTACACACTTACTATTAGTACTACTGCTTAACATTTTAAACATTGATTCAATCTGTTATATATTTTATAAAAGCGGTAATTTTTATAATCATTAGTTTCAGCATGAAAGTGAATATTAAATACTAGTATTAAAATACAGTATATGAACGCTATTGATATAAATAATACACGTCGTTTATTTAAATTATACTTTATAAGACAAAGGTCCCCGTGCATGCGTTGGTTTCCTCCGGGTGCTCCGGTTTCCTCCCACAGTCCAAAGACATGCAGATTAGGTCAACT
>JAQQZX010000002.1:23006339-23036375 GCA_030068355.1 Notoglanidium maculatum
AACAACCGCTCAACTAAGTAAAGAGAAACAACAGTCCATCATTATCCAGTCTCTTTTAAAGTCATAAAAATAAAGAACACAACTGAATTAGAAGGCGTGTACAAACTTTTGACTGGTAGTGTAAATAAAACAAATCAGATTGCAGACCAGAGAATCTCTAGCCCTTAAGCTGGTCCCTGGTCCAGTAAACTGCCTTGAGCTAAATAATTTACATGCATGTGATTGGCTGTAAAACTGTAACACTTCAAAAAGTGACATCTCAACAAGTTAAAATATCTTGAATGTAGTCTAAGTGATCTAGCATTTCTTATTAAGACTACACAACACCGAATCTGAGATTATTTAACCTATTTCTAGACTGGAAACCAACTATTCCAAGATGTCTTGGCAAGTAAAATGATGCAGCATTTAGGAGATAATTTCACTACTATTAAGTAAGTACTACTTAATTAATTACTAATTAATTAATACTAAGTAATTTTCTTCTCAAATTCCATTAAAAAAAATTTTTTTGCAGTCCACAAAAGCTCAGTTCAAGCCAGCTATTTTTTTTTTTTGTTAACATGTTTATCATCTCTTCTGCAATATTTTTTCATGTACTTTGTTCGGTCTGCTGAAATGCTGTTTGCTGTGCACCAGCTTATGACCCCATGTTCAGAAAAATGTATGATGATGTAATCATGTCAGAGTATCGCTATCATATGGTCATAATGTTTAGTTCATTGGGTGAGTCAGGGCTCTTCTCACAGATATGTAACGGGATCAGTGGAGGTGGATTATTACATTGTTACACTTTTGGGAAACAGTGAAGTGGCTGCAGGCTTCTGTGGAATTCCTGCTGAATTTGTGTTGTTGGACAAAGAGGGAAGCTTTCCGGATCCCGTTCCATTTAGTGTGGGAGTTAAAAGGGAGGGGAGATCGAAAAATGGAGGGAGAGAAGGATCTGGGAGGAGAAAGAAGGAGGGAAGATGAGAGCGAGTTTAAGCGGGAGGTGGGTAAGGGAGGGATAAACATTAAGGATGGACTGAGCTTGGGTGCAGGTTGCATCATTTAGAGGAAATGGGCAAGTGAGAAGAAGGTTTCTGAGGATTTGGTTACTGCCAAGGAGGTAAACTGGTAAGATTTATGACTTTTATAAGAATAAATAAATAAATAATATAATATAAAATAATAACAAATAAAAATTTTTTTTTAGTAATCTAAAATTGTATGTTCAGTCATGCTCTCCAGTGATGTGAAGAAACAGGTATGTGTGTGTGCGTGTGTGTGCAGTGGTTTTAATTAAAGTGCTTCGAACAGTGTAGATGTGTTTTCGTGAATGATAAAGTCCAGTAACAGTTGCTGAGATACTGTGTGAGAGTCCAGCTCCACTTTCCGAGTTAAACATTAACGTCTGAGCTGTGCCAGCTGTAGCCTGGTGTTAGTGGGATCATTTGGACATAATATTTATTAATGAATCACAAAAAGAGTCGGAATCCAAAAAAAGTGTGATTAATGAATGCTGTTCACTTTGCTGAATGGCGAAGGCTGGTCATCTCACTCACTGTCTCCCTCCGGACATCACTGACCATTTCCCTCTTGCTCTCTTTTGACCTGATAAGTGTCTTTCCATATCACATGACCGTAGTAGTGCTCATCTCCTAGGACGTCTCCAAGGCCCCAGGGCGGTTTGGCCTGGAGGATCGGGTTCCTGCACCTGAATCTGATAGCAGAAAGATGAGGACGAGTCCAGCTTGGGGGTAGACATGTGATAGGGATTCTCAGTTTTCATATAAGTGGGTTGGAGTGATTGGAGTCCAGATTTTAAACCTCCTCATCAGTGTATTACTGATATTTGACCAGAATAGATTTAAGCTATAATATACAGTTAATACAGGCGACCTGATGTTTAGCGTACTTTCCCCGCTGAATTAAACCGAATCAGGCTTGTTCATCGATTGACAATTTACTTATCTTCTACACTGTGGTGGTGGTGGTTGACCAAGGGTTGGGCGATATGACAAAATCGCAATACCAGGATGCTTGAAGACATTTCGACGATGCACAACATGCGTCATGATATTTAGGTTTGCTAACAAACTAAAAAAGATTACATTTTTAATGTCTACAAAAAAATTAATTACTTAAATCTGAAGAGAAGAAACATTTAACAATTTTAAAGATTTAGTACACACAAAGTGTTAACACCAAACATCTTAGAAAAGTGTATTGTCAAATTAACATGTTTTATTAGCATAGTTATCATACTCTTAATGTATAATTAATACATATAGATGTGCACACAGATACAGTGTTTATATCAATATCTCACAACTGTCTAACCTATCATAATATTGATGTTATATCATATTTCCCAGCCCTAGCTGACCATCAGCTCCACGAGCATCGACTTAATGTTATAACAGCCAGTGAGTCATGAGGTCTTTGAGTTGTGCCAGATGGTTTGGGGGTTATTAGGCAACAGCTACAGATTATCAGGGCAGTCTAACCCGAATACCACTCTCCAGCTTGCCAACATGTAAATAAAGCTTGCCTCGGTGCAGAAACGTAATCTAGAATGAGTTATTGCCTAATTTCTATTCAAAGTTTAAATTCTGTCCAAAGCAAATGTTTTGGTGCTGGAGAGATAAGTGATTTAGTTCTCTGTATTTAATGCTTTATGAACCAACTTGAACCATAAATATCCCATTCTTAGCTAAATATGGCATATATTTATAGCTTACATGTTCTGTTAACTGGGACCTTTATTCATCAGTGGTCCAACAGGTCCATTTTTATGGCATAACGGTATGCACCAACGTTGCAAAAGATGTACCCTTTGTGGAACCATCCCACCAAGGAAAAGTATAGTTTGGTACCTTTATTTCTGAGAGTGTACGTACATTGAGCATACCACAGCGTGAAACTATAAGGTAAATAGCAACGGGCAAGCCTTTCTTGAAGAAAGAGGTACCTTTCATGAATGCAAGGTTTATCACATGAGTGGCAGCAAAAATTGAGGTCAGGGGTGATGCTAGAGATATTAGGAAAAGATTAAGAGCAGCAGGGCTGGCTAAAGCCATGTGACCTTGTTTAGGTCTTAAGATCTTCCCTGCATTATTAATAAGGAACGCCTGCGTTGTCCAGGGCTTCTGAGTTTTCTCGGAGTTTTGTCAAAGCCCTAGCTGGTCTCTCTCAGCATGGAGTTTCTTAGTTTCTTTCTTGCCTTAACAAGGTGTCTTTTCATTCTACGGAAGGTCAAGCAAGTTTAAAACGCAGATCCGTTATTTTCATCTTAGACAGCCACGTGAATAAACAGTGTCTAATGTTGTTCCTATAGCCTTTTCCACACTGAAATGACCAAAGCCAGACATTCTTGTGGCATTCTAGACAGCTGGATTCAAAACTAGCAGAGCCTAAATGTTCGCATAAGAAGGAGTTCATCCATTCCTTTCGAGCTACACCACCACATGGAGGTTTTTGAGGTTTTGTTAAACGTATGTCTTAACTGCTGCTTGTGGTTGTGATGTCATGGTGGAGCTATCCTGTGTCTTACTTCTTCAGTAGGGACGTTTTTAATGTTGTTTCTACACGCCCCCGATGTTAATAATACCTTAACTGAAAAGACTTGATTCTTTAGTAGATCAGATTACTAACGCAGACTCAATGTACACAAAGCCTGTTTTGTTTGGTGATAATGCTCTTCAGAGCCAGGGGGGTGATGGTGGTGGGGCGGGGTGGGGTTGAGATGGAGTGTTGAATAGGGTCTGGAAATGTGGCACTGGGGGAGAAGAGCAATGGTATCAAAAGAAGTAGGAGAACCCTACCCCCTTCCCCTTCCCCAGGCTCAGATGCTTCAAAATCCACACCAACCATTCATATGGCAAGATCAGACCGTATCTACAGATTGCAGAAAAATGCTGTCCACATCCAGTGCTTTGGGCCATGCACTAAAAATATTATTATAAAAATCATATATTGCATCATAAGGGCCTGACTTGACAAATAATTCCAAGTTGGCCAACATGCATCACATCTATCTAACACTCGTAAATGCAACACTTTGTCTAATATCCTGACTCTTATAACTGATGGTAAGGATTTTCCTCCTGTAAGACTGAAAGGCTTTTGAACTTTTTGAACTTTGTGAAGTCTCAGAAGTTGGTACACCCCTTTCCTTGGAGTCTTTGCTTTAGATTCAGCTCATGCAGGGCTTGACAATGAGATGATGACTTGATTTAGGTATCTTACCACTGGTGTGGTTTTTCAGCATGGTGCCAAATGTCACCTTTATTCCTGCTGCAGACTGGGATTTGTTAGGCCAGATTCATTCATTATAGATGCCATGAAGCGATTCATATGCACGCGGGTCATGCAGACTTTGTAATCATTTCCATCAAAGGCAGATGAGGTAACATGAAACTACTCATTGACTGATCTTTTGTAAGAGTCCTCTGAACGCAGGTCAGAGGGGGAATGACCTTGGAGCACAGCATGTGGTGAGAAGGAGAGTGGTCACAGGAAAGCCATTATGAGTGGGGGTTTAGGAGACTAGGCATTGGGGCAGCAACGTTGCGACCATGCTGAGTTCCCTGATGAGCTCTTTTCAGGATCGTACGAGTGTGATTCGGGTGTTAAAGAGCGGTGTTGTCTTGTTGAGGCAAGCTCCCCACCAGTTCCTGTCTTAAGAGCTATGGAGAGCATTGAGTTTTATTTTGGCTTGGTGGCTGAGAACATTAATAGCTTAAACTCTTACAGCTTTCATTATCTCACAGTGTTCCTGTTTTTTTTTAGTGACTGGTTGAATTCTGAATTCAGCCTTAGCTGTTAAAATCTCAGACACGCCAAATAATCCACTGATATCGCTCCTTTCCAAGGCCATAAAAATGAGTCAAGTCTTTTAAAAAAAAAAAAATTTTGACAAAGATTGCTCACGTTCTGTCTTATTAGAGCAGATGGGGCCGCGTTACTGGAGGAATTTCACACCAAATATGAATATAGCACCTGGTTGGGGTTTTTTTTTTTCCTCCTGGAAGGCGACGGATGCTCAGAGTGTTCTCTCACATCCCTCAAGCTCAGATGGTGCGATGGAGACTCGTAGCGCACCGGCAGACCACAGTGCCCTCACTGAACCCAGGAATGCTTTCAGCACTCGTGCAGATTGAAGTGCTTTTATATCTCAAGAGCATATACTGATTCCCAACAGACCAAGGCTGCAGAGGAGCTGGTCTGTCTGTGTTTTTGAATATATTGATCTGAATTTCATCAAGAATGTCTTTCAGTTTTAGTTCTATGCATATGTTTATTTATAAAAGGTCATTTTAAGTTTGAGTGATTCTTTCTTTCTTTCTTCCTTCTAAGGCAATTAGAATGCAGAAGGGTGAGTAAATTTTGGGAAGAGAATTGAGCTCATTGTAGGCATGTCTTGACATCAGAAGGGACGATGCCCTTTGCAGACTGACATGTCATGCCCCAGAGGCTTGTCGGAAGAAGTGCTTGGTGGTGTTGTGTTTCCCTCAGCAGCTCATTAGAGTCGTGGTGTTTGTAGGCGGTTGGACATCATTCTGTAGTTACAGGATAGTGTAGTTTTATACAGTAATATCAGTTGTGTACAGTATTGGTTATATGTGATTATGGGATTACCATTTCATTTGTTTACTTGGCAGATGCTTTTATTCAAAGCGACCTACAAACTGATGTGAGAAATTGAAAATTAAAGGCTGTGTTCAAAAGCTCAAATCTGATTTTTTGCCTTAATGTAACGCAGATCTGGTGTTTTCAGGGATGTGTGGACATACAAATCCAGTCTTTTTAAATCAGATAATTAAGTCACTTTCATGTTCTCGTAGATCGGACATCTGTATGATTCGTAGCCATGTGACATGAATGAGAACGGTGAGATCGGAATTCATGTGGCTTTTTGCGTACACGCATGCCCTGAGCGCTGTTGTCATCAGACAACAGAGTTCTGCTGAATTCTGATTTAATAAAGGTTTACGTAATTATATAAAAGCATGTGCAAACACTCACAAAAATGTACAAGCTGATATTCTGTGGAGGAAAAATCTAATTCCCTCATGGCCCAGTGGTGTTACCCTTTACTTTAGCATGCATAGCCTGTTCTGATATTGTCACGTGTCTGTGTTTTCGCTTCCTGGTCCTGGTTTGTCACTGGTTGATTTCCCTACACTGTGTATATTTTTTCAGTTTTAGCCTTTTGATTAATTTACCAGTTCAAGTCTCATTGCATGTACATGTTACTAAGCCCTTTTTTCTTGTGTTCTGTGTTCCCCGTGTTTCATTCTCATTTATTCATATTATGGATATGCCCTTTTGTGTCATTAATAGCACGTATTACCTGGTTACACACGTTCCATCTGCAGAGTTTACTGCAAATGGAGAAAAAGAAGAGTTTTATAAGATAAAACTTTTTCACATTTTAATCATTTTCAGTTGAGCACTCATAATGGTATTTCCATTACCACTTATACAATGATCTGGCATCCAGCCAAAACACATGATCATGTCACACTTCTCAATAGACTTGTGCAATATATAGTATTTCCTCACTTCCTCATTTCAGTTTGATGTGGGTTTCACAGATATCCGCGTTCATCGTGGCTATAAGACCAAATACCACATGCAAAAAATCGAAGTTCCTTATTGTTTTCTATGCCCGTGTACTATGCTCATAACATAGGTCACTCTTTGTAAATCACATGCCGACTTTTTGAGCGCACATGCTACAAAGATTTATACCCAGCACTAATCTGAAAGAGGTACAGAAAGATCTCTGGGTGTTGTTTGTGTACTCTGTCTTCATTCTTAACACTTCGAATCCAACCCACCATGTACAGGTCTGTCATGCACAGCAATTTGTTATACAGTTCCGGAAATCTGAAGTGAAGGGACTAGCTCAGGTGTGTCAGTAAAAAACAAGTACTTTTTAAAAAATGCACCAATGTATTCACTTTGCATGTTTTTTTTTTTTTACATGGATTGTGTGAAACAATGCAATAGCTTTATTATGTCCCTAAGCAACACACAATAGAAAGAATAGGGGAACCGAAAGGACATATCCCACTATTCACCTTTACTGTGTAGTCCTTAATGAATATACATATACTGGATACAAAATACGGACGCGTTTCCTTTGTGAACCAGTCGTTTTTGGAAGCGTCGTATGGTGAGACATCAATTTGTCATTCAGGTTTCTCTTACTGTGTAAGATATGTATGTATCTAAGGTATTTCATGAGTTACATAAAATTGGTATTTTCTTACCTTCATTAGTTTGGTATGTACGCCGACGCGTTCGGTTTGAAGCCTTTCTCGAAGGGGCTTTGCAAGTGTTCTCACATATCTGATAAACATCACTGACATTCATCTTCAGAATGCAAAGTGCACTGGCATCTCACTCTGTTGACTTCTAGCTTCGAACTGCTGCTGTAATCATAAAGACTGTCCTGTACTCATCCCAGGACTCTTATTAACAATCCACTCATACTGCCCATCCTTTCAGCATACTTTATAGTACACGATTGTAGAAGAGAAACATTGAAAAGTTCCCTTTTGAGTCTGGTTCCTCTCAACGTTTCATCCTCACCTCCTCGTTCCTCCTCTCAGGGAGTTCTTTTCCTCTTGCCACTGTCGCATCTGGCTTGTTCGTTATGGATCTAAATCTAAATCCAGGTTTTTTCATTTACCCAGAAATATAACCATGCTACATAAATCTTGTAACGGGAGTGTTTATAATAATGGAAAAATGATTATGCTTATGTCAGCAAACCAAATCAGGGTTGGTATGTGTCTCTGTGAGTTCAGACAAAATGCTGTGTATCATTCCGTCATAGAAACGTGTCCAATAAAAGAAACCGGGCTGTACACGATATTATTGCTTTGTGCAGAACAGCCTCTCAAGACTTGGCGAGCCTGCAGGAAGTGCTAAGGACAATGGATGCTAATTAGAGGCAGCAGTAAGGAGGCTCTTGACACAGCCTTCTCTAATCAGGCCTGAGGGAATGAGCTCATGATGGAACGAAGAAGGTTGGGGTGGGAGTCCATAGAGTGGATGACCTGGCCCTGGCCTGCGGGTGAGGCATGGGGAAAAGAAAGCAGCTAAGGAATGTGCCCCCCCCCTCCATCACTCTTACACATTACAATTGGAAAAGAAGATAAGCAAAGACAGTAGCAGGCAAATGGATCATCACAACATGCTCCTTCATTTGAGGGAAACCTTTTGAGGCAGATTTTAAGTTTTATGTACATAGTTTAAATTCTGAATCGAAGGCTAAACTCAAATCCTGCTGCAATATCTACACGAAGGAATGCATGATGTCATTTCTAAATTTGGGATACTGATATCAGAGCCCTGACTGACGGCTGATACCGACGCTGACCCGATAACGCAGCTATTCTCACAGCAGCCGAGTCGAGACTCGACAAGTTGAGCTATTCAAAACATTCCCATCACAGCGCTTACATGCTTTAATCTTCCTGCACAAGAACTGTCATGTCAGCAAACGTCATATGTTTACAGCATGAAATATGTCAGCGAGTTAGATCATTTGAGAGAAGATCGTTTGAACAACGCACACGACCTTTTGCCTTTTTAAATAAGCTAAATTCCTATATAAACACCTTGGAATAGGCTCTCAAGAGATTGTTCACCCTTTATGAAGATTTACTTTGTAGTCATCTCCTATCTAAATATCGGTGCTCTGTCTTGTCCATCAGATTCAGAATGCTGATGACCCGATGGATGCTTTGGAAGAACTGAGCCCACTGAGAGCACTTACTGAAGCTCTCCCTCACCCTACACCTCCTACCTACCAGTTGGAGTAGATCCCTCGTCCCCCTCAGCGACCCCTGCCTCCGGGAAGTATGCCTGGATGGAGGTCCCAATGTCATCTGGTGCTGCTCAACCTGTTGTCCTGTGGCCTGGAGATCTGCGTGGCAGCTGGCATCACCTATGTGCCACCGCTGCTGCTGGAGGTTGGCATAGAGGAGAAGTACATGACCATGGTGCTAGGTAAGATTTTTCATACATTCCTAAGGATTTGCTTCACCAAAATGGCTATATAGATCGAAACCAGTAGAACTTTCTAATCATGCTCAATATTTTGATGATATTTTAGTGTGACCTCCCATATTTTGTTTCCAGTTATGAATCACTACAAGAAGTAATCTCTCTCCTTTGACATAACCTTGATATATTCACTAGTTGCAACTGCAGAGATTTCACGTATTCATGAAGGTGGAAAAAACAGCGAAGCAGATGGTAAACAAAAAGGTTAAATGTACTTGGTTAGGCAGAAAATATTTAATTCCATTTTTAATTCCATATTTAATAGTTAATTCCAGCACTGTGTGAAAAGAGTGCGTTTGGAACCGTGGGTTGCACGTCGCTATCCGATCCCACTCGGCTAGTTGAGAGTCTTCAACAGCACATGCCAGCTCTAGGAGGATAGTCCAGACTCATGTTTAGATGCTCTTGAGGTATTCTGGAACCAGAGGCGAGACGTGTAACACAATGTAGTGTGAGCGTCTCGTGTACGAATAACATACTGTGCGTCAGAAATACGACTACCCCAAGCATACCCCAGGGTTACTTTCAAAAAAATAAAGAGGGATGAACTGAGTGCTGAGGTGCTTTTTTTAGCCATGCACATTTATACCGCTCTTCAAACGCAACCGAAATTGGGGAGCATCGTGTTTGGCAAGCAGAAACATGTTGGAGGAGAAATTGAAGAGAAGTGGGAAGCAATTCGAGGCAGAAAGGCATTCAGACCTTAAATGATGTAGATGGAGATGTTTGAGTCCACTCTCCTGTCCCACGATGCCGGCTGTACCGTTCACACAGACGTTGAGCCCGGCTCTGTTGCTATCAATGAGGCACCATTCCGGATTCAGACTTTTTACATAGAAGAGCCAGGCAGAAAAAAGGCGCAACATTCCCGCCTTGAACAGGCAGTGTAATGGGGCTATTAAAGGTTCTGTAGATGGACATGATTTTCCTCACTACACACTTTCAGTGATTTATGCTGCACCTCCATTTCATCCACATGAGAATTGGTATGTCCTTAGATAGTATAAGAGGATAAACAGATTTATTACACTGCACATAACATTTTAATATAAAATTAAATAGGGAATTTGTAGCCTTTGTATGCCGGTTCACTGAACTGATGTGGTCTTTGCTGTTAGCATTAATTAGGATTTTAAAATGTACTCTATGTGGCTGTGTGGTGTGGGTTTAGTCTTGCTATGATTGGTTGTTCTAGTTGTAGCTGTAAAGGTTATGGAGTCATAAATGTGAACTGAAGTGACGAGTGTTGCTCAGACTGAATTAAATCCAGCATTTTGTTTCTGCAGTTTCTGTTTTTCCACTGATATACAGTCCATTATTATTTTTTTTCTGTGAGTGAGATTAATGATGTTCTTTGATTTAAAATTCCTCGGGATAGTTTTCTTGGCGATGGCTCTATTAATTTTTGATGCGTCTCCAAGCAGGAGGGATAATTGAATGGGGACTTGTTGCCAAAAAATTTTAATGGATATGCACTACCATATGCCATGGATCAAGTTGTCTGGAGTATTGTATGTGCCGAATTCAGTCCATGAAGCCCATTTGACATATGTTTTTGCTCTGTATAGTGTATTCTGTGTGTTGTATAAGATGTAAACTGCTTGCATTAGTCATGAAGAAAGACAAGATGTCTCTTTAAGAGATTCCTGTTAGCGTGATATCTCAAGAACGAGAGGTTGAACGTTTATAGGATTGATATGCATTTTTCACAGTAACCAGCAGATTAACTGATTAGATTTTGGAATTGATCCAAAAACGGTGAAGCTCACAGCAAGGCAGAAATAGTTTTTTTTTCTTCAGTAGCTTCCTTCCTAGCAAGAAGAACTAGACTTGTCTATCCCCATAGACACCACTGACATCACGTTCGAACAGTTTTTCCTATTTTTTTTATAGATTTTGGAGTTCATAGTATAATATCCACATCCGATCCTATTTGGATTCATTAGACAGGGAAATTTCGTATTTTCCAAAGTTGCCAACATGGCTAGCAAGGAAATTCTTCCAAAAATGCCCAATCAAAAAATGCCCTACAAAATCTTAGCGCATGTCGGTCGATAACAAGGAGGAAATTTTTTCCAGATGTGCGCCAAACAGCAGTACGGATTTTATGAGTATTACTTGATATTAAGTATCTCCTCAGCCAAAAACGCCGCAGTCCCGCCTTCTCATTTTCCATTGGCTCACAAGACCAAGACTCACGAATCGAAAGCTTGTATTTCACCTAGATAAAGTTAGCATGAGGTGAAAGCAAGTGTGTCCCACGTCCTGTTTAGCTCATGTCCTCCGTATTGCTGTATCAATCAGTTAGAAATCAGAAATGCTACGCTGAACCGTAGATGTTGTCACCTCTGATAGATTTTGGAGCACATGATGGATGGTGTTAATCCCAACACCATGATTCAGGCTTAGATGTAAGAAAATCTATTGTTCAGAAACATGTGTGATGCCTTCTTCTACCCATGTGGAGCAGTTTTGTTTTTAGTAATCAGGTAAGGAAACATCCAGGTATGAATGTGCTCCTAACCTTGAACCCACACAGGTGACTTGGAGAGGAGTGGAGACGCGATATATGGTGAGAAAATAATTTACACTGTGCACCACTTTCCCCTCCGTCAACAGCTGCAGAGCAAGAGAGAAAGAGCCTTTGTGTGCAATCCCATCCATCCTGGCAAGCACTGTGTATTTGCTAAACTCACAATGGCAAAAGAATGCAAAGCACTCCAGAATAAACACAGTGTCTATAGTGCAACAGAATAAACACTATATATAAAGTTAACAAAACTGAATATGCTTCCTCGCAATTTTTGTCTTTGCACAGCACTTCGGAGGTACTTTTTAATTCCTCTTTGTGATTGGTGTTCTCCTACATTGTTGTGTCAATGTCTCACAGCTGGTGTCTTTCTGCTCAAAAATAATGGCTCCTGCCCCCCTCTGGGGTTTTGTGTGAGCATCTCACTAATGCTGCTGAACATTTGTATATCTGAAACACTGCAGTATTGTTTCATATTGTGTGTGTGTGTGTGTGTGTGTGTGTGTGTGTGTGTGTGTGCGTGTGTGTGTGTGTGTGTGTGTGTGTGCACGCGCAAGAGCAGGTTTGTACTTGTGTCGCTTGGACCCTTTTCACGAGAAGGGTCCAGATGACACTTTTGTGAGAAATATGTGAGCATCCTGTTGAGACTCATTGAGATTTAAATGCCAGCTGAACTGCATGCAAGTGTTCAGTTTGAGAAGGTTATGCTTTCCAACTCAACAACCTCAAATGACTTCTGCTGACTTTGGCAGTCACTTAAAGCTGCAGTAAGCAACGTTAGCAGTCCTGGCTAACTTCTGCCAAGCTTGGGGAGCATAGGACGCTATTCCCTATCTTCAAGCCTGTCTCCAAAACCCTTTCCTGCAGAGACGGATACTTGCACAGCGAAGAAAGCAGCACAATGAATCTGCTGATTGATTTGTGGACATAACCTAATATGAAACTGTGGGGTTAGATAAAAATTTTGCAACCCCAACAGCAAAATTGTCCTTCCTCGTTTCCCCTGTCGCTCAGAGCGCCATTTTATTGGAAGCATGTGTTTATACTTGATTTGATGCTGCTGTGCAACAGGCAACAAAATAACCAGTGTACTGGAAATGGTGAAATATTAATTGGGAATTAATGGGGACCTAATTCAGGATCCTTGTATGTATTTACATGATTGTGAAGAAAGTAAGGAATAAAACACTAGCGTGCATGCTCTTGTAGGAGAATAACCAACAATCAGGTGGTGTGATGTATGTTGACCAGAAGTGGAGTTACTGTTACCTCCCTGAAATTACTTACTTTCTAACAAGGTCATGTTTTGTTCTTAGTCAATTCAAGTGGTTTTACTGCAATTTCAACCATATATGTAGCTACACAATACATATTGAAACGAGACAACGTTAATCCTGGACCATGGTGCTACATATTATACCACAATAACTTGCCAAGAATGATCATTTGTCATTAATTAAAGAATGACTCACATTTTATCCATTAACAGTTATGTTTGTTTAATGTTGTGGAAAATCTCTGAAACAAATTAGTTCCTATGAACAATTTATTTATACCCGCTATAAACCCTCGTTCCGTCTCCATCATCATTTCTCTGCAAGTTAATAAGACAAAGACAAAGCAGCTTGTCATGGTACCGAGAAACCAGAAACCAAAAACTACTTTGTCCTTAAAACGTTCTGGAAACCTTTAAGAAACAGCTTTACCTCTGATCGTTCCAAGGCACTGACACCGGACACGCCCATCACAGATGCTAAATAAAATGTCTCCTTGCAGCAAGTCAACGTTTATACCCATTTTTAATTCATTTACATGGAACATTCGCCATATGTATCCTGATAACGCATTTATGTAAACCAGCAATCTGAATTTCAACCTGATCTACTGCTCATATAGAACATGAATCACCTTCTGACTAATCAGTGTTGATCATTCAGCAGCACTGTGGTGTAATACACATTTACCTCGGAGAAGATGGCTACACATTGCACAATGAATGAGACACAAATTCTCCTAGCCTTTTAAGCTCTCAGACCTATGTTGGAACAGAAACCAGACACACGCAGTCTTACTAGCGATCACTGACGGATATCCTTTGATAAATTTCTTCAAGGCCAGCACGTTCCCTCGGCTATCCGTTTCCACCACTTCCATAGTGATACCCCACTACAGGAATAACATGCTTTGTCAAGTCCCGCTTCAACACCATAACATCAGACATGTATTATTGCATTGTTCGCGGTGTGTTATTCCAAACCTTTTATATCTTTAAACATTACAAAATGTGCAGGAACTCTTCCAGTTTTTTTTTTGTTTTTTTAAATCCTCTTTATGTTTGGATTTTTATTTGATAGTATCAGTCGACTGTGCACACATCTCAGTGACCCGAGTTTCATTTACCCAGTCATGCCAGAAACAAATGACATTTTAGACTTTAAAATAATGCTTGAAATATGACTTTATTGCCATCAGTACCCTTGACTCATCCCTCAGCCGGCATTCTTCTGGATCATACAGTATTTCCACAGTGAACTTAATATCTTCCTGAACATCTCCTCAACTCATCATCTGCTGCTGCTGCAGCTAGAAATAACCCCTGAGAATTTGGACGTGAATCAAATGAAAATTTAGGCCCAGGAAACTGGCTTAGTCATCTTCCTTAATTAGAAAGGAAGTAGAGAGAAGAAGTTTGGGGGAGAAGAGCTGATATTCAGTCATTGCACTTTGCTGATGCTTATAGAGGTTGGTTCTGGGAAATGCTGAGTCAGTAATTAACATCGTCATTATGGAACACAGTGTGTTCTTTTGCGTTTCATGGTTCATCTGGCAGGCAATGATCCTCAGAATCTGTTTTTGTTTTTTTCGTTTCTTTTTTTTTCTTTCTTTTTTTATCATATCCTGAGCCTAATTTCCTTAGAGAACCTTTCAAATACAGTGTGTACAAGGATGTTCTCATCACTGTGTACTACTATAAGAATATAATATGAGTCATTGTTCATTTCTCTGCAGGTATCGGTCCAGTGCTGGGCCTCGTCTTCATCCCACTCATTGGTTCAGCCAGTGACCGCTGTAGCAGTAGCTATGGACGTAGGCGGCCCTTCATCTGGCTGCTGTCTTTGGGTGTGCTCATGGCCATGCTCATCATCCCTCATGCCGATGTTCTGGCTTCCCGCCTCAGCTGGGGTGGCAGTTCCCATCCTAACCAGCCCCTCCAGGTGGGCTTGCTCATCTTGGGCGTGGTGCTGCTGGACTTCTGTAGCCAGGTGTGCTTCACACCGCTGGAGGCGCTTCTGTCAGACCTGTACGGTGGAAGCGAGGAGTGCGCCCGTGCCTTTGCTACCTTCTCCTTCATGACGAGTCTGGGTTCGTGCATGGGATACCTCCTGTCCTTGCTCGACTGGAGCTCTGGCCCACTTGCCCAGCACCTGGGTGGCCAAGCCAAGGGACTGTTCACTTTCCTTATTCTCATCTTCGTCTTCTGCGTGCTGGTCACCATGAAGGCGTCAGAAGAGGAAAAGGAGTCAGATACCCGGGCTGGATGCCTCTCCTTGTGCTATGTGCCCCGGAGACGGTTTAAGATCTGCCTCCCAAGGGCAGGTTCTCTAATATGTGTGCTCAGGAGCTGCTGGTCGGTTACACCAGCAATCTTCAGAAGCTACTGCCATGTGCCATATGTCATGAGGCGTCTTTGTGCCGCTCAGCTAAGCAGCTGGATGGCCATTGTGAGCTTCATGCTTTTCTACACAGACTTTGTCGGAGAGGGACTTTATCAAGGAGTGCCCAGTGCTGCACCAGGCACAGTGTCCAGGCAGCAGTACGATGAAGGTGAGACAGTGCTTCTTTTCAGCAACTTGTATGTATTTTTTTTCTTAATTACCCCTCAACAGAGTACATAAATAACCTGCTATAGGTGCAGCATATGAATCACATATGTAACCATAAACTCATATAATGAGTAAAAAAAAGGCAATTCTTGCTAATCACTGAAATGGGAGGTAAAGATAAGGGATGGATGGGGTTGAAAAAGATTACAAGCTTATGTGTATTTGCCAACGCTACTAAACAGAAATGTCCTGCCTCTTCTGATGAGAATTCAGAGCTCTTGGCCACACTCGACCGTCTGTTTTATGTCAGAAGTGGTCTGCTTTGTGTTTGTCACCCCCTCAAGTAATCATTTTTCCTCTGGTAATGAGTTTGTTTTGCTGGAGTTGGTGCTGTGCGCTTCCTGTCTCGTGGCCAGTGTGTCTGGCTCTTCTGAGTGAACTTGAGTTAACCTTCACCCACGGTCAGTGACTGTGCTGTGTGAGTCATCCAAACACCCAGATGGACACGCAGCCACGACTCACTGCTTTACTTCAACTAACCAGCAGCTCGCACATCTTGAACACGAGCTTTCCTACTTTACATAGCATCCCAACTGCTCTTTCTCCAACACACTACATTGATAGACTTGGTCTCTTGGGGTAGCCTATCAATAACAACAGCCAACTATAGCGAATTTACTAGTTTATTTCTAAGCACTGCTCCTAGACCGGCATATGGGTAGATGATCAAAAAAACAGTGCAGCCTGAGACATGTTCTGTGAGCGTGTTGGCCTGCTAGACTGTGTTTAAACTCTGAATTCATGGTGTGTGAAGACAGCTCAGTCATTTAAAATAGGAATCCAGGGCCTTTTCAAACATGTGCCATGGAAGATTTAAGGTTAGCTTTGTCTGTAATGTTTTGGCAAGGCTATCTGAAGTCTCACCATCTTTAAAAAGACAACCAGTTGTACATTTGGAGCCTGGAGACTAGTGAAAGCTGCAGCCATCGATTCTAATGCAATCCAATTTGTATAAATCACAGTCTGCTAGCTGTCTGTTCTTTTTGTGCACAGAAAAAAAATTCCAGCTTGTGCACAGGCATGGCTCTCTAGACGGGGGAAACAAAGAAAGTGGCTCGGGCCGAGCCACACAACACTATCCCAGCCAATCAGTATCACGGGGAGTATTCCAGCCAATCACAGGACGGGGGAAGGAGAGGGGGGAGATGGGAGTGTCAGTATTGTTTCTTTGGCGATACATGTCCATGAATTTGGGGGTGGAGCTTCTGAAGGAGCGCTGAAGGGAGGTGTATATTTGTATGGCTGTGGAGATCGTCTTCAGAATCGATGACTCCACCTTTAGGCCTGGTCTTATAGTACACTTTTTTAAATTTTTTTTTAAACATCTGCAGAATTTAGAAATGCTGTGTTTTCTGCATATTTTCGACTGACAAATGATTTAATTCTGTAACTGTTTCTTTAGTGCCGTCTCTGTTTTCTCTGTGCTCAGGCACTTTCTGTGCATCCTGAATACACCTTACCTTTTTCTATCTTTCTGAGCAACTAATGAGAATTTTATTGGTATGTTTTTAGTAACACTTCCCTCAACCGAAGTTATTATGCTCTTGGTTCACTGAATTATTTGCAATTGGAAATTGAACCAAACCACGAACCAAAAAATTTCCAATCAACAAGTATGAATTGAAACAATTCGTTAGAATTCATGAATTAGAAATGTGAGTGTTTGTTTCCAGCATAAACCTTTCATTTCTGTTTATCTAGGCATCCGCATGGGCAGTCTGGGGCTGTTCCTGCAGTGTGCTACCTCAACCTTCTTCTCACTAATCATGAACCGGCTGGTGTGTACGTTCGGCTCCAGGAAGGTCTTCTTGTTTAGCATGGTATCATTTACTCTCTCAGCGCTGGTCATCTGCTTGTCCAAGAGCGTGCTACTGGTCACAGGGATGTCTGCCCTTACCGGCTTTGCCTTCGCCACCTTGCAGACTCTGCCGTACACACTCACCTGCCACTATCACCAAGAGAAGGAGGTAGGCTTTTACACTGGATCTTTTGGTTTAACTCTGCTAAATGGAATAGGTCAAACAAAACACTTTAGTGCCTTCAGCACGGTAGGCAGAGGGTTCTAGACATGTCCATCCATAACTGTTTAAATTGTTATAAGGGTTTATAGAGAATGGTGTGGAAATACAAAAATCTCTGGGTGATCCAGGGGTATCAATGGAAAAGGCTGAGATGCATTGAAGCAAACAGAAATGGCCATTTTACCAGCCTTATTGGATTTTAATTCAACATCAAACCAGTTGTGACAGCAGAAGATCCTGTTAGGTGCCGATACAGTCAACAAAGAATAAGAAAGTGTGTCTCCATTTGGGCCAAGGAGGATCATCAGTATCAGCTATTGGTGTAAGCAACACAAATCCGTGGTTTCATCCAGTTAAGACTGAATGGTACAAGCATGTGAGGGCATAGCTGATGTTGTGACAAATGGTCCCTGATACCAAATATCCCCTGGTGCCCAACCTGGGTCAGACGCTACTTGTTTTACTGACTAGTGAAAGAATACCAAAAATTGGAGAAATGTTCGGAATGCTACTGCTTCCATAAGCATCACTGCTGAGCATCACATTTACGCTGCCACTTGAAAAAACACAAAACGTGGAAGGAGCTCTCTAGAGGTTTGTCTGTTCTGGGCTCCTGTAGCTGCACAACATGGCGGTTCTGTAGAAGAGGACCTGCGCCCCGTGTAGATGAAAAGGGCTTATTCTAATCTTACCAAAATGCAATGGCTTGTAATTACAGGTAATTAATAGCCTAATGAAAGCGTAAGTATATTATGGGATATATACTCCATTTCTGCTTAAAATCCTACATAGTGGACCTTTAAGCACTTAAAAATCTTTAAACTTATACTTTAAAATCTTATTGCTCAAACCAGAATAGGAAAAGGGTTTCATTAAACATCTCTGAATGGTTCGAACCCTTTCAGAGAGAATTCGAAGAAGCACTCCTTGAGGTTCATTTTTTAAGAGTGTACCCATAGATTTTAGCTTGACACTATAAAAAGGAAAATACGGTTCTGATGGTACTGCTGAGATCTTACAGGTTACTCTTATTTCCCACAGGTGTACATGCCAACCAACAAAACCAAAAAGGCACACGCAAACGGGATGAGCGTGTCACCCGAAACCATGCGCCTCACACTGAATGATGACGCGAGTGATCTGAACCATAACGGCCACGCCCACTATGACCAGGACGACCTGGAATATTACCCCCTTCAGCACAGTCAGAATGGTACGGATGTCGATCACAGATCAGACGATTATGACAAACGGGGCGTGGGCTTGGACTTCGCCATTCTTGATAGCACTCTCTTGCTCTCTCAGGTCTTCCCTTCTCTGTTCATGGGCATGATTGTCCAGTTCACGCAATCCGTCACTGCCTACATTGCTTCTTCGGCCATTTTCGGTGCAATCAGTGTATATTTTGCTACACGTGTCATCTTTGAACAGAAGGATCTTGAACACTAGGAGAAAACCATGAGTCTGAAAGACCAGGTGTCTTTCTCTCTAGGAAGTAAAAGTTCTTGTGACACAGATTTAGACTTCAAGCTACTAGAACACCAAAACCCGGACTAAAATAACAACTGTAATAAATCTGTAGTCATTCACCATGATGACCTGCTGTTCTTCTTTCTCCTGTCTGCCCACACAATAACATCCTGCCTGTCTCACCATCCTTCCTGTCAGTCATTTTCACCACACATTGGCCCAGACCAGGAAACCTAGATTTCGAAGTTAATTCAACATTAATGTAACAGTTTAATTTTCTTTTCTTTGCACTAACGTTTGCGTCTTATCATTCTCAGTCATTGACTCTACATAAGGTTTGTAATTTATCCTCAGCGCAGGCCTGTATGGCTTTACATTGCTGTGAAGATAACTTCACACTGCTCAGGCTTTTTTGTTCACTCATTTAAAAAAAAAAAAATACAACTTGGACCAACGATTGCATCAGAGAGATGCGATGTGTGATGCAAAGCCTTTATGTCATGTAAAGATTTAGAAAAATAACTATTTTACTGTATATATTTTTGTACATTAATAATATATACATATACCAACATATTTATATCCCTATGGGAATTTTTTGATGCAAGGTCATCTGTATTTATGTTCTGTTGCTAGCTTCACATCATATAGTTCAAGAATACATTTTGTCTATGTGGTTAATAACCAGCACTAACCGCCAAATCGTGGCAGAAGTAAAAAAAAAAAAACAGACAATCTAGAGTTATACTACCTAAACGATACTGTAGAAACACATTGTGCCACAAATTTTCCATCTTCATCCTCATCATGTAAATGATGCTACAGCAGGGTACGGAAACTGGGGAATTTCATTGGGCAATGAATTTATAAAAAGACGGTGTGTGAGAGTGCGTGAAAGAGTGCGTGTGTGCGAGAACGATGAGAGTGAAGGATGAGAGTTTGTTCAAGCGTGCATGTGCAAGAGAGTCAGTGTGAGAGTGTGTGGGGAGAGTGTAGGAGAAAGTTTGTGAGTGTTTGAGAGTGCATGCATTAGAGTGTGCATGTGTGTGTGAGAGTGCGGGTGTGCGAGAGTTCACGTGCAAGTGAGGATGCAAGAGTGTGAGGATGCGAGAGTGAAAGTAAGCATGCGAGTGTGCGTGTGTTTGGCTCTCTCAGGACAGACCCGTCAGCTTTCAAAGCATGAATCTTTCTGTCTACCGGTGTTGTAGCTAGTCAAAACGTAAGCGTGGATTTACATTAAACAGCCATAAATTATTTTACATAAATGATTCGAGTTGCATTTTAATTTATTATGTCAGCTGTTGGAAATTAGACGTCAAATGAATTAAATAATGAAAAAATATATATTTAAAATATGATTCGTTTTGCAACCTGTTGTGGTTTGGCTAATGTAATGTTGTTGTTGTTGTTGTACTTCTTGATTTGTTGTTTCTTCGGCATTATCTAATACACTGCCAGTCAGATGTTTGTACTACTTTTCTACAATTACACATAATTACATATGGACCATGAAAGGTTTTTTCCTTTTTTCATATTCGTAACAGTATTTCTGATGGAGATTTAGAAACTCTCAGTATCTTCTCACGCACATGTACGAGAAGCTTCAAGCAGGATGTTCCCGAACACGCAGAACTCCTCACTGCTTCTAAATGAAAACTGGTTGTTTGAGGAAGCAATTTGATTTCAAGTGAAATCCAATCGTGTGACTAGTCTAAACCTTTGACTGGTAGTGTACTGTACATCGTATGTGTTTACACTTGCTGTCATTTACTACAGTGGACCAAAACCCTTTAAGAACGTTATTTATATTGAATTTGGTTAACGTAATATTGTGTAAATTGCTTTTGAGAAACTTTCGAAGAACATCCTGTGCTCTTGGTTGAACTCGACTTTAAAGTGCCTAACTTATTTATTAGGTCTGTGAAAAACAAGCATGTTCGTGTCTTTAATGTGTGAGTCAGGGAGATCTTGACAAGAAGATACTTTACATAGAAGTAAAAATAGAAACTATTTGTTTGTATGAAAATGCCTTCATCCTGACTCGGAGCTGTGTGTACAGTGTTCTTAAAGTCTGAAGCTCATGGTATACACTTATACCATCCTGAACCACAAATCAGTGTTTACTGTTCAAACGTTACTAGCTTTGTGCTAGTACAGGACATATGAACTGCGTCATGGAATTTCACTGCGACACACTTGAGCATGCAGCTTTAATAACTGTATCCCTGTTACTGATACGTGTCTCATCAGGTGAGAAATTTATAACCACTATATTTGCCCAGCAGAAGTCTTTGGATTTATACATCATATTTTAATATCTGACTTAATTGCATTGAATTAAATATATTGTAACAACTCTCTCTGATCTCCATGTCTGGTTATTTTTGTCGACGGTTTGTAGCAGCGCCACTATTTTAATTACTATTTTGCGAAATGAAATATGTAAGAAAGCACTGGTGGGTGCACCGGTATGGAAAAGTAATCAACAACAGGGCAGCGTGATGCAGTAGAGTAAAGGACTTTACACATACAGGGCGATGTGAATAAAAGATGCAAGAGTGCGAGAGAAAAAAAATCACTGATGAATTTAACGCAACATTATTATTCACGTTATGTTCAATGTAATGGAATTGACAAGTGATGAGCTGGTGCTTATTCTTGTACGAAAAAGGAAAGGGAAAAAATCAGGTACATCCTATCCTGAGAAGTACGCGAGAATGCGGGGAGTTTCAGGAGAAACTCTCACTGACCGTAGATTTTTTCTATCTCTATCACGTCACAAAGGATGCTACGGTCTGTACGCCAAGCGGTTTCATTGCCAAGCTTTTTTTTTCCACACATCTTTAAAGTTACCTTTATAATTTATGTTGCTCTTGTCAAAACCACTCCACCAGTCCTGCTGTGGTGTGATGACTTTCAACCTACGTCCCGATTGGTCGAATGCGTTCGTTTTGTGACTAAAACGTTACAAAAATCAACCTCGTTGCGAGGAAAAAAAAAAAGTGGCTTTTTTGCACATGAACGTTCAGCTTTAATGTTAGAGTGTTCATTTACCGGATTCATTCGAAAAAATACCTTGGATTAAAACAATCGTAACGGCAATTCATACTGTATTTCTAAAGACCTTTAGTTTTACCTCCAAGAACGGCACGTCGCAATTCGCCTACGCTTACAATTTTTTGTTTACTATTGAATACTTCATCAGTTATAGATACATTGATTGTTGAAGAACAAGTTTCCCTTACCAACCTCACTTTTCCTCTTGAATTTCATAGTGGAAAAAACCGCAGCATGGCACGTTACCAAGAAACTGCAAACTCCTCTGTCCTTTCCCGTGTTAGAAAACTTCGAGCTTTACTTCTGACTGACTGTTACAAAGCCCTGACACTGGAGACTCCTTCCATAAACATCTTTCAGAAAACTGAGAAAGATCCACCATGCAAACAAAACCAGGTCCCTTCCAACATGGTGGTCCGTTTCAGCTGACAAATTGGGCATTTTAAATTATATTTTTGAAGCCATGGAACTTTCTATTCCTGAATTTTCCACCGATGGAACACATTAGGTAAGAGTTGACGTTAGTGCTTGGATCCCTAAATATAATACATTTGCTAATGTGGCGTTGTGATTTCCACCACGGTAACAAAAAGGAAAAACTTGTCGTGGACCCCTGGGGGACCCGGACCCCTCTTTGAGAACCAGTATGAAAAACATTTCAAATTACTGAGGAGCAGAACTGGGAAACACTGCTGTATTAAAGTATGCAGATCTATATCCTCTTCATTCCTGACTATTGCTGATTACTATTCTAGTGACATGAAACAGTGCCACCTGCTGAATAATGTTGATTTTTTTTTGTTATTGTAGCTTTCTATCCACAGGGTAAAACTTCAAATTAAATTATTCAATTTTCAAATTATTATTACTGATACTATACATATACTACACTACACAGTCATGTCCTGTCGGTCTACCTGATTCATTTATAAACACCTTTATACTCTTACAAACAGTTTCTTCTGCTGTCCCTTTGGGCTGGGGGTTTTAAATGGTCTATACACTGCCAAACCCTACAACAGAGTGATTCCTCTTCACAAAGAAAACTTTTTTTTAATATTTTTTTTAAGCAAGCTACGCCTAGCCTCTTAACTATTTAAGTAATATGCAACACTTGCCTTACAAACGCTCCAGGTGCCTCCAGCATACTATGCTAATATTTCTAAGTTTCATTTTTAGCATTATTCATACATTAAAGTTGAAATTAAAAAAAAAAAAAAAAAAAACAGTTCATAATGCTTTGTTTACAAATACATGAAAGATATATTTTTTAAAAACATCTCAAAACATAAAATGACACCATTGAACCAAGGTGGTTTGTTCAGGTAAAGTGGGACAGCCAGTTCTCCGATAAATTCAGGTTTCACTTCAGCACTATTAACCCTGTAACCTCCAGATTTATGCTAGTCATTTTTGAAGGCAAACAATCCAAATTTTACCTTGTTACTCCAGTAATATCTAGCTGCAGCCCCAGAGTTGAATATTAAAACCACCTGCCTAATATTATGTAGATCCCTCTTGTGCCACCAAAGCAGCTCTGACACATTGAGAATGGACTCTACAAGACCTCTGAAGGTGTGCTGTGGTATCTGGCACCAAGACATTAACTGCAGATCCTTTGAGTCCTGTAAGTTGTGAGTTCGGGTCTCCATGGATCAGACTTGTTTGTCCAGCACATCCTACAGATGCTCGATCGGATTAAGATCTGGGGAATTTAATGCCAAGTCAACACCTTGAACTTGTTCCTCAAACCATTCCTGAACAATTTTTGCAGTGTGTCAGGGCGCATTATCCTGCTGGAAGAGGCCACTGCCATTAGGGAATACCGTTACCATGAAGGGGTGTACTTGGTCCACAGCAATGTTTAGGTTGGTGGTACGTGTCAAAGTAACATCCACATGAATGCCAGGACCCAAGGTTTCCCAGCAGAACATTGCCCAGAGCATCACACTGACTCTGCCAGCTTGCCTTCTTCCCATAGTGCATCCTGGTGCCATCTCTTCCCTAGGTAAGCGACACACACACACACACACACACACACACACGGCTGTCCACACAATGTAAAAGAAAATGTGATTCAGCAGACGAGGCCACATTCTTCCATTGCTCCATGGTCCGGTTCTGATGCTCATGTGCCCATTGTAGACGCTTTCAGTGGTGGACAGGGGTCAGCAGGGGCGCTCTGACATGTCTGCAGCTACGCAGCCACATACGCAGCAACCTGTGATGCACTGTGTGTTCCAACACCTTTCTATCATAGCAAGCATTCACTTTTTCAGTAATTTGTGCTACAGTAGCTCTTCTGTGGGATCTGACCAGACAGGCTAGCCTGTGCTCCCCAGGCGCATCAGTGAGCCCATGCCGGTTCACCAGTTGCCTTTCTTGAACTACTGACCACTGCATACTGGGAACACCCCACAAGACCTGCCATTTTGGAGATGCGCTGACCCAGTTGTCTAGCCATCACAATTTGGCCCTTGTCAAAGTCACTCAGGTCCATACACTATCCCATTTTTCCAACACATCGACTTCGAGAACTGACTGTTCACTTTCTATCTATTATATCCCACCACTTGAGAGGTGACAGACGTTTACATACATTCATAATGGACATGAATGTCATGGTGATATTGGGCTTTCAATCATTTCTTTGAACTGTTTTTTTTATGTGGTAGAATGATTGTATAACACACATCATTAACAGGAAAAAACAACAATTTGGTGCACAAGTTTAAATTTACTTTGTACTTTCTGAAATCAACACAGGGTCAAAAATATACATACAGCAAACCTAACATTTGGTTAAATGTCCCTTAGCAAGTTTCACTTTGACCGGATGTTTATGGTAGCCATCAACAAGCTTCTGGTAAAATTCTGGTTTGATATTTTATTGATATTTTTATTTGAGTTCAATTAAGTGTGTGCTTCCTGGCACAGACCCGACTTTTAAACACAGGATGTGAATTTATATTCATGGGAAGACAATGGTGTTCAAATAAAATTGTATTTACTATTCATCAACATTTTTAGATAATGTAGAGTTCACGAGTTATGTGAAGTCTATCAAAGTTTAGCTTGCAGTTGATTCCACGTTGCAGTTTCATTTTAATTGTACAGAGTCTTTTCTTAGTAATTTCTCAACCCAAGAGAAAGGTTCATATTCCTGACAGTGCTCTCTTCTCTCACTGTCACATTACATTGTCCATAAAGGGCTTAATTGCTAGCTACGTGTTTTGTTAGTTCATACTCATGATAACAATCCACATTCCCCCGTTTATTAGCAGTAGGGTTCTCATGGCTTTAACTATTTGAAAAAAAAGCACGGGAATCACAAATTCCATTTGAGTGCACCAGAACAAATAACACTGTTCAAAGCTGTAAGAAAAGTTTAAGCTTAACTTTTCCTCCTAACATGCATTAAATTAGAAGTTGCATATGACAACATGGGCTGAAACCACTGAATTTTTCTTCCATTTTCTTCCAGGAAATAAAGTTATATTTAGGAATAGTTCTGAGGAATCCTTCAAAACAGCTGTTCGGATTTGTCGCTTTACTGCATTATACAAAATTTCCAGAGAATTATGAAAATATTAATTGAACCGCCGCTTTGTCATTAAAATCACAGCACGGTGTCATGCACCTACATAGAAAATGGTCACCTGTCACTTTGTCGCTCGCATAGTGAAAGAAAAGACCTTAAAATGAAACTGTAATTATGTGATATGTAACCATTTGACTTCTGAAGTCATATCACAAAAGTGTGCCATTTATGTGGACAATTCTCATAAACATGGTGACCACGTTTGAATAACGCTAGCTAACCAGCACACTGAAATGTTGTTTCTTTAGTAAACATGCTTATCAAATGACATCTATCTAAAATCTCCAGCATATGATAACTAACTTATACTTCAATCCAGCCTGAGCTTTTCTTTGGTTCTCCATCGTTTGTACCTTTAATATGTATCTTTCACCTGGAAACAAGGATAAAGTACCTTTAAAATGATTTAAGGCTCATAACTGGATTCAATTTGAGACTAACGTTCTACAGCTAAAGGTAGAAAATGTGCTACCACCATATTGGTACCACCTCAGCGACAAGTGTAGGTACTGTTGTAGAATACTAAATGTTGGAATATGAATCAAAACTTTTAAACCTGCTCACCAACTAAGGGGCTTTGAGAGCTTAGCAAGATTTCTCCCTATAGGTACAGTTTAGGTTTAGAACCCTTTTTCTTAGCGCACAGATGCCTATGAGGCTAGTAAGGTGTGCCCAAAGCAACGCTGTCTACCTGTAGACCTCACTTGGCTATAACTTCCATCCATCCTATCCTGGGGCTTTGTTTGCCCAAGCTGAAGGTGTGGCCATTATGGGGCTTGGTCTGTGCGGCTGCAGCTTCAAGCGTACCTTCAAGATATACCTTCAAGGGTACATCTTTTGCACTTTTAATATGTACCTTTAAAACGACGTTGTTTTCTCAATTAAAACTGATGAACGCGTTAAGGGTGCACTACCTGCACTTGCTAGGTTTAAAGATACACACTAGGCACCCTTAAATGTACTTTTGAGGGTACCACTCCAGCCACAAGTAATGCTACAGTTTAGTACCCTTTTTTCAGAAAGTATAGAGCCCAGTAAGGTGTGTTTTCATGTAAATACAAGCTAAAGCAAAGCACCTGTAGTGTAGACCCCTCTAGCCTATAACTCTTCTAACCCTGCGTGTTTAATATAGCTGTGTGCAGTTTAGGACGTAGCCCGTTGGTCTGCTCTGCCCCCACACCGGCGTTTTCGTCGACAGAGGCACGACGGAGAAGCAAAACATGGTCATCATCATCATCATCACCGGCAGCAGCAGCAGTAACAGCAGCAGCAGCACGAGCAGCTTGATCTCCGCCGCGCCTGAAGCCCCCGACCCCGACCCGCCTTCCAAAAATAAGCCCCAGCCGCCATGCGCGCGAAGGAAGCGAAACGAGGCGAGCGGTATTTTTAGGGCCGTTCGCGTTGACCACGTGCGCCGACGGTAAACCGGACGGCCGTTGCCGTTGCCGTTGCGCAGAAGCAGCGCCTCGACGGCATGCCCCGGCGCGAGAGCAGTGCGCGCCACACGAGCACGGCGACGGCGCGGACGGCGATCGTCCTGCTGGGCTTTCTGCTCGGGGTCGCGTCCTCGCGCAGGACCCACGCCACGACGCTCGAGGCGAGGTGGGAAACGCTGTTCGCGCGCTCCGTGCTCGGGATCTCGGGGGACAACGACTATTTGATGGGCGTCAAGAGAGTGCGGAGGCTGTACTGCAACGTGGGCATCGGGTTTCACCTGCAGGTGCTGCCAGACGGAAGGATAAACGGTGTACATGACGAGAACCAGTACAGTGAGTTGCATCCCGAAATGCCGCCTAATGCAAACCGCGCGCATACTGTCAGCTGCGGGGTGCAAGGAAAAATAAATAAATAAATAAAGTAAAATCAAATCAAATCAAATCAAAATTCGAAGATGCATCTGCGTCCCATTTTATAGCAGGATTTGCATTCAGAAACCTATTGCAACCCATGATGTGAGATAAATAATAACTATTATTATTATTATTATTATTATTATTATTATTATTATTATTATTATTATTATGCATGTGTATCCCACCTAGCTATGTGAGCATGATTTGCATCTACATATGAAATGCAAACGCTACCGGGGATCATTGTCAAGATGCATCTACATCCCGAACATTAATTTTTGCATGATCCCGAATGCGTGCACATACCATAAATATGTCCAAAGGCAATAGATAATCTATTTTTAAAAAAAGAAACCATGGTGTCAATCATCGCTAAATGTTTCCAAAGCTCCCAGCATGACACGGATGCTCGGACGAAATTAGACGCTAACTAATTTTACACTGCGTCCATTTGCGGCTCAGAAAACGACTCAACCAGTCGTGCACATCAGCATCTGCATTACTGACAGCTTTTCTCCCCCTCTCTCCGTATAACACAATGAGGAGAATAATAACCCAGCATGGAGAATGCAGAACAAAAGCCTTTCACAAACGAGCAGCATGCAGTAGGAAGCATGCCCTATAGGCTGCATAAAGCATTTTATCCGCTCAGACTCATCATGCGTAACTGTCCATGTTGTGGTTAATCAGGTCTAATAGAGATCTCAGCGGTGGAGAGAGGAGTGGTGAGTCTGTATGGGCTGAAAAGTGAGCTGTTTGTCGCAATGAACCGCCGGGGAAGGTTGTACGCAACGGTAGGTATGCACATTATTCCTTACCCATAATGCCTGGTTGCTCATGCAAAAAAAAAAAAATGGCTTTCCAATATCCTGCAGTTCATCAATACTGTGTGCCTCTGTGTGTGTGTGTGCTTGTGGTCAGGCTTTAATGATTATCTTTAATGCGCATTTTAATCAATATTAAGAGGCTTAATCACATCGGTTCTGTCGCTAATGTTTTATGGTTATGACATAATTCAAATCCTACGCAGCTATGACGTAATACTGTTACGTAGCCTATTGTATGTATTCAATATACATTTGGATGAATATACCATTCAGGAAAAAAGTATTAAACTGGACATTTCCTTGTTACTGGGGTGGTAGTCTGCGTCTTATTTAGCTTTAGTATCTTTTACAAACTAATGTGAATGCATCATATCTAAGATAATTTAATTAGCTTTCAGAGTAATACACTACATGTATCTTTTCAGGTAAAAGATACACACTGAAGGTACAAAGATGTACCACCTCAGCAACAAGGAAAGGTACCCCCCCTCCCATAGTAACCCATTTTTATTATGAAAGTAAAAAGAGAGAAAGTATTAATTAGAGATGTACTAAATGTCTGTGTTAAAAGTTATCAGGTGATGTCCGTCCCAACCGTCCCTCCCCCCCCCAAAAAAAAACAGTTGGGAAGGAAGATGACATTTGAGACTTCTTCTAGGCCAGGGTTTCTCAAATTAGTCCAGTCAGGGACTCATTTAACTGTTGCACACTTAATTCCACAGACCCTCTGAATACAGATTTATTTTATGAGCATAATCCTTTCATAAACTACTCAAACATCAGACACAGTATTTAAATGTGTATGATAATATTTCTGGATGTTTACTAGAGGTGCAAAAAGTCAGGTTTATACACAATACGATTTCGATTCATAACGCAACAACTTGGTATTTTGATGATAGCACTAAATCTGCTATGACACAATTGTGATTCACAAGGCACTGATTCGATATTTGACGATAGCACTGAATCTGCGAAGATACAGTATGATTTGATTCATATGGCACTGAATCTGCTACGATTGGGTGAATTAGCCTAATGTGGGACATTTTAGGCTAAAATTTAAGATAATTCACCCTATGAAACATAATAAATTTGAATGAGTCACACATTATGTAGTGTCCCATATTATGGCGATTCACCCTACTAGAAAATTCGATTAGCCTTTGAACAGTATGTGACCAACTATGGGACCCATGTTAATTTGTGAATGATGATTTGTCAGGGCAAATCATCTTACTAGCCTATTGACTCTAGTTACTAGCGTCACTAGTAATACTCATATTACTAGCCTATTACTAGCCTATTGAGAAATCGATTTGTGATCGTTGCCTCAATTCATTTAAATCATTATCTTTTAAATCAATGTGTCGATGCAAATCTTTACACCAGTACCATATACTAGACCCACAGAGCTTTTTATACCTTCCTTTCTTACTCACAGAACAAATCTATATTAACATTTTCTTTAGACTCAAGTTAATATTATGCATTGGTCCAGATGTTTTTGATTTACTGAGGTTCGGTTTAAACCCCCGGGGCAGACTGTCGCCTCACAGCAAGAAGGTCCTGGGTTCGATCCCTGGGTCACCCAGGGGGCCTTTCTGTGCGGAGTTTGCATGTTCTTTCCCTGTGGTTTCCTCCCACAGGCCAAAGACATGCAGATTAGGTCAACTGGCTACGCTAAATTGCCCATAGGTGTGAATGCGAGCGTGTGTGGCTGTTTG
>JAQQZX010000002.1:23036652-23084588 GCA_030068355.1 Notoglanidium maculatum
CTGCCCAGGGTGTACCCCGCCTCTCGCCCCAAGATGCTGGGATTGGCTCCAGCTTCCCCGCGACCCAGATGGATAAAACGGTGTAGATAATGGATGGATGGATGGATGGTTTAAACACACTCAATTCAAGTAACCAGTCAAATCAACTATTAACTATAAGAACTTCTTAATGGTTCCTTTACTATTAATAAAAATCCTTGAACCCCTTACTATGGTGTCCCCCAGACCCCGCTTTGGGAACCGTGGTTCTAGGCTATACATTCTGCAGGAAGTCTTTAGTTGATAAATTGGGCTGCGGTCCATTGACCATATCCTTCCCACCTTCATTTCAGAGAGTCTTCCGGGACGAGTGCAAGTTCAAAGAGACTTTGCTTCCCAACAACTACAACGCCTATGAGTCTTCCATTTATAAGGGCTTCTACATCGCCCTGAGCAAACATGGCCGCCTGAAGAGAGGCTACAAGGCCACGCCGGCTATGACTGTAACACACTTCCTCCCTCGATTATGAGCGAGACTGGCAATAACTCACTCTTTTTGCACATGTTGGACGTTCTCGCAGGTAACTTATACATACGTACAAGGCACGAAAAATGAACTGCAATCAAAAGATACAAAACTCGTAATTATAGTATTTATTCTCGTTAATGAAATATATGTATATATGGATAGCTGTGTGTCTGATCTTTGTGTACATGCCATTCTTTGCTGCTTATCATTTCAATTAAGATTATACGAGGGATGAGGAGCTTTTTTTTGCCCCCTCTCACTTTTTATGGGTGCTTGCCATAACTGGTGTGTAAACCTTACCCCATCATCAGTATGACTAACATCTCCAGCTTTCAGAAGTGAAACAGATACGTTTTATTACCTCAAAGAGCTACGTCCGGCTTGAAAAGGTGTGAGCGTGTCACACGGGGAAGATATTAAAGAAATGTTTAGCTATTTAACTTTGATTTTTGATCTGTTCCACCATTTTGCAAGAGAGAAGATGGCATATGAGAGTGCTGCCTATCTTGCACGGTGGTGCCTTAGCTTCCTAAACTGTGGCATTTTTTTATTTGCATGTTTGCATCCTGCTGTAACAGAGATGACCCACTCTGGGGCTTCAGCCCAATTCCTAGAGGGCTGCGAGTAGCTTCATTTCAGGCTGTTTCCTTACTTAGATCAGTGAGATATCAGAGAATCTGGGACTTTCCAGAAATAAGAGCAGCTTGCATGCAGTTGTATTGGAGACTCAAGCTGAGGAAGATCCTTTAATCCTTTATGGCGGGGACAGTTCAAGACACTGGAGGCTTTTTTTTATTTGAGTGTGAACTGTAGCATGGCTGATGACCTCAGAACTGAACTCGTCGTCTGTTTATGAAGGATCAAGTAAAAGAAATTGGGTTTATCTTGAGATTTGATGGATTTTTGGATTTTATGAGCTGGTTTATAATGTAGCCTTTTTTAAAAAGATGAGGATACTTTGCTCATTTATGTGAAAAGCAAACATCTCAGGCTACAAAAAAATGAAAGTTTTGCCATAGATTAATTTCTTAGTATGGCTCCATGTTATCCATTTTGCATTACTTTTAGACAGCAGGACCGAGTTCAGGGGTGGACAAATCATAAATTAATTAGCTAACCTACAGACAATTAAAAGCTCGTTTTAAAAGTAGCGGGTAACAGAATTTAATTCGAACATATAAAGAGCAAATTATGTCCATTAATACAGACTATGGAAAATGAGCGAATATTTGAAGCCCTGTGAGGAATGATTTTATGTAACTCTGTCCCAGGTGACAAATCATACTGTTTGTGTCTTCGACAAAAAGCCAAAAAGTCTTTGGGTAACAGTTAAGCTATTAGCTGTAGCGTTCTGTCGTTGCTGTAAAAACATCCAACAGCTCTATTTTTGTGATATACCTGTAAGTCCATGTTAAAATAGCATTAGAGATTTATGCTGTGATGTGCTTTACTGCACTTTTGTCACTGTGTTCGTAACCAGGAATTTTTTTTTAGCCTCTGTTCAACCTAATTATTATGCCTAGTAAAAAAATGGTTTCTACAGCTGCAGGACAGTTAAAGCAGGCAATTGCTTGGGGCCTTCTGTTCTGAGGAGTTCACTGAAGGCTGACATTCAGGCCATGAACATCTCAAAATGTAGAACTCCAGCAAAACCTCTGATGGGTAACGTGCAATGCTATACCAGGAACCCTTCTCACTTGCATTCAGGTTTATTTATTATTACTGCTGCACTTTTCAAACTGATGAGAGCTTGGAGGGTAATAAAGAAAGAGAAAACAAGAAGAAGAGGAAAAGAGGAAATAGAACTGTGAAAAGTGGTGGAGCTCATCTAACAACAAAATAATTAACAATGGCAACTGTAGGCTAAGCCGTAGGCATGTAATGATATATCATGCATTGATAAATCACAATAGAAATTTTTGACGATTAGAATAAAAAATAAAGGATGGCACGCAATTAAGCTCTTAGTTTTTCCTAGCTGTAATTGTTATTTAGAAAACAGAGGGCACAATAATGTATAATAGCAGGAATTCACATGCCATTACTGTAAGCGGAAGTAACACAGCTTTAATCCCGCGAAAACACACACAAAAAAACAGATCTGAAATGGGAATGAGCTTTTGTGCGCTTTACTTTACAAACAGATTCAACAAGAAAGCAGATCTATCTTTTTACACACTACTAAAAGCTAAAGAAAAGAGAAGCAAATGGAGGTAGTTGTTTTATGTTTAAGCTTGTTATTAACTTTTCATTTTTAATAAAAGGAATATTTTAGTTAATAGGCTATTATATTTTCCTCCAGCCTTTACAAATGTTTGTAAATAATTATTGCTGGTTATTAAGAAAATGAAACAAAAGCATATTTTTTTAATTTAACAAAAGGAATATTTGAGAATAAATGTCAGTAATAAGATTTTCTTTAAATTTTCTTTTCTTTTTTTCCCCCCAAAATATTGCGGCAAAATCGAATCATAAACCCAATATTGTGAATCGAATTATGAATTGCGTGAATCTTTACGTGCTTACGAAGCCATAAAGTAATGTAATGCTAGGCGAACATCATTTTGGCAAGCAGACAGATAGCTAGTAGTTGGTATTCAGAGCATGCAGTGTTGATTATTTAGCTAGCTTTCTTGGTAGCATTTTTTCATTTTGCTTGAATTGGTTTGATGGCTTTGGTCTTCCAAAATATATTCAGAGTATAACACCTAAGACTTTACCAAAGATTTCTGCAGTAGCCCATGTGAGTTTGATTAGCTTAGCATTACATTTAGCATACATAATACAACACTAACACATTCAGACAGTTATTCTCTAGATGGCTCATTATATTGATTATTTAGAAAGGCATATGGGGTAACTAACTGGCAATAAAGAGGAAAAATGCCAGGAGGGCCCCTAGAATTTCCCCCCACTATCCCGAAAATGCTGTACTATGTAGTGCAGCAGGCAGCAGGATTGGGAAAACAGTCAAACAGCCACACCATCGAGGGTCTTCGCACCACTGAGAAATGTTTATACAAACAAATAAAAACAAAAAAGTTTTCTCTTTGCGAATGTTAAAAGGAAACAGAGTTATTCTTAACACTGTCTATGAAGCCGATATTCATAAATTATTGCTTATTAATGATTGTTATCCATTTTAAATAATAACGTTTACAAATAAGTTGGATCTTACAATGAGGAATACATTCATTGTAAGTGTTTATAATGTCTTTAGACTTGTTAATCAATTCAGCAGTTGCTGTATAATTATGCACAGGTCATTATTAGTTATAAAGGCTGTTCATTAGAGCATATGGCGTATCCTGAAGAGTGACACTTGCATTACCACATGATGATCAGTTTTATAAGTAAGGAATTACATTAGCACAATATTAGTGCTTTATGAAGCATTGGTCGAGATTGGAATAATGCTTACAAGCGATTATTATCAACATACAAAGAAGTATAATCATAATTATTATGATTTGTGAATATGGGCTTCATGGAAAGTGTTATGCATTTTTCTTTCTCAGGATGATGGATGAGTGAAGTAAAAAAAAGAAAATGTTATATTCTTATAGCAGCTACCGAGGCTGTTTGCGAATGCTAACTGATATCGTGTCTGTGTAATGTGCGCGTGATTTGTCCTCCCCTGTGCAGGTTTTCCTCCAAAACTATTTTTTGCAGCACGAGTTGCCAGTGAAATGCCAAGCTTGACCTGAAACCAACCCTGAACCTTTAAAACCAATCGGGATGTCACTTTACGATTTTATTTCCTATCTGCTTATCTGTTTCAACATTTACACGAAGACCGAAGCAGTGCGCTGACTCAGCTTAAAGAATTTGGTCAGCACAATTCATGCATCACTGAATCCAATCATTTTAATGGCTTACCAGTTGAAGTCAGGATATTAGAGTACTTAAACTAGGAATATATTTTAAGAACAACCCCCCCATCTCCAAGCGGTCACTCACACACACACACACACACACACACACACACACACACACACACGTTACGCAATCCAACTTAAAATAGTAGCCTGCCATCTCATCTGAAAACACTGCATAAATAAACTAAGGCTAAAGTTGGACGGGAGAAGACAAACAGCTGTGGTAGCGGATTAAATGATCTGATCGTGACTTGTGAATGCAGTGTGTAAGATTATTTGCTGCAATATCCTTTCACAAGAAAAGGTCTGCACGAGTCGGAATGGGGTTTCTGAGCTGCGTGGCATCTGCAGTGTGTCTGAGAGAGCCGGGTTCCTCTACCGCAGATCTGCTGATAACAGATCGTCTTACATGGCATAAGGAACCAGATGGCTTTGTCTCATTTTGCCCTCTCTGGCACTAGGGTGCAGGAATGGGGTAGCTCTAGGGGTGGGCGATGTGGCAAAAATATCATATCATAACATTTATAGAGAATTTCCAGTATATTTTAAGTTGCTTACAGTATATCATGGTATTTAGGTTTGGTGACAAAGTGACAGCGAAACAACAACAACAACAACAACCGTGTGTCGAATTCTATTACTAGTTTAGCGAAAATAAATAAGGAGAAAACTTACAGAATACCAGAAAGAAATTTGTAACTCTGAAAAGAAGTCATGATGAAAAGTAGTTTATAACAGGGTTTAATTTCAATGGACACATAATTTACACCTAAATTCAAAATGCTTATATATATTATTCTTTAAAAAAAAATCCCCTATAGTCACTTTCTTGCCTTTATATAAAAAAGTGCTGGTCATGATGGATCTAAGTTGGGGGGAAAAATGCTTTTTCAAATCTTGTACCCAAATGTAGGCATGCAATATGACAATTCTTGATTTTTAAAAAGTAATAATAATAATAATAATAATCACAATTACTGCATTTTCATCGATGTAGTTGATTTTAAGCTGTCCCGTGATGAATTACTGATGAAGGATAACACCATTAAAGGAGCAGTGTGTAATGTGTTTAGAGCCCTCTGCTGACACTGAGGTGAACTGCAGTAATTGTAGTAAAAATATTGACACTTTAACCATTACCCTATCTGACCCACACGTCCTCTGTTGAAACCATACATAACACAGGGTGTCCAGCAGGGGGCAGGGTTAACCTCTAAAACATAAGCAAATGCATGTTAATTCTGTGGATCGCGTGTATTTCTTAGAAACTAGGATTATAACAGGTCTAAAAACACATTCAAAACATTACAGACTGCACCTTTAAGAGGTGTAAAAAGCATCAAGCATGGGTTCTGTGATGAATAAACGTGTTACATCGACCAAAAAAAAAAAAAAAAAAAAAGAACCCCCGAGCTACTGACATGGGTTTGTCTCTTGCAACTGTTACTGGATTTCTTGTTCTGTACTCGCTACAGTGACCTGAGCAGTGTGAGCGGTAGCGAGTGAAGGGTCGTGCATGTGTGTGAAGCCTCTTGTAGCATTTTTCTCCTGCTTTTCTATTCCTGCACTGAGGGGACTGTGCTTCCTCTAAATTCCCCTCCTCTTTTTTAACATATACCTCACCTCCTGCCTTAGTTCTGATTTGTTGAAACGATTGTAAGACTTTTTTTGCCAATCATTTAGTTTCTGGAGAACAAAAAAAAAAAAAAGGAGTCAAGAGTTCTAATATAAGAAATATGTTTTACTTTTATTTTTGTACGTATGTGCTGTGCACAGCAGTCAACTGTATTACTGAGATGATAATAAAAGTTTGTTTTTTTGTAAAGGTGTCGTGTGCATTCTCTCCCTGGGGAGTCAGTAGTAACGAGCCTGAACAGCTGAGGGAAAATGCAGTTTGGTCGCCATCTGCTGCCCAATGTGTGCATATTCATGCAGACCACATGCACTTCAGTGATTATTACATGGTGCCTGAAGTGCTAAAAGTGCATAAAGTACTTCCATGAAAAGACAGAAAACATTACAGGTCTTTTCCATTACTTTTTTTTCCATGAAAAGAAAGAGCTTAAAATAGGACTTAGTTTGAAGAAGCATTTATTCATCTTCAGGAACTGTTTAATCCTGATCGGGGCAGCGGTGGAGCCGGCGTCTGTCCCGGGAACACTGGACGCAAGGTAGGACTAAACCCAAGATGAGGCACCGTGTTCATTATAGAACAGGTTTGAAATGTATTGATCCACTTGAAAGGTCCACTATGTCAGATTTAGGGGGATCTACATTATTAGCAGAAATGAAATACAGTATGTTTTCATTAGTATATAATTACCTGTAATTATGAATAGTTGTGTAAGCTTAGAATGAGTCCTAAATATCTATGTTGCGCCGCTACAGTAGCCCAGAACGGACAAACGTCTAGAGAACGCTTTCAATGTTTCATGTTTTTACAAGTGGCAGCATGAATCCGGAAGGAAGCACCGGAAGGAAGCACCGGAAGGACGATAAAGAAGAGGAAAGGAAGACGGAAGAAGAGGAATCAGTGTTTGCTGGTGTTTGAGAATCCAAATTTTGAGAAATGCAGGATCTCAAATATTATTTATCAAGGAAAAAGGAAGGGAGTGTGAAGTACATGGAAGTACGCTCCATGATCTTTCCGTGTCCATGTGGGTTTCCTCTGGCTTCTCCAGTTTCCTCCTTCCTCCAAAAGACACATAGGTAAGTGGAATGATGACTCTAAACCGCCGCTAGGTGTGAATGAGTGTGTGAGAGAGTGTGTGCATGGAGATCTGCGATGGACTGGTATCCCAGTCAGGTTGTATTCCCGAATCATTCCCAGGAAGTGTTTCTGGATTAGGCTCTGGATATATTGCAATCTTCACCAGGATAAAGTGTTTACGGAAGATGAATGAATGAGTGACTAATAATAAAGCAAATTTAGATTGCAAACCAGGTTAGGATTGGCAAGAATGTTGTTATGGTTACAGTGTGAATGCACCCTGTTGTTTCAGTGGTTGTCCATTTGAGGGAAATGTTTAAGTTGAAAGTAGATCCCTACAATGGAGTATTTCAGTGTCAGAAATGGTGTGAAGTTTTATGAAAGTAAGAACTCTTCAAAAATAAATTCTTTAAAATAAACAGTGTACCATTAAGGGCTCAATCTGGCATTTCCATTCCATCAGATCTGGATATAACACACAAACAGACAGGCTTCTAATTAAAGCAGTGTTTAAATGTTAAAATGAACAGAGTATTGTATGTCAGTGAGTTATCACAACTTCCTGAGGACTGGAGTCTGTTGTAGCAGTACAGCATGTTAGCTGCTAACCACACCAGAGGATCCCCCACCTTTTTGCACATGACATAATATGATAACATTGCATCAGGTTGAGCAGAGTTACGTCAGCTCTAGTTGCAGCCTCCAAACAGGGGATGGCCAATAACAGGCCACTTCAGTATGCAAATAAGAACTTTGGACTTTTTTCCCCAAATAAATACAGACACACAGGGATTCCATGTGCAAACTCTCACCCAGACTGACCATGCTCTCTGTCCTTCTGCTCTGCTGGGCTGTGCTCACACTCCACACTACAGCCACATCCTACCATCTGCAGCGCACATCCGTACCCTCTGGTGCCGATGCAGCGGACCCAGAAACACACCAATGGCTTGAAACAAAAACCTATTTCATCAGGAAAAAAGGCAGCAAAAGAGCTCAGAAACCTGTTCGTCAAGGTTCAGAAGGTACGTTTGCAGTTTCGTTCGATTTCATTAGTATTGTAATGACGTGTACTGATTGTTGATGTTTCTCTGAAATCACACAGGCAACTTCAACTACTTTAAGGAGCAGTATAAAAGCTGTTTCTCAGTCCTACATGTGAAAAGGCAGGCTTTCTTATGCTTGGACTCCACGGGAAAGTTCTACACTTCGGTAAGTAATGTAAAAGGAAATTCATGAATGCCATGCCATTTAGTCAAAGCTGTCCAAATCTCACCTTAATCAAGTTTTCCACATCGTATGTTTGCGAAGTTTTATTCATCACTATTAGTACCACAGATTAAATGTGAAAAATAATTGTTTAAATGTTTATCTTTAATTAAGGATTTATCGTCGTCTCACATCCTGTTGGGGATTAACTTTGGAGGATAATAGAATCAGACACAATATTAGTGTCCAATCTATATATATAATAACGTTACGCCAAATAGTCTGATCTTTCCAATTAGACTGAGATTGTTTCTAATTACGTCTTACGTGATTCCTTTTCAAATCCTTTAAAGCTTTATTTTCAAGTTCTTTTCATCATTATATATTATAAACTGTATATTATGTATCATTTTAGTCTTTGTCTAAAGTTTATCTAATCTTTTGAGTAAGCCACGTTGTATCTTTGGACTCAAACTGAAAAGTGATATATAAGTAAAGATGGTGATGATGATGATGATGATTATTTAGATGTTTTTAAGAGGTTGACCTGGCAGCTTGTGCTGTTCTCTAGATCATCATATGCAGCCTTTAGCTAGCTATCGTTTAAACAGTTGAAGTGATGAGTGTGTACATGTCTGTCCTCAGGTATCTGACAGCAACGAGGACTGCCGGTTTCGCCGTGTCAGGAGACATAAACGCTACGACGTGTTTCACTCCTGCAGGGGTGACGTGCTATTGGTCAAGCATCGACAAGTCAAAATAGAAGCTCATAATTTACCAAAGCTGTCTGGGTTTGTCTTCTTAAAGCGACACAAATCCCGAACGCACCATAGAAAGAGACGCAGTTGGCACATTGATCCGTCCGACCCTTTAGGAGTCGCCGGGTATGCACATTTAAGCGCGATGAGAAACTGGAGAAGTGACCCGGAGTATGGTGGTAACGTATGGAAGGAGACTATTACGTCAGTAGATGATCCTTTAGAGGTGCTGCTGTCACATAGTGCGCGAACTCCTACTCTGGAAAAACACAGGCAAAACAGAAAAGTGAGATTCTGAGTGGAATATCAACATCTTTCACTACCTGCTATGGGATCGCATTTCACTAATCCATTATGGGTTGTACCATCATTCATTTTATACCACCGTGATCTTGAATTCTCCTTTCTGATTGGCCAGGGGTTGATCAATCGTCTATAATGGCAGCTCTGACGTTATTTCCGACTGCAAAACAAATCACAGCTTTATTAATTCACTCTTTCTGATACATTATCATTTCTCTGCTAACAGCTCACAGAGCATGCATGGTGGACGCCTGACAAAATCAAAACACTTATGTAATCACTGATATGATGAAGATTTTTGTAAGGAGAAGAAGTTTATTTAACATTTATGGCAGGAAACTCCAGTGTCGGCACTTTGTAACGTTAAGCTGTGAGTTTAGAGTTCTCATATGGAAAATCTTTAGGAGGCTGGAGAGGAGTATTTCTATCAGCTATAATATAAGCATTAAATGTAACTAGAATTGGATAAAACGTACATGTTCTTTAATGAAAAAAATGTTAGTGTCAGTATGAGTACATTGCTGTGGTATGAGGGACACTTTAAGACATGATTGCCGTAGGACAATAATCAACCTCAAGGTTGTAAAACCTACTCAGCTTTGTGTCAGGACGCATTACACCACCCAGTCCCATATCTTCCCATAAGTGTTTTATTTCTTTGCTGTACACTGCAGCCTCTACGATGTGACATGTGATGAGTTGACATTCCCTGAGTAGGTCAGCATCTGCCCTTTCACCTAATTTAATGAGTAAACAGTTAAACGGCATCGCTGATTCGTGTTATTACAGTGTAGTTCATTTAAGATGCTTCAAGCGCAATGGTCATGGGTTAGTGAAATCGATTTTTCAGATAATTAGAGATATTGTTTGTACTTGTTTACCTATGGATTTTTGGTTTAAAATTCTCTCTTTTTTTCTTTTTTTTTTTAACCCGTGTGAGATATTTATAGCTACATATTAATTGTTATCCTGTAATGACTCATATCTTCAGATTACAGGGTGTCCCAAAAGTCTCCGACATAGGGGAAATTAACATTTTTTAGCAAAATGCTCAGATTTTCCAGTGGCCTTTAAAAATGCTTTTGATAAAAGAAGAAGGTATTGAAATCTTAATGCTTAAGATTCATGAGTGGGAGACAACTCTGTGTATATTTACAAAGAAATAACTATATGTAGATGATGTTTTGTGAATGAAAAAAAAAAACAGTTTTAATTTCCCATATGGAAATTAAAACTTTTGGGACACGATGTATTATAAATGATATATATATTAATTATATTATAAATTATATTATAATTTGGTCAAATTGGTGCTGGACACTTCTATGTACTTATTTATTTGTGTGTGTTTATACATGATATTTTATACTTACGCTTCATATCTTATAAGTCATACAATTTACAGTATGTCTATGTGCATTTGATATTGATTATTGACTTGTAAAAATTGATTTTTTTAAATAATATTTTGTTTAATGGATTTTTATTTCTACACTACAAACTAAAATAAACTACAAACAAAAAGAAAACTCTCATCTTTTACTTCTTGTGCTTTTTGGGCATAGTAGTGATTCACGTACAACGATGCCATATTTACATTCCTGTGAGCACAAAATTCAGGTTTATGCTGATAACTCCAGGTCACATGACCCATGTTGTTGTAGCCAGGAGAAAAAAAAAACCCCAAACAAATACTCGCTGCCATCTAAATGTGGTAGAGATCTGATAATGCTGATAATATGAGGACTTTCTGATAATGAACTGGCATTCTACCTAAACAAACACACCTGTACTTTTCAGCATGGGGTACAATCACATGAAAGGAACCAGATCGCGGTTTGTGCACGTAGTTAGCTATTCAGCAAATATTTGGCAAAAGAAAGACAAAAGCATTATTGCCTACTCAAAGTGTGAATTATGAACACGGAACAATTTCCAATATCATTAAAACTAGCTACATTTTATTTGTTAGGAATATTAAATGTTGATTTTTTTTCTTTTTATCAAATGATACATTAAAGCTTCCCATTCATGTGTTTAATTTTCAGTTCAGTTGTATAACATGGTGGCAACCTATAGATAGGTGACTAATAAAAGGGGAAAACTGCAGTTCCATTAGGTTGTAGGGGCATTTATTTATTTTGCTGGCATTTGGGTTCACTCGACCCCTTAGACTGAAACATCGCTTGATTGTGCAAATCAATACAAAGTTCTTCTGCCTGATCACCTTTATCCTATAATGAACCATTTCTATCCTGATGGGAGTGGTTTGCTCGAGGATGGCCCGCCACATGACTTTTATCATATAATGAATCATTTCTATCCGGAAGGAAGTGGTTTGTGATGACTCCGCCTCCATGACATTTATCCTATGATGAAACATTTCTTTCCTGATGGGAGTGGTCTGTTTGAGGATGTCTCCGCCCCATGACATTTATCCTATGATGAAACATTTCTATCCTGATGGGTATAGTCTGTTCAAAGGTGACTCCACCCCCATGACATTTATAATATGATGAAACATTTCTATCCTGACGGGAGTGGTCTGTTTGAGGATGACTCCACCCTATGATATGTATTTTTATGATGAAACATTTCTATCCTGACGGGAGTGGTCTGTTTGAGGATGACTCCACCCTATGATATTTATTTTATGATGAAACATTTCTATCCTGACGGGAGTGGTCTGTTTGAGGATGACTCCGCCCTATGATATTTATTTTATGATGAAACATTTCTATCCTGATGGGAGTGGTCTGTTTGAGGATGACTCCACCCCATGACAATATTATTTTCAGGGTAACTTTGCCCCATCCACAGGACTAAATGGTTTATTGAAAAGGTAAATTAGGTAAATCATATGCAATGGCCTTCACACTCAACATCTCAAAATGACTGAACGGCTAGAGATTTTGGAGTAAATGTTAGACGGTGCTCTCCAGCACCATCATCATAACACAATATGAGGGAGCATTTTTTGTGTTCTTTGCTCCAGTACAGTCCCAGAGGATTGACGCCAAGGTGCATTGAAGCTGTTCTGGTGGTTTGCTACAGTATGGCTGAACATCTTACTAAGACACTTTGTTAGAAAAGAAAAGTTATAGTGACTTCTATCCTGAAAAAAATTATAATTGTAGCCGTTACTGCACAGAACATGTCACACAAGAAAAAGCTATTGATTTTCTCTGTAAAAATGGTAAACATTTATAGAATTTGCCAAATGCACTTACTGAGAGTGAGTTACACAAGTGCTTATAGTAGCATTGAAAAAAATTTTCCCTTTAGTTCAAACAGGCCAGCGTCTGAAAACGTCATCAATCTAGAAAGGTGTTGGCGTGGGAATTAGTACAGGTATAACACAGAGTACAAGTTGGAATTTTTTTCCATCCAGAGTAGGTTTAGTGCTTGCATTAGTGCATGCAGTACTTGTCTTTGGAAAAAAGGGGGGAAATAGCTTTATTTAAAGCCTCGTTAACCAGTAACAACAAAAGCTTTGCATCATTAGCTTTATGACTTCCTTCATGCACTTACTGTCAAGGGCTGTGGCACTGCTTTTTCTTCTGTTCACAGTGAATTAAAATTTAGCATTTCCGCATTGAAGTTTGAATTGTATTCATTTAAATTATATGGCTTAAAATACACATTTATGTGACACAAATGGTTCATAAAGTAGAATTCCACCCATTGAAACAGTGCATATCCATTTCCTTCATAATCTATCATTCCAATTTTATCACAGAATACTGATTTTAACAGGAATACTGTAGGTCTGAATGCACTGAATATGAATAATGACATAAACTGACTCTTTGAGTCAGACATAAACTGACTCATAAACTTTGAGCAGTTATGGTTTTGAGAATGTTCTGTTTTCTTCATGCGACAGTGGTCCATAGTGCATTTTCAAACTTAATTACACATGATTTCACTTTAGCTGTTCTCAGCTCTCACGTGGTCTCGGCGGTTCACAAACACACACTTCATGCCAGACAGCTGAACTCTTGCATCACTACATTTTAAAGTCACAATGAATCGGCACATTCCTGTGTTTGGGCAGGCTGAGAACAACTGAGCCATTGTTGCCTCAGGAGGCACAGTGCATGCCAAGTCCTCAATGAAATAGCGCATCGCCACCCGCATGTAGGCACCATGGCTCACTACAAGAGCATGTGCAAACACATTCTGGACTCCATCGTCCAGGCGACCTGCAAGAAGCCCGTCTGGCTGAAATTCATCACCTTGACTTATTTTGTCTTGATGCTCATCCGCCATTTGCTGGAACAAAGATTTAAGGAACGTGCTGATCCGGATCTTCACCTAAGAGGAGGACAGAGTTCATAATATAACGACAGGTGATGGAATCACTGAAGGGTCCATTACTGAGGCTTTTTAACTCTCAACTGTGTGCCAACGTGATACAGAGTTACACTTACCACCCTGTTAATTATTACCACAGCAGTTTGCCAACAGAAATAATCGTTCATTTAATAAAGAACTTCGCATTTTTCATCTGTTTATTGTTCCATTTAATGTCGTAGATTGTCTGCAAAACATCTTTTTTTTTTTTACTTTTTATCCATTTTTGGTTACATTTAATGCTGTGCAATGTCTGAAAGACATGTTCCTGTTATTACTTATTTTATAGCAACTTTAAACAGTCGTTTCCTCATGAGCCCCTCATTTTTTATGTTAATAAGACAAAAACAATGTCAAGTCCTGTGTCATGTGCTGGGAAATCAGAAAGCCATCCATCCTGAATATTATCCAGTGTCGGAAAATGAACAAAACGAATGAATGAATAAACAAACAAACGCTAATCTTCACCAATTTTTTCAAATCCATTTCGATCAGCTGTTCAAGACCCTGTGCCAGAACAGTAACACTTAATATGCCATAATACAGTATAAAGCTGTGATTTGCAGCTGTTATTATTGTCTGTTACAGAAAATGACTTTCTGACCAATCAGATTTATGAATTCAAAAGTGCTGTGGTATAATAAAATATCATATCCAGGACAAATAACTCACCTGGCAGCAGTCCAGCATATTTTACATGTTTTATAAGGCATGTTTCAAATTAAGACATTCGTGAAAACAGTAACATTTTGGGGCTAGTTTTGGAACGGTAAGCAAATCGTGAAGTCAAAAACTAGTTGGCATTTTATTATTTATATAAGTTGATTAACTGAGATTAGAGGTTCCAGATACTAGAGTAAAACCTTCAACACAAGGACTCTGTTCTGTGATATTTAAATTATTTAACCAAAGCTACATTACGCGTACATCTTAGATTTAGAAAATCTAATAAAAAACTATTTGTTAATGTGTGATGTAACAAGGGAAAGTAAAAGGATCCATCCTATACTCGTAGACACACACCTGATCCATTGTCTCTCCTTCCGGAGGCGTGTACTCTGGGATTGGCTGGCCTGCTGCTTTGGCCATGTTCTTCATGGCCTCCACTTGGCCTCCCTCAGCAATACCAAAGCTCTGAAAGACACTACGGATCAGCACTTTTACCATTTATTATTACTGCTGTTGTAATTGTTCCTATTGTTATTGCAATAGTTAGTGCTAGTGTTGATGCTGTTGTTAATAAATAGGTTGTAAAAATGTTGCTGATATTGTTATTGATGCTGTCATTGCTGTTACTGTCTTAGGTGCTATTGCTTCTACTATTTTTGTCATTATTATTGTAGTTGTCATTATTGTAATTAATGATACTGCTGTTGTAATTACCTCCTCAAAGGAGTGTTTTTGCTTGTATGTTTGTCTCTAAGCAGCATTGTGCAAAGACTACCAGCCTGATTTCTAGGTAACTTGGTGGAAGAGTGTAGCATGAGCCAAGGAAGAACTCGTTAAAGTTTGGAGCGGATCTGAGTCACGGGGCAGCTCCTTGAATTTAGTTTTTCTTCCTCTAATGTTGCGAGATACAGCTTATTGGCTTGGTGGAAGTCTGCGCTCAACAATGCTCTACATATTAAAATCCAGTAGATGGCTGTAATGTTAAATAGTGAAATAACATAGCCAATGTAGAAAAACGAGAACTCCGTTGGAAATATATTCAGACGTATAAAGTGGTTGCGGTTGCAGGTTTACATATGATGATGATCCCATTCTGGTTGTTATTGTTTTTGTGATTGTTATTATAATTGTTGTTACTGTTGTTGCTATTTTGTTGCTGCTATTATTGTTGTTATTTTCAGTATTGTTGTTCTTCCACTGTTTTTGGGATAGAAAATGTATGAAAATCTTAAGTCCTAGTTCTGAAATGTTTTATTCGAGTCACAAATGGCTTGGTAATTCCTGGTTAATAGCAATCAAATGTGTTAGTGAGAGAGATAACGCAAAGCTGCGCTACCTGGTGGCCCGCCAGTATTCATTCACCTCCCATGAGGTAAAAGAAAGAATATATTAATAGGGTTATTTCAAGAGCCACTTTCACACTTACCCTCTCTTTAAGAGATGGAGCTGTCACAATGTCTAAGTTGCTGCATGTCTTATTTTTCCTCACAATAATTTCAGCAGTCTGGAATGCAGAAAATACACACAGTAAAAAAAAATCTCTTCACTTGGGTCCTACAACTTTGGCCTGTTGATGTGGTTATAAAAGAGTAAATGGAATATTTAGAGTTACTTATTCAATATTTTTTCAGAACAAAGATTTCTAACTGGGGAAACCAGAGAGGAAAGTTGAAGGAGAGTGATAAGGGTTATTTGTTGCAGCACCCTTTATGAAAGTGGTGGTGATGTTCCTTGCTCAAGGGCACAATGATAGACAAAGGAAGGGGTGGGATGGGGACAGTAACCTTCAACGCCATCCAGGAACATTTTAGCCTATGGTGGATGTTAAAGGTTTTAAGCACACAAGTTAACACACAAATGATTATAGCTAGATAAATTTTAAAAAATGTTTTATAATTAGTTTAAATATACAATTTATTAGATACACCTACCCATGTTTACTCATGTACACATACGATTTAGGTGAACTGTGTGCACAATTTCTCAGTCATCCTGTACCCCTCACCCATCAATAGAAATGGTTCATTGTACTATGGCAGTTCAGTGTACTAACAACCCTGTGATACTCTGGAGGTCATATAGCCTCCTCATTCCCAACATCAAGTAGGCTGGACATTTTATTATTGATGTTCTGTCTGTAAAGTGACAAAGGCATTGTCAAATCTACTTTCGCATCTCTGTACACAGATGTGGTTGAATAATTGTCAGGTATTCTTTTATTTGTCCCGGGGACAAGAGGAAAGTAATGATGGAAGACATAAATGCCACTTACTGCTCCCTCAACCAGAGAAAACGTAAGTTTTTTTTCTCATGTTTACATTTTAAAAAAGCTTTCTTGCTATACACCCAAGGAAAGTTCATGTGGTAATAGGTAATAGCAGTCTTTGCAGTCATTTATTTGCAATCAAATAAATTTCGAAAGCATGTTACATGGACATTTGGAATCAACGTATTAATTGTTGCTTTAATTGTTGCTAATTACCGAATAAAATGGGGTTGTAGTGCAACACCATATTGTCATGTTTCTCAATGTCAAGGAAGGGATCAGGAACAGCTGCATATCAAAAATGCCACGTCATCAAATCCTATCGAAGGAATGTTCTGATATCTAGGGTCCTTCAAAGTCTACCAAGGACCGAGTCCGCTCTGAGAAATTTCAAGGATGCCTGTTTGCATCCTCAGCGTTCTTAAAGCACCTACAATCCGATGCATGTGTACAAAGCCAGACTGTTCCATTACGTGTTCTCAGAATGCTAGGAAGGAGTCTCTCCTAGCCTCTGTGAAGGACCCAACTTGGACGTACTCGTCCTACCAAGGAAGCATCCTTGACATGAGAAATACCCACAATTCAGCAGCCTTGAAAGCCTTGAAAGTCTTGACATCTAGCTAAAAGGCACCCCCTGCCTGTTGTAAACCTGTACTGCAACCACAGCTCACCTGCTTGGCACGTTTCATATCACTGGCAAAAACATTAGTGAAGTGAACATCTTGCAGGTACTGGCCGGCAGCTTCGGCTTGCTGCACACCAATTTCAGACAGAGGGGAGTCTATTCCCTGACCTGGAAAAAGGAAAATCGATGTTGAGAATCGATATCAAAGAACATTGATTTGTTTTTGTTTATGTCAGTTTCCTGGGTAATTATTTTATAATTAAATATAAATATTTATCTATACAATAATACTGTATAATCTCTATGTTTTGCTATATATATGTGTGGGTGTGTGTGTGTGTGTCATAGTGTGAAATGCTATCATAGTGCAAGAAAAATGTATAAAGTCATCTGCTAAATGCAAATGTGAAAAATATGTATGTAAAATTAAAAAAATCACCAATCCAAATCAGGAAAGACAAAACCATTAGAATTTGTCTAGTCATGAACAAAATTTACCTTGAAGCAGCCCATCCTTGTTGTATTGTGTCTCAGCACTGGTTTAAAAAAAAAGATAAAATCAAGTCTGAGTTTTTATCATGGAGAACAAACTTTAAATGACTTTCCTGACTGGAAACAAAATGGAGTTTTGTGAAATGCGAGGTATTGGTTTTTTTTTTTTGTATGACATTTTCCCTCCAAATATTTCACCATACCACTAAGACTAAGTTCAGATTTCAAAGTAATAATATTCATAAATACATACATACATCCATACAATCAAACCAATGTGGTGGAGAGGCTAAGATATACAGTACTGTGTAAAAGTCTTAGACAGATGCAAAGAAATGTACAGTAAAGATGACTTCAAAAAGAATGAAATTAAATCTTTTGACTTAGAAGAAAAACACTACAGCATGCAGTAAACAGTAATAAACTTAACGAAGTCAATATTTGGTGCAACGACCCTTTTTTTTTTTCTTAAACAGTAGTCCGAGGTACAATTTGTGCAGTTTTATAAGGAAATGAGCTGTAAGTTTTACTTGGGGAATTTTCCACAGCTCTTCTGGAGACTTTGACCGTCACACTTGCTTCTTTTTTTTCCAGCAAAACCCAGGAGCCTTCATTATGGGGTTTTTTTTTGTTTTGGTTTTTTTTTTCTAAAAAGTGCTCTCTTACAAAATATTGTTGCTCTCTTTACTGACATTTTTCAAATGCAATATTTTATGAAAAATCTAAAATGTTTTTTTATGCTGACTTAAGTAATGCAGAATTCATCAAATAAATATCTGTAACAAAGATTTGAACTAAAAAAAATAGGTTGTCTAAGATTTTCCACAGGACTGTACAGTGAAGGCCCCTGGGGGGGGGGGGGGGGGGGTAATCCTCACTAGTCATCACGACGCTTTTCCAAACTAAAAATGGGAAAATACAACTTTTTTTTTTGTCTTTCAGGAATCTCCACCACCCTTTAAAGCTTTAAATGTCACTGACCTGCCACTGGTAGCTGACTAACTCTACTGACCTTTAAAGAAATGCTAAGGAAGGAAACCGGATACTGTGTTAGCAACTTACATGCCTGGAAACACATTAAAACCGTATATTAAACCGTTAAAATGTACAATGTCGGTTATTTTTATTCGGTTTAGCCATTTAAATTTCAATAACCGTCAAGAGCACAGGATATACTGTTTAAAAGCTGAGGTAAACCCAGGCTGGTTAATTCCTTCCACATAAATATGGATGATAATCATTATTAAAAATGTGTGTATATATATATATTCGACTTACTGACGGATTATTGTTAAACCAAATGAGAGCATTAGCCTATTAATGAAAGAGTTTCTGAGGTAAGAAAGGAAAAAAAAGGTTGAATAAATGTATCCACCAAATCGCACCGGCTCTGTCGTCTCTTGCTTGGTTGCTCTGGTGTTGCTGTCCAGCCGTGACGACATGTTTCGCTCCGGAATCTGATTGGTTGGCGAGTGTGCGCGTGCCGCTCTGCCCCGCTCTGCCCTCCGCGACGGGATTCAGTCTTGAATTTTGATTGGCGAAAATGGTCCGCGCGTGCCGGTGACGACGGACTTCGCTGCGCATCTTGATTGGCTACGGGGTTAATCCGATCCGCACGTGCCGGTCAGCAGTGACAAAGGCTTTCGTTCTAGCATTTGATTGGCGCGTGTGGCTTTCTGGCGCGAACGCCGAGTCGCGCGACGAGCTGTGGAAACTGAAATCATTAACAGCCACAACATTAAAACCACAGAGAGGTGAAGTAAATAATAACGGATTTCTCATTACAAGGGCACCTGTCAAGTGGTGGGATATATTAGGCTGGAAGTGAACAGTCAGTTCTCAAAGTTAAGCAGGCAAAATGGGCAAGTGTTAGGATCTGAGCGACTTTGAAAAGGGCCAAATTGTGATGGCTAGACAACTGGGTCAGTTCATCACAGCTTACTGCATATGAAACCAGTCAGAGCGCCCCTGCTGACTCCTGTCCACCGCTGAAAGCGCCTACAATGGGAATGTGAGCATTAGAACCGGACCATGGAGCAATGGAGGAAGGTGGCCTGGTCTGATGAATCACATTTTATTTTACGTCATGGGTACGGCTGGGTGTGTGTCGCTTACCTAGGGAAGAGATGGCACCAGGATGCACTATGGGAAAAAGGCAAGCCGACAGAGGCAGTGTGATGCTCTGGGTAATGTTCTGCTGGGAAACCTTGGGTCCTGGCATTCATGTGGATGTTACTTTGACACGTACCACCGTCCTAAACATTGCTGCAGACCAAGTACACCCCTTCATGTCAACGGTATTCCCTAATGGCAGTGGCCTCTTCCAGCAGGATAATGCGCCCTGACACACTGAAAAAATTGTTCAGGAATGGTTTGAGGAACAAGTTCAAGGTGTTAACTTGGCCTCCAAATTCCCCAGATCTTAATCCGATCGAGCATCTGTAGGATGTGCTGGACAAACAAGTCTGATCCATGGATGCCGCACCTCAAAACTTACAGGACTGAAAGATACCAGATACCACAGCACACCTTCAGAGGTCTTGTGGAGTCCATTCCTTGATGGCTCAGAGCTGCTTTGGTGGCACAAGAGGGACCTACATAATATTAGGCAGCTGGTTTTAATGCCACGGCTGATTGGTGTATGTAGTTTCTTTGAGTTGCAGTTAATTATATTTTTTATTTACTTCATCAAAACTGAGGAATAATAGTTTTACTATACAATCACACTTTCCCACCTGGCTCGCTAAAATTATATGGTCTGGTTTATCTGAGTGAAAGCAAGGTGTTTGGCTTAGGGGAGAAAATGGCACCATAAATTAATCAGCCAGTTATACTAAAGTTTTCTTTGTTAATAAATGTCAGGTAATCTAGGAGTATGAAAAATTTAAAAACGATCTTTTTACGATTATACCCTGTATTGGATGCCAATCCATTAACGGGCACCATAAACACACGTTCACATCTCAGGGCAATTAACGAAGTAAATCCACCTACTGGCATATTTTTTGAGAGGTGGGAGAAAACTGGAGAACCTGGAGGAAACCCACACTGATACAGGTGTTGGAGAACTTGGCTTTTGTGTTAAATCTTCAATCACTGTTTTTATATAATCCTGCACAGATTGCTTGAGGGTATCGCGAACCACCTTCGGAAGCTTTTATTTCCTATTAAGGAGATGTAGGAACTTTACTCACTTTCTATACAATTATGAGCATTCGTTATTTGTAACCTATAAGAAATTGTTGTACTGTTAACACCTCACTATATTATGATCAGGTGCTCACTTCGGTGGTATAGCTGAAGTGATAACTCACTGCTCCCTCTGCAGAGGAAGAATAAACTTCTCTCCTTGTGATAAATAAAATTGTCTGCTGGTTCTACTTGGGGAAATAGGGAAAATTGCCCAATAATGGGGAGAACATGCAACTTCACCGGCAGGCAGGAAGCAAGTAGCCCCTGTGTTTAAACAGACATAAAAACGTAAATACATTTTTTTTTTTAATTTTCTAAAGTTAATGGGATGTTTTTTTTCTTTCGAACTGAAACTAAACATGGTGAAATGGCCTTTTTCCACTATGCTGCTCAATGCTGGAACCTACTGCCCATTAATATCAGGTCTGCTCCAACTGTGACAAGTTTTAAACGGATGCTAAAAACTGCACTATTCTCTATTGCTTTTCCCACACTTGACTGCCGAGTTGCAATATTCTACTGTGACTGATTTTTAAAATATTTTATAGCACCTTTTAACTGTTTTATTTCTATCTTATCTTTATTTTTATTCCCTTGTGTATTTTTTTTTATCTTGTTTCTGTAAAGCACATTGAATGACCCATGTGTATGATCATGTGCTCTATAAATAAACTTGCCTTTCCTAGTTGGTCAATAGGGGAAAGGGCACTGGCAACTGATTTCTTGAAAGCCTAGTACCTAACTTTTTATTATACCTTTTGAACCTAGTAACCCCTGTTGTTGCAAAATAGCTAGCCATCTGATAATGCTGACTATCATGATTACGCTACCACTCCTCAGTTGGTCTAGATCCTAATTCACAGGGGATTTAATCAAATTGTGTTTTGACATTTTTTTTTAAAAAGAGAACAGTACTGGACAGATATGGCACCACACACTTTGAAGCAGATATTTATTGGAGAGAGGTTGTGCAACAGACATTATTGAGGTACATGACAAGGTCATAGTGGAGGAAGGAGACAGAATCCATGTATATGTTGACATTGAAGTGGATAATTTGTAGCACACAAACAGTTATATGTTGGTAAAAACTGTCCTATTGCCAGGGTGTACAGTTCATACTACACCAGTTGATGAAAATACCTTCTGCACACCTGAAAAAGTTTTTGTTAAGGCCAAGGCAAGGTGCAACTCAGTAACATGAAAATCATTAACATTTTGCCACTTTGTGTAGGCCTTTCATGTGTGTTAAATGTGGTTGGAGATCATTTCCAGAATAAAATTCCAAATCTATTCACAAATTATTGAAGATAGGAATATCTGTTTATCTCAGGTCTTAGACCCATAATTAAAGACTTTGTTTCCCCTTCCATCCACTATGGTTGGTTGAAGTCCAGGTGGGAGCCTTATGCTGTTCATGCTTCATTTAATAAAAGACTATTAAAAAGTCCCCCCCATCAGAATCTCCACTGTATGCGGTCTTTCATTGGCTCCCAGAAAACTGTGATGAGTTATGAGGTACTGAGAGACTTGTTTTCTTTTTGTCCAGTAAACCTGAGGTATAGACATACCGTACTTACAGACTGTGAGAGGAAAAGGTAACAGAGCAGGAAAACAAAGATAAAAAAGGGAAAAGAATCATGCTTTCAGAGCATACTGTACAAAGAGCATTTCCAGTCGAATACTTATTACATTTTTTGATCTTCTATTTACCATCTACTTCTGCATTCTCAAAGTATTCTGTAAGCAGTAAAATAATTATAATACAATTGTTTATAAAATAGCAGCACACTCAAGTGACATCACAACTATGTTATTTTTGTGTATAAGATGAAACAAAAATCATAGCTTTTTAGCAGCGGAGAAAAAAAAAACAATAATTCAATAAAAAATATTGACACTTGATTGATGTCTTCACAACCACTTCTACCCCCTCTTCACTTTGGAATACAGTATCAAACCGTAAGAAGCAACATTTCGGTCCATATACAAGCTCAATCTCACCCATAAATTCTAAAAACAGTACTACAAGTCATTTTCAGAGCACTGAGGCGAGTGATACGACAGGACAACGTAACATAATCGCTTGATAATGGGCTGTTTTAGTGAAAGAGTGGGAGTAACCTGAATTATGGAATTCAACTGCTTCTAGCCTAGGAAATATGATGTCCATAAAAAAACAAAACTTAGAATGAAGTAGACTGTCTCCTTCACCCACAGAAAAAACATAGACTATGGTCATCAAAAGCTAAACTGCCCCTAACCATGCTGTCTTTTTTACCGCAAGGTAAGCAATTTGTGCACATGTTCGTGTTGTGCTGTGGATACACACTGCCTTAATCATAGAGAGCCGTGACTCTTTGCTAAATCTCAAACCAGTCCATCCTTTGGAAGCAGCACATTTGTAAAAGAGATGACAAGATAGTGGACACTGAAGGCTACTTCAGCAGTCTGATCAAGGCACAGTGGCACAGGACAACACTCCCTAAATTAAGGAATTAAGGCACCATATGAAACAAGGCATTTTTTCTCCAACAGAGCAGCTTAACCAGTTCACTTTGTATAAATTAAATGAAAGCCCTGGAGTGGGCAAATTACTGATATTACAAGGTTTTATTTTACCATTTACAACTGTATAAAAACCAATTAACATTTCAATGAACAGCAAACAAAATTTCAAGTAAAGAAGAGAGAGGCCCTGGGGCGGGGGGCATGCATTTTCCTTAATTTGAACATTTGGAAATGTTAATATTGTCATTTCTGTTGGAATGTTGGAATTGTTAACATTGGTGTAACAATACACCATGCCCTCCACAATTGACACCCCTTGTGTAGTAAAAACGGGTTAGAAAAAAATCTACCTTTCGGTGAAAAGTGTTTGTGCTTCATTTCACACTGAAAAAATCAGAAAAATCCAACCTTTAATTGAAATGAATTTATTCAGAGAAAAACAAATCCCTCATCAAGAAATAATTTTTCAACAAAAACATGTGTGCCACAATTATTGGCACCCCTGGAAATTATTGTGAACACAATGTAACTGAAGCACGATTTCAATTTAAATTGTACATTTTTTTAAGTTGATTGGAGTGTGTAGGAACTTTCAAGCTGTAATCCATGACTTCCTGGTTAACTGGGATACAAATATGAGATGCCACAAAGGCCAAATTCTAAAAATATTTGTCCAGTAAACTAAAACTGGTTCGTCATTGGATCTTCAAGCAGGACAATGATCCGAAACATATATCCAAATCAACACGACAATGATTAACTGACCATAGAATCAAGCTTCTACCATGGCCATCTCAGTCCCCTGATCTGAACCCCACTGAAAACCTGTGGGGTGAGCTGAAGAGGAGATTGCACAAGAGCGGGCCTAGGATCCTGGATAATCTGGAGAGATTCTGTAAAGATGAATGGTCTCAGATGCCCTGTTCTGTATTCTCCAACCTTATAAAATGTTATAGGAGAAGACGTGCAAAGGGAGGTTGAAAAAAGTATTAAATGCAGGGGCGCCAATAATTGTGGCACATGTGTTTTTCTTGAAAATAATTATTTCTTGATGAGGGATTTGTTTTTCTTTGAATTGAATTCTTTGAAGTTTAAAATTAACGGTTGGATGAAAGGTGTGAGATGAAACTACTTCACCAAAAGTTGGACTTTTTTCTAACCCTTTTTACTTTACAAGGCGGCACCTTTGTTGATTAATTGAGAAGGGCACTGTATATCTTATATTATTCTACTTTTTTTTTTTTTTTTTACATAGGGATACACATGACATGTAAATAATGACTTAAGGGGAGTATGTGCTCAAAGTGCTTCATTGTTGAAACTGAGGAACTACAGATGCACAGATCAACAAATTTCCCCTACTCAATTATGCTTCCCCATGTATTACCTTCCCCACCAATTAGCTGGCAGTGTCAATCAAACTGGTTTAGATACTGGTCTGTAATCCAAAAAAAAAGAAAGACACAAACTTAACAGTCAAACAAGCAAATATATAAAAGAACTTAAATTATCGTGTGATCTCTTGAACCACATCTAATCCTCTCCTTTGGCCTCCTCTCCTATATGCCAATGTATGACCATCTCAGCAGCAGCATACATCTCTCCTTGAACTCACACAGCTTAATTACCACCAAACTCTTCATCTGCGCCGAACCTCATGCCACCCTGCACTTTCTTCGACTGCATGTAGACTCCACACTCTCCTAGTGAGCTTCTGTGCCTTTCTAGCACCTCATTAATCAACACTCAAAGGAGGCCTGGGCTTCAACCTATAACGCCAATGAGCCGAATAAATGCATCTCACCAAACAGACCGTCTGTATACAATACGACCACAAGACATTGTAATGAAATACAGCCTTCTCCATCACACCCTTTTTGTGTAGAACAAAAAAACATTAACCATAAGAGCATCTTAAAGAAGGTGGTCTCCTCCCTCTGTTCTCTCGGTCTCACTTTCTTACAATCCTGTGCACTGGACTGGGCTCATCCCCTGTCCAGAAAATAAAAGCGCATGAATAGAAGGCAGTGATACAGGTAGCCCGTGGCCCTTCGAAGCAAACAAAAGCACTGTAGACTTATTCTCTTTCGCCTGTCTAGTCCTTTGACTGTGTGGTCTTATCTATAACCACACTCTTGCAGATGGTTCGCCAAACAAAGCACACATGCATTTCGCTGGCTCTCTCTCTCTCTATCTATCAAACACACACACACACACATACATACATGTACCCACATAAGACATATGCATACACACACACAAGCAGCCTGACAAAAGCTTATTGACGTCTCTATGCTTTGAGAATCGAGAGACAATAAGTTGCTGATTGAATAATAATAATTATAATAATAATAATAATAATAATAATAATAATAATAATAGACTGTTCTCAAGACATGACCCTTGACTGGGCAAACTGTTATGAAATTTGCTTTGTAAAATTTCAAATGTTTCAATTTGGTTGATGCAAGCAATTTTTAAATCTTTTTTTTTTTTTTTTTTTTTTAACATGGATGCCATAATATAATTTGTTGGCAAGCTGATTTATATGTCTTTAACCAAATTTTACCCAGAGGACCTTTTGTCAAAACAGAAATCAATCACATTCTTGCTGTAAGGTTTTTACCAGACCTGTTCCACCTAACATTCCTGGGCCTTTTACATCTTTACCACACAGCCAAACGGGGACTCCACTAACCAGTTTCATGACACCCCTGTGTGTGTTCATGCTCAGGCTTTTTCGAACACGAACTGAATCACAACAAAACAGGAAAAAAACAAAGCCCCATTTGTGTACCTTTACAAGCCAGTCTTATAAAGTTGACTATTTCTTAAAAGCCTCTTTAAACTTGAGCCTTTTTCTACTGAAAAAAAACAACTGAATATAACTGGATATTCTTCTTAACTGAATACATTTTTTTGTTTATACAATGAAAAATAGGCTGCAAAATACTATAGGCTTCCCTTCTATTAATCTGAGGCACCATAAAAATGTTTGCATCGGTATCAATTCATTTCAATTCATTCAAAAAAATACCTATTTTGTATCTAAAATATCTTTGATTTCTTTTGTAATGTATTTTTTCTTCCTTTTGAAAATAGAATAAAAACCTACAAAGACTAGCAAGCACTTTTTGATGGGCTGTTTTTTTTTGTCATTTTTGTTTTTTGTTGTTTTTTTTTTCTTTACATCCAGGCACCAACTCCTGTGAGCTCACAAGTTGATGTCTCGTACATCGGTTGGGGTGCTGGACTGGTCCTGGTCATCCAAGGCTTTGTTGCGTGGGTTGTTCTGGTCCTGCTGCTGCTGCTTGTGCTGCTGCCGGCGTCCCTCCCTTAGGCTGTTCATCAGCACACGCTCAATCTGCTCCTGACATGCCTTCAACAAATCCTGTAACCACAGCAACAGACAGATTATGGGTTAATACACCCCCATTTATTTCAGCATATTCTGTTTTTAAAAGAGAATGAAAGTATGAAGAAACAGGTTAGTACATGTTCATTTTAATTCAATATGTCCTCTGACAGCAGCACCAAGACTACTGGATTAGGGCATTCCTTGGATTAAAGGGGACATATTATGAAAAAGTCACTTTTTCCGTGCTTGTGAACATACATTTAGGTATCAAGGTATCAAGCCACCAACTCTGAAATGAGATGATCCAGTCATTTTATTTTGGGCTGCCCATTTCAGAAAACGTGCTTCCACAAGCTGTTGAGATTTGGCTCTCCTTTCTATGTCATAAGGGGAGCTCATTAGAATTATACCCCTCAATCTGAGAACCTCCACTCACAGCATGAAAAGCAGGGTGAAAGTCATGACTATTCATGAGGAAAGTGATACCTGATTGGCCAACAGAAGCGGGAGGTGGGGTGTGCAGTGGTTCATTATCATTTAAAAGAACAAGCACTCAAACCGGCTGTTCTGAACAGAGCTGTTTAGACAGGTTGAGAGGGTGCTGTGGTACTTTATCCAAAGTATGTCACGGACAAAGTGGTGGTATTTTGTGGTATTTTGTCACATTTCATTAAAACCTCAGGGAACTGTGCCAACTAGTGGAAAAGGGGAATAATATGTCACCTTTATAAACTGATTGGGAAAATATTAACAAATTAAAGACAGGAAGAAATAAGAAGGTGGAAGCAGGAAATAGCAGTCAAGACTATTAATAGGTTTTAAACAGTGAGTAAGCTAGGTTGTAAAACCATTTTCTGCAGAATTTTACCCAAAACGTTGGAGAGAGATTTATTTTGTCTATCTCCATGAGCATTAATAACAATATAAGACCACTTATTTATAAGATAGGGTGAAAAGTATTATACAAGCAGTGAAGGGTTAACCCCAACCACATCATTGCATCCAGGCAGAGAACCTTACACGTGCACCCACCCACACACACACATGCACTGACATACCCACAGCACTGGTTGCCACAACAACAGTGAAAACAAAGGCTGTATGAAAGCTATGTTAATTGCATCCATGTCCTGTGGAAAGACACTGCGTCTTTTCTTCTTTTCTTTCTTCAACAAGAGGGTAAGCAGCCTGAGGGGTTCCTACCAAGCCCACCTTGCAGCTTCAAAGAGCAAAGGCACAACTACACATTCACAACCATGAATATGGCTCATAGTCATCAGGGATGAAAAATGCATCAAATGTAAAACAGCTCTAAAGATGTGTGTGAGGTATGTTCACACTCACACAAAAAGCACACTGGGGTTCCTGGTTTGTTTATTCCTCTATAACCAAAAACACTGAAACACAAATTTCAATCTGAATTAAAAAACTGAAGAAAACTGAACGGTGGCAAGAGCACCTCAAACTGTAAATGCAGAATGCACTTACTACAACTACAGATGAAGAACAGCGCTCTCTAGTGGAGCCAAAGCAGACTGCACTGCTTCACTGCTCTGTTTTGCTTCTCTGTGGGTCTGAGGCACACCAGGCATCTGTGGGAGTTCTCTTGTGAGAAGCCCCAGAGGCAGGGCCTGTGGAGAATGTGTTGATTGTGAAGAGACTGCATTCTTTTGACACTGACTGTTAATTAAAAACTGATGGGCTGAAGTGTGAAACAGTGTTAGCTATGGCTCCCTGACAAGGTAAGTACACACACACACACACACACACACACACACACACATATATATATATATATTTACATATATATGTGTGAAAAACGTTTTTTTTCTAGCTCGAGCCAGTCTAAGCATCAGAGCCAATGAGTAATATACAAAAAAACTGACCATATATTGTAAATTTATGATGCGAGAAGACTTTCGTCAGGGAGAAAGCGTGTCAGAAGCTGAATGCGGTTTTTTTTTTTTTTTTGCTGCATGGAGGTTGCATTTGTCTGCATTACGCTGGAGGAAAGCAACCGCCACCCTCTTAAAGAAGTCTCTCTGGCTTCCCACTGTGACATACTGCTATTAGTCATAAGAAATAAATTCCACTGAGAAAATGAACTAAAGCATAAAACATGCAAAGGAACTGCCTGTAACCTACCGCAAAAATGCCAGGCCCGACGTCTTAAAAGAAATTCCCCTCTGTGCCGCTGCTCTTTATAGAGGCATAGGCCAGCTGGAGCCAAGCCCCACAGGCTAAATTCAAGCAACTTTAATGACTTCAGTGTGTGACTACTGGTAGGATTGGGACTCGCTCTAAAAAGAGGTAGCGTCCTCTAGAGAGCATCGGCCTTCATCTTGGGTCTTGAGGTGGATCACTGTGTCGTCTGCTGGAAGTTTGAATGCCTGAGCATTGTGGTGGTTTTTAGGAGTTTGGGGTTTTTATTTTGCTTGTTTGTGTTACATTTTTTTATTTCTCATTTTTGATTCATATATCTCACAAACCAAAAATAATTGCAAATCCAAAGAACATTATTCTAACCAGATGTAATACATTGGACAATTTTGCAGAGTCTCTCTCTCTCTCGCTCGCGCTTCCTGCTCCTTCTTTTCTTTTCTCAATTTTTTTTTGCTTCTGGAATTCTTCCTTTGCAACTGACATTTGACACATTTTTTAACAGCTCATAGTTTCTTAGTAAAAAAAAAAAAAAAAAAAAAAAAAAAGTGTTTATCTGGACCAAGAAGTCAACAGCAGATATTGCTTTGGCCTAGTTACCTAGAGTTCAATTCAAATATTATTCAAATGTGACCCTTCATATTGAGTCAGCTTCATATCAAGTCGCACGTTATGCGCCATGTCCAATAAGATACAGTGGGTGAAATTGTTAAAATGTTTAATTTTGGCAAAAAATCGGTTTGATTAATACCTTATGTTCTTGCTTCTTCAACAGTACGGAGAAATTTTAATCGTAAACATTGTTTTAAAGCACTTTAATGAACACTATCCTAGCGGGTTACTCAGTTTTGCAAGAAAAACATGCATTTTTTCGCCATAAATCCGTGCTGCTGGCGAAGTTATTTTAAGGGTGGCAGGGAAATCCTGGTGTCAAAATGAGGCTGAGGATTCCCTCTTTCATATTATGTCATGGAAACCTCATTCAAATATTCTCAGAGTTTTCTGAGGCTCTCCTCATAAACAAACTGTTGCTATGTTGACATATGGTCATGATACAGTAATAAACTTGGTATCGAAACGGAGCTTATTGAACCAGAAATCTGAAAATATGCAGAACTCAAATCTCCCAAAATACAACTTAATGCCTGATTTGATGGGCCACAAATATTCATTCATTCATTCATAAATCTTCAGTAACCGCTTTATCCTGGGTGGTGGTGGATCCAGCGCCTGAAGCGAGGCATAAATATATATATACTTGGATTTGTAAACCACAGCCTGTTGGGTATTAGTTAAAGTAATGTAAAATATATACAAACTACAGCTAATGGGCTCCAGTTGGTATAGTTTAAAAGCTATTTAAATCTTGGTTATATTTACAATACAAAAAAACACCCACAAAAAAAAGCACGTACAAAAAGATGCTAGCTAACAAATGCTAACCTACAACACGGAATACTTTTCTTTACCAGCTACTAACTAGTCCTACAGTGCTTACAACTGTCAGCCACTGTTTAGGGCTGAAAGTTGAAGGCCAAGATAGGTAGTAAAGAAATGAAGATTCATAGTGGACCACCTGTTAACGTGTCTGGACGTCTGGATGCAAGATTGGACAAGCTAAAAAGAAACTAGAAATCAAACAAATCTCTACCGTAGAACCATCATGGTACTCACTCGATGTACTATGTGAACAAGTGAGAGTCAGGATAGTAGAATTAAGAGAACAAGAGAGACGCCATGTGTAGTAGAAAGCACTGAGGTGGCGTCAGGGAAAGATGGCTGGTTTTTTTATTTTTTTTATTAGGGAATAATGAAAAAATTGCTGGGTTCAAAACAGGGCCAGCAGAGGATTGAGAAATGCAAGGGATTAATATGTTGTCCCAGACATTCAGTGCAACAGGCCAAGGGTCCTATCACGTGATTGTACGTACCAAAAATATCAGAAAAATGAGCAGCTATTTCCCAAAAAAAAAACAACTTTTACTCACATTAGCATCATTTGCCGTCAGGACTTCAAGCAGATGTGTCTTCACAACTTGCCAAACTTCACTTTGACTGACATTTCACCTACTTTTTCAGTTATGTATTTTGAATGACTGCGAAAATTCTCTCACTGTGTGAGAGGAGAAATGCAAATGAATGTACCCCTACAAACGTTCACCAGTGACCCCTTCTTGTCTATTCAGCCAAAATTCGGAGCTTAAATCTTGCAATGAAGCCAAGTTTCAGAACAGGCAAAGGAGTTCAGTGTGGGGGGCCATGCCCCTGACCCAAGCCATACAGGAAACGCCACTAATTCATATCTGAATGCAAACTCTAATTCAATTCCAGTGGAATCAACATTACCGGTCAGATGAAAACTCCCAGTGAGTCTCTGGAGAAACACAACAAGCCAAAAAGCATCATTTACTGTATACATTAGCTACAATAACAACATTTACTGTAAACACCAAATGCCAGCTGGAATATTCAAAGCTTTAACTTCTTTCTGAGAGGCCATACAGTTTGCATGAGTTGCTAAAGCCAAATTTTGATCCATCCTGGTTTGGCCTGCCGCATGGAGCCCACTGCTGTACACATCGTACCAGATGTGCTTCAGGCTGCACACACACAAACACTACAGTAGCGACTAGATGAGGCTAGTTGGCCGTGTCACATGTCTGGTAAAAACCACAGGCATTGGACACCACAAGTATCAGCAGGACTCCTGACTGGATGGCTGGCAGTGTCATATAGCTGTTGAGCATTCACAGCCGTGTACTTTCCTGAGAAATCTCCTCTTCACCAAGCATCATTCTGTAGGGCATCTCACACCAGAGAAAACCATAAGGTCCTTAAGCAAAAGTCGGGCGAAATGCTAATGTTAGGTCAAATTTAATTCCAATATTACCATTATTGCGGGTTAACCCATGCTCTTGGAGTGGCAGCCATCACATGTGAGAACTTGTCCCTGTGTCAGGATAGAGCAGGGGTCTTCATGCTGGCAGAATAACATTGCAAGGAAAAGAAGATAGCTCCTCCGTCCAGATAAAAAAAACAAAAAACATTTTATCTGTGGGGAAAATCCTTGGCCTCAAAAGGCCAGCAGAACCAGACTGCTTTCTCCCCCGCCTGCATGTTTTTCAAAGGTATGGCTTGTTGGCATCTGGGAATGTGAAGAGTTGATCATGGACTGGGCAGGTCATTTCTGCTGGCTGAGACCTCACACTCCTCAAACACTGAGAACGTTCACTGCTCAGAAGGGCTGTTTGTTTTTCCTCTGCTACGGTGTGCGTCTTGACACACCGGCGCGGCAGCCATTTGCCCACTGGTGGTGAACTCTGTGGAAGAAGGCTGACCTCTTCAGGTCACGCTTGAGATGCCTGTCTGGGTGGTGATCTTACATTCCTTCCTCCTTCTTTTCCTTGCTATGCCTCACCCCATTTCCTATTCTACTTCTGGCCCCCGAAAAAGGATACCATTAAGCTGTCTTTTACAGGGCAATGTAAAATTTGAGGCTTTATTAGTCATATGCATAAAGCCACATAAGCCCTACCACTGCACCCCAGCTCTCCGGAGTCTATCCTCAGAGTCTCTCAGTTGGGGTCAATCCCATTTCGCTTCCAGTAATTCAGTGTCTGAATGTCAGATTGAAATGAAGTTGGAGGCAAGCCCATTGAGGAGGAAAGCGCAATCTCCTCACTCAGAGACACGGTCAAAAACTCACCCACACACACACACACACCACAGTACCGCATTGATGTTTCTCAAAAATGGTGCTAACAAACAAAAGAGGGACCTTCTCATCTTGGTTTTAAATACCTCCACTGTTACGGGCACTGCGATCACACTTCCAAATGTGCCCCCTTCAAAAGCCTCCCTCCCTGGTTTGAACTAGGCTACCACCCTGACAAAAGCCAGTCCACCCCCTCCCTGCTGCAGCTGAAGCTTGGGCTCTGTTTGGACTGTACACCCTGCCACGGGGCCACATAGCGGTCTGCCTGCAATTCCAGGCCCGTCTCTCCATGCAACATGCAATATTCTGCCTGCATCAAGTTCGCAAACACAAAGCTAACCCGATGCTTTCCTGCTGTACACCCATCATTCCAGTGTAGGTTCAACCATATATACAGAGCTTCACACACATGTGGCATGTGACCTCTTTCGGTGAATAAGAGAGTGCCCGAGGCAGGGAAGGGATTATAGGACAGCTGTGAAAAACTGAAGGAAAAAACACTTGATGCTTTGCCAATGGCTTAATTTTCACATGACACAAATATGTAGCTCTGGGTGATTGCAGATTAGAATTTTTGTGCTTCTCACTGACATTTCTAGGTGGAAGTAGTGAGGACTAATACTCTTGATTAAAAAATACATAAAAAACTGGAACTTTTTGGATGTAATCAAATTCTTTTATCAGCACTTTTCATAAACTTCCCTTTTATCTGTGTTGTAAATTTGCTACACATCCCATTAGATGGCGTGGCATGATGGTGCAGTGGTAAGCACTGTCGCCTCACAACAAAAATGTTCTGGGTTCGAGCCTGCCAGCCAACTGGGGCCTTTCTCTGTGGAGTTTGCATTTTCTCCCCTTGGGTTTCCTCCCATAGTTCAGAAACGTGCATATTATTATAACTGGCTACTCTAAATTACACTCAGGTGTGAATGATTGTTCGTTTCTATGTTAGCCCTGCGGCAGTTTGGCGACTTGCCCAGGGTGTACCCCACCTGAAGCCAGCTGGGATTGTCTCCAGCATCCCCCATAACCCTGACAGATAAGCAGTATACAGTAGATAGTAGATTGACGAATCCCATTAGATACCCAAATCAGCTCACTCGTTATGAAAGTCTTGTTGATTTTACTGCATGATTGTAGATTTATCCATGTACAAATTTGTAATACTCACAACTTCTGTGTTTGTGATCTTAGCAAGCAGATCTGTAAGGTTGTCCCCCCACAGTGCATGGTTTGTGCTGTTGAGCTGCAGTCCACAGATCGCTGCTCCCACGCTTCCCGTGGCAATCATGGATGGAGGATACATGGCAAAGTTGAAATCTGTGAAGGTATAAAAATACACGAGCATTATGATCTGTATAGAACAACTTTCAGTTCATGAAGAACCTTTTACTCATCGAAGATGGAATAGTTGTCTACCTACTGGTTCTTCTTGCAAAAACACTACGCATTCAACTAAAACTCGTCACCAAGGAAGTTCCAACCTCGGACTAGGAAAAACAAAGAAAGCACCACGTCAACTCGGAAGTCCTATTCAAAAGGCAGGATGGTCTCCTTAACCCCGAGTTCGGCAAGTGATGTCAAATTAACATGGCTGCTCACAGCATCAAGAGTAATCAAAGTGGCACTTCTTTACTTTGTAAATAGTTATTCAGTATATACAAGTATCTGCTTTAGATCAATCAACATACAGACATAATCGCCTGTTAATCTGTAATATTGAAGATACAGTTTGCTGTTTTGAGGAGGTAAATATATATCCCTCATCACAGTACCCTGGCTTGTTGGTTACAAAAGACAAACATGTAAATGTTTGTTTTCTCCCCCACTTTGTACCTCAAATGGATGGAGGTGGAAAATTACATCATGCTGACCTCCGAGTTAAGTCGAACGCAGCATTATAACTGCAACCCTGGATGAAGGTTCATTTGACTTGAAAAGAAGTTGAACAGCACCCTCCTCTCCACCAACTTTAGCTATCGCATCCCCCCAATCAAGCCTTTTTTTTTATTTATTTTTTTTTTTACAGCTCCTAAGTAAATCGTGTGCACCCTTAAAAAAAGCCTCTCAGCCCCTGGAAAAAAAGGAATAAAGAGCCAACGTTGCTCTGCAAATGCTCTCAGCTGTAGGTCCTTCTTCCACATGTGGTTACAGGCGTGGGCAACAAAGACCAATAACCTTGTTAGCTCTCTCGCTGTCATTCATAATGCAAATAAGACAGCTAGTGAACGGGTTGCAACTCAAAAGTAGGGACTAAATGAAATGAGGATGAAATGTTAAAAGAGCCCTCTCGCTCCTTAGTTGATTTGTGTCTCCTCTTATTCTGCAAATCTTTTGTCTCTGTTCTTATTCATTTATTTTCAGTTTTAATTAGACAGACCTCAAGCTTTACCAGGCTCCATGGCACGCATGCTTAACATTTGTTGCTACAACACAGGCAAACAGTTTAGCAGGGTTGGGGGTTTTTTTTTTACGGCTTCTATCTTCAAACTTATTAAATGAGTTAAATTCAGTGAGCAAGTGAGTGCAGATTCACTGCACAAAGTTATCACCTCATTTCATCCAATTGAGAGATGCAAAATCCAGCCCCCTCTGTGGACTCCAATTCAAAATGACAGCTTGCACAAAGGTTGGATGGTGAGAAGAAGAGGTTGGGTGGGAGGGGAAGGGGTGACAGATTTGAGCCACCAGAATTGACTGGAGAATCGAGGGGGGGTGGATTGGTGCATTCCGCTGAACGTCATTCTTTAGTCTGTTTCCAGACCCTCATGAGGTTTTGGCAGGAGAAAAGACCCTAACCCCCCTCTCCTGCTGCCATTCCTCTGATGCTGGGCCACCTCTGGGCTCACAGAGTGGACTCCAGCAGCCATCACATTACCATGTTACCGTATTCAAAGCAAACCTCAATATGGCCCTGATGGTGACTTTTTTCATTCTTTTTGAGAAAATTCAATGAGGTGGGGCCTTTGATGGCTGATGAACTATCCCTTCATTGCCTTTTTAACATTCAGAACCAGACTCAGATCTTGTGGATCTTGTGTTGACAAATAAATGCACTTGTCTTTCTGAGGCAGTAAGGGATTTTCAGCTCCAGCCAAGAGAAAAGAGCAAAAGAAATATGGATTACATTACATTACATACTTTCTTTAGGTTCTGTTCCTTTTTTTGTTTTTGTTTTTTTTGCAAAAAGGGACAAGAAAAGAGACAGCCACATATGCGTGTTTGCAGTTTATGTGCACATATGATGTGGCAATCAGATCTTTAGGACTTGCAACAAAATAGGCTTGTTGAGGAACAAAGGTAACTGCATGGCAATGCCCGAGCTGGATCATTTGCAGCATTTCTCAAAGGCAGACTGATGAAGAATGACTGTATTTTATGCACCTTAATTGATTTGCATTTTGGAGAAAAACAGTGTGCGTAGCAGTGACGCTTGCGATGGAAGGCTCTTTGTAAGCTGTGGCTGGCTTGCTCTCCCAGCCTCTTACCTTCTTCAATGAGCCATTTTCATGCCCTGCCCACACACTGTATCCAGTATCATACCAGCACAGCCAACTCCTGGGTGGGTGAGTTGCACTGCATATGCATTTAACTTGTAAATTAATTAAACTCCCGGAAAGTTGAGAAACAGCCAGAGCGCGATGATTTTTTAAAGGCAATAAATCATCTGCCAGGATTACATTCAGCTGCATACCTTATTAGCTGTTCCATTTACAGAAAGTCCCATTGTGAGCAGCCAGGCTCCCCTGATTGATAAAGGTCAAATGTAAACAACTTTTTTGGATTTGGCATCATAGCTCCTTACCCACCACAGCCCGCAGTCAAATGGAATAAGCCACTTATGTGTGTAGGTGAGGGAGCTTACAGACAGTAAATACTTGGACTCTTGTGGGTTTGTAAAATGTGGTAGGTGCTAAAGCTTCTACTGTATGTCTGTTTCTGTTAAGATTCACTGGTGGCACTTTAACGCATATGTTTCAATATTTGCGCTTTGAGGACCAGATTCGAAACACTAACACCATCTGTTACAACCATGTTGAATCACAGTTAAAGCGGATGCGTAGAAATCGGATCGCTAATTGCGAAGGCTGCACTGAAATCCTCATAGACCGCGTCCAGTTTAAACGCTTGTCTTCACTGTTTATGCCAAGTCACGCCGCAAATCGATACCGAATTTGGACGAATCTCAAAACTGTCCTCGAGTTGTGCATCTCAGGCAACGTCTATGCTTTTATCGGCAGCCAAGACACCGTAACTCAAACAAAATGAAAACAGGATTCCTCCTCAACTGTTGAAATCCTGTAATAACTTGCTTCAGTCTTGCACCATTGCAGAGATGCTTGAGCAACAGTACACAGGCCAGCAAGGGAGGTAACAGGGCCTCTTGAAACAGGAATGACAAAATTGGCAGAATCATCTTTTAACCATGATGACCTCTCCCTTCTCACACACATACACACACACACACTCCAGGCCAGCACTATTTACTACACCAGCCACTATTTCTTTTTCCTAGGGGACTTCTCAGATAAGACAACACAGACTGCACAGTTGAGGAGTAGAAGGAGAATCTGTAACCACACGTGAAATGGTAGACACCAATTATTTAAGAGTTGCTCAATATATATTTGGAGAAAATCACCATCTATACAATTGAACTATGAAAGCATGGGTGGGGCATTTGGAATTCTCTTAACTTAGCCTAACAGTTAGCATTAATGATGCTACTCGGCAGGATGCTGTGGTTTTGATCAGCATCAGAAATTTGTTAAATATGTGAGAACTTGTATGACACAGAGAAAAGGAAATTCTTAGGCGAATACTCTGTCTTTAGTTCTTCCTGCTGTATGGATGCAAGAAATTATCCAAGGCATACAAAGGAAGACGACTCATAGGAAGCCATGACTAATCGGTCAGCTAGTATCATCATACTTTCGTTCATTTTTCCGAACATACAGACCGATTGTAGCTCACCCACTTGCAAACAATAAAAAGCAGATGAAAAATCGACGGAGAATGAAATCAAGACTCTTCTTGGTTCACATCCTCAGGAAACATTTTTTTGAGGTGAGGCATTTTGAGGTGTTTGCTAAAACTGTTCCCAACAAAATCTGTGAAACGCTCCATTTATTGTTAATGGACTATATTGACCAAATCCCAGCAAGTGTCCCATAACTGAACTGCTTAACCAAATATAGTGCTCGTATTTCTACTTATTCATGTGTGAACTCAATGAGCTGCATAGTGTTCCTAAACTTTTAGGAAATTGTGGAGCACATTTCAGTCTTATGAAAACAGCCAGCATCAATGTAACCTTTAAAGGCTCAACAATTAATTGACGTAGCCTCCTGAGGACCAAGCTCTAATGTTGTGTGCCTTGTAATTTCTCCTCACTGTTTCTGTTTTTTTAGCACCGGATAACTTGATCAATGTCTTCAAACAGGAAGAAGTTTGGCAAAAGAGTAATACCCAATGGTCCTCATATGAGGATCTTACAAAGATATACACACAGTGTAGTTGGGAGTAAATGTGATGTCCTCATATCAGGACAGTAGAAGTTAATCAACTTAATCAATTATAAATATTCATCAACATTTACTTTTATAGTCAAGGAATCCTTTTACATAACCAATAACTTGGTTATCCTTTACATACTGCACAAACCTCTATGCCTGGGCTTTTTTGTTTTGCTCTGCATGAACATGAGACTTCATGAGATCTTTGTACCAACGCACATGTCTAGCACCATGGAATAAATAGCGTATCGCACAGACCGAGCTATTCACGCTAGTCTGAGTATCTATGATGCACAGACACACCAACATTTAAACCAAAATCACCCAAGGACTTCTGCTTGGCACGAGCAATAACAGGTCGACGTTAGCCTAGAATTGTGGTATGTTTCTTGGAGGAGGGTTGCAATGGTGCTGCTAATGTAATAAAAAATAGACGAAATACTGAGTGGCAAGTTCACAGCTAGTAAGGTCTGTTAAAATTTTGCATGTTTGTTCTTGTTATTAGAATTACTAAGGCATCGTCTACGTTCAGGGGTCTATTTTTTAATAGAAATATGCTGAATTTAAACCGAGAATAACCTTTAGCCAATTATCAAAATAGTAGTCAACAGATATGTTACTTAGAAACAAACGTAATCATCTCTTGCACCCGATATTGGAGAATTCCATTTTTGCACCACAGGACTGAGAAATGGAATGAAAATCGAAATTCCAATATCTTTAGTGGCTCAGGGAGAGGTGAGAGGGTGATGGATGACAGCGAGTGTGTTTAATGGGATTTACGCCAGTTCCCATGGATATCATCGATGCCTCCTGACAGAGTAGTTTCACAACATACCTACAATATCCATTGCACAATCCGCAGAAGGAGAGCCCACATCAAACATGCCATATTTAAAGATCCGTCTTCTCCTCTTGTTCCTCCCACCACCCTTCGTCCGTTCCTATGCTGGGGGATTCTCCTGCCGGGACGAGCCACAACAGGGAGGGATGTGGGAGCCCAGGGGAAATATGAGCACGTCCCATTACCTCTTGTGGCAGCATGAGCGTAAAGTCGGCTGGGAGAACCAGCTTCACAAAGACTCCTGAACATGGGAAAACAGTCATGCCCTGGAGCAGCTAGGAGGCGTGAGAAGTGGGGATGAGATATGAAAACATGACATGCTTTGCTGTTTGGATCCGCTGGGACAATGCTCTCCCACTAACTTTTTCTCACCCTCAGTCTTTTCTCTATGTTTGATCTTGCCAAGAACAGAGACTTTCAGTCGTCCAAACACAGAGTAGCCAGCATTCAGAAAGGGTTTTAACCAGACAGCTGTCCTTTGAAGTGCCATTCCCTTCAATACATCCTCTACCCTTGATCATACCATTCACGGACATCCGACACTAGGATTTGGATCTACATGTTTCCACGTGAAGGTAAAGAGAAGGCATTTCGCAACGCCATGCCTGCCAAAGCAACATGAATGCTATTATCATAGCTACTGTTCCACTTAAATTCCATTTCAGGTTTTTGAGATTAGCAGATGAGTGTGTTTTTCCACATTCACCAACATGTTGACGCAGGATATCAGCACCTAGTCGACTTGACAGTGAATCTTTTACCATTCTCACTTACAAAACAAACCAAATACAAAGCACACGCCAAATGCCATATCATCGGCCTAGTGTTTATTGGTTTTAAGTACTTATTCAGATTTTTAATCTTTAAGCTTATTATTCTTAGCCTTGTCACATCTAGAGAAACTTGTAATTAAAAAGTAAAATACCTAAGGGATGAAATACAGAAAAGCTTCCATCAATGGTGATTTATAGTAGCGAATACTGAAAAGAGCTAGGACATGTTAAAACAGAGAATAAAAATGCTGACCAAAGGTAATCAGCTTTAATAACTAGGAACGGTATGAACTGACAATTTGTGAAACTGATTCAGGGCATGGTATACGCCAGAGTCTACTGAGCCAGTATTAGTGATATTCACGCAGCGTTCTGGGCGTTGAAACTCCATTACCTGTTGCGCACAAGGCGATGAAGGTCTGCACATGCTTGCGGATCAGGTCCAGCTTATCCTCAGGCAGAGGCAGCCTCTTCACAATGTGTTCAATGAAGTCATTAGGAGTGACAGCAGCCAGGTTCCACTTCAATTTACCAAGAACCACCAGTTCCCATTCCTGAAAGGAGACAAAGATGCAAGGAAGAGGAAGACTTATCTAAAGCAATACAAAAGAAGGAGATTGTTCTAGATACTGACATTATGTTTAAGTAAAAAGTAGTTAGAACATATGTCGTTAAAGTGTCATGCGGGATACTGTGTGAACGTAGAGTCTATCGAAAGTATCTTTGGTATTTTGAGTTCTGCTGGAAGTGGAATAGAAATTGATGAAATGCTAGCTGGCTTTCTAGCCTGTTGGCCCAAGGGATTCTGGATATGTCAAAGTTGGTTCATATTTCATTTTTGCTATTTTCTTTTCCACTCTGAGTGAATGTGAACAACCTTAAATCTTATTCCCAGTTAGGGCATAGGGGACACAACCATCCTTTTTACATCCATTTAGAAGTAGGTTTAAAAAAACCCAAAAATAAATATGAGGTTAGTCATTCTACGGCTTCTACAAAGCAAAACGTGTTCATGAGCGCCTAGGTAAAGACAAACAGGTATATTGCATTGTATTGTACTGTATTGTGTGTGAGATTTTCTGGAAGGGATAAAGAATCTCCTGGTTGATCTGCTTCATACTTATTTCCTCATCATGGCTTGCGAGTTTGGAATTCTCGACTTCACTAGTAGGCATTAAGTCTTGATGCTGTGTCTGATCCCTGGGCTATATACTTGGTATTCGCACTCCAGAGAGACAGAAGCAGAGCAGAGTAGAGCCAGGCTAGAGCTACATTACCGTCCTTGGCCAATCATAAATCTACTAAGCTATTCAGCACACAGCTCTATAAGAAAACGCCAACACCAGTGACCTCACAGTGTCTGTTCAGCATCAGGTACTTTCCTCCTGAGAATGCAAGCCTGTCTATGTGTGTGTTATACACACAAGCAGAGACTGTAATGTGTGGGGGGGGGGGGAACAAAAAACAAAACCATCCACATTCAAATCCTTAGAATGAGTGATGAATATCCAAAAGAAATCATTCAACTCTTAAATAGAAATGTATTGCCATACTAATAACTCGACTTCTTTTGACAACTTTTATTAGACAGCATACATGTAAATTACATTACAGCCTTTGGGAAATGTGAACGGATTAAGCCATGACTTCAGGGCAATAACTGTCAGGAAAAGATCAATTTTGCATCAACAGACTTAAGCAAATGGCAAACAGGCATGACCACTAATGCATGATGTTAGTTTTTGAAATAAGATCTTATTATCCATCCCATAATGGTCTCTCAAGAACACTGAAATAATGTCGACAGTGCTGATTTTTTACCTTGTCGAGAAAACAGAAAGTGCATTTCTAGTCTAAAGTGGGAAGAGTGAATGACTAATTGAGTAAAATTAGGTTTTCACAAACAGCCTGTGTGACTGTGTGCTTATTCCGACAGAGATGGTTTTCTCCATCTCATCAGTGAGCCACATGCACTTAGTCATGAGGTGGCTCACTGCGTTAGCCATTTAATCCCCTGGCCTGTAAAGTACTGATGACGCTTCTGTGCAGTTGACCAAAAATCTGCCCTACGAGCTACACCTCTGTAACTGTATCTGGATTCTGAGTGAGCACACGGAGAGCAGTCAGCTACCACTGGTGCATGATTTCCTTGCCACCTCTGCACACTTGCTTTCAGCTGTAGAATGACTTACCCACAATTATAAACTGCTCAGATCTTTAGGGGTTGACAAACAGCTGACATGCTGCACATGATAACAAGATGGAGGGGCTACCGTTCAGTGCTTGGGTTTTTTTTTGGGGGGTAACTTCCGCAATCACCTTTGTAAAAAACATTTTTCAGAGAGGAAGCAGACGAAATATAATCTTGGATTTATTCCAACATAACTGCTATTTACCCAATCATTCATTTGGATTTCTGTATAATCTATCTGTGGGAATACCATTGCGCTGAAGATGGTCATGTTGACTCCTAAAATAGAAAGAAAAATCCGACAACATACTGCATCAACATAAGGTAGGGAGGATGTATACTGAGAGCGTAGATGTCGGTCCAAAACAAAGGAAACCTTCAACAGTGTTGAAGCCTTTAAAGTTTCTGATCAAATCAGAATTTAAGATGTTGTGTTTAGTCATGTACAGAACAAAAATGAAGGTAATACAAAGAATTGTAGTATCCCAACATTCATGTTAAATGCATTTACTAACCTGTAAGACACAGTCGACATGGAACAACGACAAATATAACGTATAATGAATAAATACATTTGCTATACAAAAGGAATAACGTTTGCAACTACAACTGCTTCTATCAATGTACTGAGGCAAAACTGAGAGCTGACTAGTTATGCTTGCAACACACTTCACATACCCACTTCCTCTTTTTTTGATGCTGCTGCCACAAGTGAGGTTTAATTTACAAAAAGTTTGTACAAGCCAGCAGAGACCAAACTCGAAGATGAGAGTGTTACAGCCGATCTCCAGTTTCCTGCATCTTTGCAGACCATTGTCAACTGGTAGACCAGATTTTTTTGTTGTTGTTTTAAAAGAAGAAGAAAAAAAGTCCTTCGTGTAACTTTGCTGACAGCAGCATAATTGTGTTATCCTTGACCAGAATCAACACATTTCTGTCGATTTCCACCGCAAAGAAAGAAACTGATGAGCCTGTGGTGAGAAACATGCACGCATACATCTTCAACACTTCAAGTTCCCGATCCCAGCATGAACCTCTGATGGCGCACAATGCACAGTAAAGACCTCCAGCAGACCAGAAAGCTTTCCCTTTTTTTTTTTTGACCACACTGTGGGAGAATGGCACATCGCTGTGGAATGTTTTTGGAATTATGAAATTTGGATTTAGCCGGCTTGCATTGCTTGAGTTGCCACAGTTGCTTTCACATGCTTGCTTTCCTGGAAGCAGACTGACTTGTACAGAAATAAACATACAGCAGCATAATGTGACCCGATTCTAATGTTAAAAACCCTGACATAGTGATGATGATGATGATGATGTTGGGACTTTGCTAGCATAAGTGCAGCATCCATATTCTCTTCTAAGATATTACAGATGAGGCTCTGTATGTGCATCTCTCTCTCTCTCTCTCTCTCTCTGACTTAACTGGAACTGGAAAACCAGATATCACTTCTCATCTCGACAATGATAGGGTGGACTCACATATTTGCCACTAGATGGGGATGGAGACCTGTGGGTGGTTGTAGTGCTTAATGCAACTGCAGTAGATCTTCCCCTCCATCACCACAATCACACTTTTAGAGCATCTAGCGTTCATCAGACAGACTCTGCAATGCTTCTTTCAATGCTGCAAGTCTATATTGTATCATAACCTTAGTTATGTCAGAGTATGTCAGAAATCATTACTGGTTTTGCAGTGAAAAATTATAATAAAAAAGCAATGCAGGGAAAGGAAAAGCAGTAGACCTACTTTACACAGGTGATATGGTATATGCAAAAATAAATATATAATAAATGATATAAACATTAAAAAAAAAACTATATAATAAATTGTAACCACCTGCTGAGGTTCTTACCAGGAGTTCTTGTGGTCGGATGGAGTTATCAGTGTAGATACATAGCTTTTCTGCCGTTAGAGGACGCGTCTCTTTCAGCTTGGACGCCAGAAACATGCACACCGCGCCGAGCAACTGCAGGTTACACTTTCTGGTGGGCACAACCGCTAAAAATCTGTCCAAGTAGTTCATAGCCAGTGGGAAAACTTCATCCTCGCACTTTTGTTCCTCGCAGACCTGCAAAAGGCAGGAGAGCGACGAGTGTGAGTTCACCGGAGGAAGGAACACGTGGTGCACTTGCTCAATTGAAATAACTCACGAAAGAGAATCTGATCACCAACTAAACAAACGTGTGATCTAGGGAAGAAAAAAAAAAGAAACCAAGCATATCTTCCTCTTTGGTAGAAAGGAATCGTTAAAGATGTAAACTACAGTAACATAACTGATCGACGGCAACATTTGCCCCTGCAGGGTAATAAAAAAGATTAGCCAATAAATGCATATTTTTTTAAAGATTAGAAATGCTTTTCTAACATCTCTGTCAACAGAACTGAATTCCTTCGGTCCATTCAGTAAGAAATGAATTCAAGTCACAATCACCCGAGCCAAAAAACAGCCATGCAGCACAGTAGGCTACGGAACAGCTTTTGCTTTTTTTTTTCTTTTTTTTTAATTCGTCATATTTTCATAAAATAAATAAAAATATAAATAAATTGTCCACGCACACAATTTATACATAGAAATGATCAACAGTCCATTTTACATCATTCCCGACAATTGCCAAACACTTCTATCCATGTTTTCTGTGATAAAAATGCAATTTTGTAAGAGGAGTATCAGACTGCGCGTGACGCGAGTGTCGCCATCGCACCGAAATATTATTTTCAAAAAATTGTGTAAATTAGCCAGTTAGCTTCATGTTAACGTTCAATACATGAAAATAAAGCCCAACCCCTTGACTAACGTTCCCGACAAAAATCGATGACATTTATCACAGATTTCGGGGATAATTGAACTTAATTCCTATGCTACACCGATTTCGATCGGTGTTGGGTCTAGGGAGCAGCATTGGGCCCTCGCCCTTCCGCGAACACACATTTGGAAAAATTTTTACAAAATATTCACAACAGAATTCGCTCGACTTAAACCCCTACACGTGCACTTCAGAGACTCGTCTGTCTGCCCAGTGACATTTGATCAGGTTTTGTGACGTTTTAAGACATTTAATACAAAAAAGACAAGCAGACCGAATCTGGAAAAAACCAACATGGCGTTTTAGATGGTCGCTACCAGGGGAAAGCACTGAACTGCATACGTGTGCATGGAAATATTTATCGCAAAAAAATAAATAAATAAATAACATTATGAAGCAGGACACCCTCTTCTGCACAAACGATAGGTTATATCGATTTTATGACGTTACAGCAACTCGTTTTTCATCCTTCTTTGTAATCATGTCGTCCTCTCCAAAAATCTACGACACAACCGTGAACGCGATCCAAAACGGACTCTTAAAATAAACGCCCTTAAAAATCGGCCTTGTCCTTTCGGAAACGTTCAAACAGATTGTCTGGTTTCCTTTCACGGCGCAGGACCTACAGGTTGACAGTCAACCGGGGTGATATAGGGCTGTTTTTCACTGCTGAGGAAATACTCTGAAGTTCACACACACACAAACCTCCAGCATCCAGGTGGCCACCATCCTGCGCATGAACGGCTGGATGTCCTTCTGTACGCATTTGAAATAGGAGCACTGAGGCAGAAACCTCTCCTCGATGGTCAGAAGGCTCTGCAGCACCCTGTCATCGCTGAGGAGGTTCGGGTCGGGACGGGCTCGCACCACGGACTCGGCTTCCAGACAAAACAGCTCCATTACTCTCTCCAGTATAGTGCTTTCCGATCTCTAAACCACCAGGAAAGTGGAGCCACAAAAGCAGACTTTGTCGAAGGGCATGTAAAAGCAAGTTTGTGGGGCTATATCCTGTGCTTATGTCCAGCTTCTCTGGAGAACTTTCAGGCTTTTCCTCCCCTGGTGGTTGCTCTGCTGTGCTCTGCTGTGCGCGGCTCTGCTCTTTTCTGCGGCAAGGGTTGCCAGATTGTACCGACTGCTTTCAGCAGTGTAAAACCCTCCCACATTAAGTTATGACCCAGCCCCAACTGCAGCCTTGCCAATGACTCTTGAGTCATTAAAACATTAAATTAAGACCCCAAATTATGCTATAGCGTAATGTACTACTGTAGGCTACCATTCGTTTCATCTTAAATATGATCAAAAACAAGATAGCAGGCTACCTAATCGATTAAACTGGAAACACGAAATCGACATCATTACTCAGACTAAAAGCTATTGGTCATGCACTGAATGTGTCATAAGCTTAATGATGACTCTTTCATTAAAACACTGTAGAATGACAGTCTGGGTCATGCACAAACATGCACTGGGGGGGAAATAGGCTACTTTGCAAAATATTGAGTTTTGCATGAATTAATAAATAAAAGCATGTCTGAACAGCAACAGTGAAGGTACAACAGACCAAACGATGGCTAGGAAGTCTTTTATACCTTTATTATAATGACTTGAACTCATGTGGAAACGTTTCGGGTGTCAGAAATCTTTTTTCTAGCCTTTTCTCCCAAACCTGCATCATAACGTCTAACTGAAGATGTCTTTCTCCCTTTTCTTTTCTTTCTTTCTTTTTTCTTTTTTTTTTTAAAATAAAGACTAGTGCTGCTAGCAGCCTTGTGGTGAGATAGCTTTCGAGGAAATGCGTGCATGAGGCTTGTTACTTCAGATAAAAGTGTGATGCCACTGCAGTCCGTCGTTTAGGGTATTTGCACCGACTGAAAGTGCGAGACTCAGTGAGATGGCGATAAGCACGAACAAGTATAGCAAATATAACACGACTCTAAACTCCACCAAGGCGTTACCAGACAATAGAGTGAAACCAAAGGTACATTTACATTACTTAACATGGAAATAAGAAGCCCCCACCCCACACCCCACCTCCACCCACAGCTATAACACCCACAGTCACTGTATTTAACACTGGGCTGTTGAATAAACTCCTGGTGTGTTTGATTATTTTATTTTTGTCCTATATATATACACACACATGCGTGTTCATTTACCAAGAGCTAAGACAACAATGCAGATGTTAATGAAACACTCTGTGTGCTTACTGCAATGGAACAACGATAAATCCATGTCTATCTCCCACCAACCCAATTTTGAGCAAGTTTGAAAGAAAATCAGCATCACACTTTGAAGTGCAACAAGAATTTCTCTTTAAACGCTTTTCTTTTTTTGGCCAGCTCGCTTCCTTTTCATGTCAGAATTTAAGCAGCCAATAGCATCCGAGGTTCGAGTTGTGTTACTGGGCAGACTTTTCTGCACAAGCTCCTCAACCAGGAACCAAACCATCTTATAGCCAAATTCTCTTCACCTCCTCACAACAACGACGACGACGAAGAAAAAGATGATGATGATGATGATGATGGTGTCTTTGCGTAGTTTAGTTTTTTTTTTTTTTATCAGATACTTTTCACTAAATTACAACCCTCTCAAAGTTAAAGAGAAAGCAACAGAAGTGAACTGATGCTGAATTAGAGCTTAAAACGTCACAGATCAAATGTTTCATAAAACAACAGATGTGCAGGTTTGGTTTTGTTTTTTATCTTTTCTTTTGCCACTCAGTAATTACTTCATTACTATTTTTTTTACTACATTAATTACTCTTATTAAATAAAAAAGCATGTTAAGTATATTTTAAGAACCTCTAATGCTATGAATCAAACTTTCATTAAGCTGAAACCATGCTTAATAATAATAATAATAATAATAATAATAATAATAATAATAATAAAGAAGAAGAAGTACACTAATGAAAGTTTGTTTGTATGTGCTTTATATTCTTTATATGAGCAATGTGGGGAAAATACAGGAGATGATCTAGAACAGACACACACACACACGAGAGAGAGAGAGAGAGCGAGAGAGAGAGAGAGAGAGAGAGCGAGAGAGAGAGAGAGAGAGAGCGAGAGAGAGAGAGTACGGTACTGTTTAACAT
>JAQQZX010000002.1:23116589-23131323 GCA_030068355.1 Notoglanidium maculatum
CTGTGGTGGACTGGCGACCTGCCCAGGGTGTACCCCGCCTCTCGCCCCAAGATGCTGGGATTGGCTCCAGCTTCCCTACGACCCAGATGGATAAAGCGGTATAGATAATGGATGGATGGATGGATGGAAATTTCCCCAGGTGTGTTGCAGTTTTTGAATGTGTGTGCACAGTATACAGACTTACGCTGTTGAAGGGGGAATTACCTCAAAGTGAGACCCAGAGACCCATAAACACAAACGTGCATCCCCACACACAAGCACCCATACAGCTGTCTGGTCTGTGGTGGATATGTATGATGCATAACGGCATGTGCAGTATTTGCTTCAGCATATCCGAGGCCTAATTGCAGCACTCTTCCTCCTCTGGGTGCTGGCTGTTGTGATCTGGTGCAGCAGTGCTGCAAACACACAGATGTTTCCTTTTTTTTAAAGCTGCTAAACAAAGCTAAGCATGGAACCCAGTACAGTTTGCTATACAGCAAGGGTTAAGGGTTTCTTTAAACGGACAACAGTCCAATGCTCTGCACACGGCGCAGGTCTGAGAGTGGGTAAGGTGAGGCTTAGGGTTTGATCAAAGAACTCCTTTGAACAGATATCCCTGTCCATAAAACACAGACTCATAAACTCTGTGCAAACTGGACTCAAGATGGCTGCAAGAATTTAGTAGGAAAGTCTCCAAAGGAAGTGGTAAAAAAAAAAATGCAACAGCTTTATCACCTGAGCTCATCCTTTGGGCTAGGATCTACAGCGGGAGGCAGGATATGGTACAAACTATAAAGAATGATAAATAGTTATGGGAAAGTATTTTACAGTACAGCAGTAGAAACGTGACCTCGCTGCACCTACTGTAAAACCGTACAAGGATGAAGGTCTTTCTTCTCAATTGGACACGTCAGAGTTTAAAAGGTGTTAAAAAGTGAAGACTGGGCCACTTTTCAGATGTAGTTCTGCTAAAGCCATGATAGTGTTTGCTACTTTCAGAGCTAGGTAACTTGTACTGGTTAAATGGAAACAAAAATTCCCACCTATATTTAATCAGTGGATCAGAGATCTTATGTGTCATTTGACACTGGAAAAATTTGCTCCTGTAAAAAAGACTGTGCAGTTCAACTTGACAATAACGGGCAACCAGTTTTCCATCTGCATAGAAAAGATGAACATCTAAACCCCAGATTATTTAGAGCAAATGGGGTTTTTCGGTTACAAGAAAATAAATAAAAGACAATCTGAAAAAAAACAAAAAAAACAACCTGTGCCACCTTTGTCTTTTCACTCACTTTCACTGTGACTAGCAGGAATGATGGAAAAGGAAGTGCAACTTCACGACCTTTAAATCATCAGGAGAGCTTACATACTTTCTCTCACACAAACATGCACACAAACAGCAATTCAGCAAACTTGTGCAGCGAAGACACATTTGTGGGCAGTCTGATTCGATCACAGGTCCCCGAGTTGGGGAAACTGTGCAGCTCAGCTGTGGTAGACAGCTGCAAAGGCTCAGCCAAAGAAAGAGAAACCTAATCTGAGCACCAATGCATTTAGTCATGCTGGAAGTGCCGAGTCATCCTCAATAGAGGAATCACTTAAGTATTGTACATTACAAATACACACTGTATGCGTTATGTCTCCTAATATTTAACGATGGAGTCCGACCGGTATGACTACGTACCGAAGGGCTAACGAAAGCTGGTTTTTTTAACGCACAAGTAATTCATAACATTGACCAATAATGCTTATAATGCAATCTGACTTCAATCAAAACTAATTGCGCTGAACCAATATTATCTATAGAGTCTTCTATCCTGCGTCATGGATATGAATCAGGGACTGTAATGGCGTTAACACGTCTCTAATCTCACCCTCCTGCTGAACACTGAAAGAGCTTCAAAAATTCTGAAGGTGAGAAAACCTCTTGTAAGTAAGTAGACAGGAAGTCTGTTCCAAATCATATTTGCAGACCTCGTTGGCACCGTCTTTTATTACAGTTCAAACACACGCTCTGGCTTATAGCTCTGATTTTATGCTGTTCGTGTTGGCATCCAGACAAACCTCCAGACAACAAAATATATATCCTGTTCAAGATTAGCTGAAAGTCAGCAGGCTAAATTATTACACGGGGTTATGGACGTCTCCATTCAGAACTTACAATGAATTACTGTCAGGCTCGAGAAGTATAGTGTCCAATGGAGAAGTACAGAAATAAAAATGTGGTTGCACCATGAATGGAACTAAAGATAGAATGGAGGGAAACCTCATATGTGAGCATTTACAGGAATACAGCTGTAATTCAGCAGCCCAGAAAAAGACTTTTTGAAGTATCAGATCAGTTGTGATACTGTCACTCATATTCAGAGACTTCACACAGAATAAAATGAGAATGTTTCACCAAATGATAAGAGAGCAAGCTGTAATCCCTTTCCTGGTCACCAGTGATTAGCAAACATTTCGACCAACCGTGTTGAATGAACACACACCATGTTGGGGTGTATATGTATTAGGAGTGTGGTTGGTGATGTGTTTTACTGTATTTAATGTTTGTTATCTTGTAGGTGTGAATGTGACTATTATTGTGATGCTTGCTCTGTTTATGATTTGCGTGTCGGCGTGGGAAAACCCAGCAAAAGATGTTGTAACTGAATTCTCTCAGGCAGCCAAATAAAGATGAACAATCAGAGTTTGGCCAAAATTCGTTGTTGTTTTTTCTTTGATGCCTCCATTTTAAGACACCATAAACATCTTTTTTTGAATGATGAAAATGATGTCGAAATGTCTTAATTACATAGCCCTCTAAAGCTTGCTAGCCAAGAGAATGTTTCACTTTCGTTTAGATTTTTACTGAGGATTGGACAAACATTTCAGCGTGTAAACAGATATCGGCTGTCGAAAAATGTCCTGAAATCTTCAAAAGCAATTCTTTCCACTTTCACTTTAGGAGGAAACCAGACTTTTACTTAATCTTGCAGTTTGCAGAACTGCTGCATACACAGTGTCAGTCAAAGGTTTGGACACACGTACTTATTCCTAGGTTTTTCTTCATTTTGACCATGTGCTACATTGTGGAACAACACTGAAGGCATCTACATTGTGAAATAACACAGATGGAATTATGTGGTAAACAAATAAAACAAAACATGTTTCATATTTTCGCCAGCGTTCACCTCGATGAAGCTTTGCACATTATTGGCATCAACTTAACCAGCTTCATGAGGTAGCCACCTGGAATGCTTTTCAGTTAACAGGTGTGACCTGTCAAACGATCATTAGTGGAATTTCTTGCCTTCTTAATCCGTTTGTGATCATCATCATAATAAAAATACAGTCAACAGCCTTATTTGACAACTGTAGTAATCCATATTATTTCAAGAACCACTCAAGTTAAGTCAAGAGAAACGACAGTCCAGCATTACTTTAAGACATGTCTTAAAGTGTCTTTTAAGTAAAAAAAATAAAGTAAAACCACCGAATTAGAAGGTGTGTCCAAACTTGGACTGGTACTGTATATACAGTAGACAAATGGTGGAATGGCGGTGCAGTGGTTGGGTTACCTTCTGTGTGGCGTCTTCTGGATTCTCCAGTTTCCTCGCACTGTCCAAAAACATGCAGATAGGAAGCTTGGCTATGCTAAACTGCACCTAGGTGTAAATGTCTGTGTGCATGGTGCTCTGTGATGGAGTGAATTCTCCTGACCGGAGTAAAGCAGTTACTGAGTGAATAATGAATGAATGAATGAAGAAATGACGAAGCAGAACGTGAAAATGTCACCATATGAGGAGTTTTCCTTGTCCACTAAGATTCCAATGATTTTAATAAAGTGAGACTTTATTAAAGAAAAATAAACACATTTAACATTTGAAGAATATTTTTTATGAGAACAAGAAATTTCACTCTTCACTACAGAGCAACCATGAAACAATTAGAACCAGCTTGATGAAGCTTTGTTCTGAACACTACAGTGGCCCTAACGCGTCTATATGCTATGCACATACATACTGCGTGGTTTTACACAATGTTCCTCGCCTCGCTCATCTACTCGGTTTTACCACAAAGAACAGTCACAAAGATGACATTCACTGCTAGAGATGCTAATGGGAAAATCAAATGAGTCACCATTGACGAAAAGCATTCCCGGGGCAAAGTGGCCTCATGCATGTACACGTTATAACGCTGATGGTGCTTTTCTAGTGCAACACCTCCTGCTATACTGTTAAATGAAACCAAGAGCATGCAGATAAACTATATGTGACCTATGTAGAAAAAGACCAAGCAATAGAAACCACACAAAACAGTACAAGCTGAGTTTTATTTTCGTAAATAAACAGAGGAAGGGGAAAAATGTGAATGGCAAAATCAAGATTGCGAAAAAAATGCTTTGACGGATTAAAAAAAAGGTTTTTTTACACCGCCTAAATGTTTCCATCAGTCTTCAGCACCAAATATCCAAAGGCTCCACCCACTGCTGTGGAACACCAAGTTTCCGCTCACTATCAAATCCCCTGTTTAAGAGGAACACATGCCTTCCATAAGCAAACACGTAGCTTTTTCAGAATCCTCATTTCTATCACGAGTTTACGACCGATCTCTTCGAACACGCGCCCAAATCTTAAATAAGTCAGCATCATGATGGACCAAGAGTCAATACGTGTTAGCCAAAGTCATAGAGTAAATTTAATGCAAGAGCCAAGCCTCTTTCAACTTCCGAGGTTCTCCGGAATCAAGGATGAACCATCGCATGTCAACATCTGGGACAAAGCTGTCCGTCAGCACAAATCAAACAGGCGTGGTTTTCTTCCATCACCTCCTACCTGTGTGGAAGCGTGCCCAAGATCTGCCAGCTGCTCGGCGCCTCCTGCAACGACATAAAAACAGGAACCATTTAAGATGCTTTAATCGTGTCACAATATGCAAACACACACTGTGGATTTGCTCCAGTCTTCAGCTACAGTATGGCCTCTTTGTGGTTTTGGCTATAATGTAAAGCTGTGAAGTCCAATGGAGCATATATAGAAAGTATTTCTCTTTTTTTTTTTTTTTGGTGGAAAGTACATCTTGTGCTTTAGTCTAAATTTGGTGGAATTCCCCTAACGGTGGCCAGCCTGTGTTCCACCGGAGAGAAATCCCACGGTTTAAGACCTGCGTGCTTTTTTGTCCCATTTGGTCTCGTGTAAGCTTGGAAAGCGTCAAAACGGAAAAAATTTCGAGGAAATTTATAAGTGCAGGACTGTACAATGAACAAAACCTTTTCAGACACAGGAGCATGTGGAAACTGTTTGACCAAGGGTTAACGCACCAAGAGTGGATTATATTATCTTCCTATTAAGTAAATGTTAAGAAGCCAAAAAGACGAGAAATTAATTATACCATCGTATTGACTGTAAGACTATCGTACTGTTCCTTTTTTCAGACACGAGCGTGTTAGGTAACGTCGCTGCAGTAACTGAGACGGATTCACATGGAACATCGGTGTAAATCACAGTGATGGGAGTGGCTTCATGATGCATGATGTTTGCACGGCCCGCTACACACCTCATTTTAATACAAACGGATTGTTTTGATCTTTATTATAAAGACTTGTTGCATGGGTTGTGGCTACGGAGGACGTACACTTCCTGCTTCCACACCAAGTGATACAATTTAAATTCTTAAGCCAACGGTTCAATATTTGACCATATCCCTGATTCAGTTTAATTCATAAGGCAATGATATTCTTGAATCTGAAAAGATATGATTTTGATTCAGGTAACGAATCGATGAAGGTATGATTCGATATTTGACGACACCGCTGAATCTGCTATGATACGATACTGTTTTGATTCCTAAGGTAACAATTCGATATTTGAAATCCCGCTCAATCTACTAGATAAAATTTTGATTCATAAAGTAACCAGTCGATATTTGATGATACCGCTTAATCGGCTATGATATGATACAATGTTGATTCATAAGGTAACGATTCGATATTTGAAACAACGCTGAATCTACTATATGATATGGTTTTGATTCATAAGGTATCAATGAAGGGGGTCTGTGGTAGCTCAGTTGTTAAGACGTTGGCCTAGTGATCAGAAGGTCGTGAGTTCAAATCCCAGCACCGCCAAGCTGCCACTGCTGGGCCCTTGAGCAAGGCCCTTAACCTTCATTGCTCACTTGTATAAAAAATAAGATGTATGTAAGTCGCTCTGGATAAGGGCGTTAAATGTAAAACGGCTCAATGTTAGCTGATACCGCTGAATCTACTATGACACAAAACGATTTTGATTCATAAGGTAAACGAGTTGATATTTGACAACACCGCTGAATCTACTATACATTATGCAATTTTGATTCATAAAGTAATGAGTTGATATTTGACGACACCGCTGAATCTGCTATGCTACGATACAAATTTGATTCATAAGGTAACGATTTGATATTTGAAACAATGCTGAATCTGCTATATGACACGGTTTTGATTCCTACAGTAAAGAGTCGATATTTGATGATACCGCTGAGTCTGCCATAATATGGTACGATATGAAACAAATTGATTTATAAGGCAATGATTGGCTATTTTTGTCAATACCACTGAATTTGCTACATAAAGATACAGTATGATACATTGCGATACTGGGACTCGGGCAGGTTTTATTGAGAGTTGATAGAAAAGAGCGAGTACTTCCTGGAGTGTCTTTATACTGGAGTAAAAGTGCAAAACCTCTTCTCCTACGTTATATAACATGCTGATTTGGATGGTTTACACAGTATATTACCAGGAGTTATTTATACTGGTCATTTTATAGAAGGTAAATTGTGACTTCGTAAAACTCGCCCGGTCCAAATAGAGCTTATTAGGCGTAACATGAGCCATATCTGAACTGAGTTCTTGAACGTTTCTCTTTTCTGCAATCCTATAAAACTGCTTCACCGGTTACAGTGACTCCTCACCTGAACCCTTTTCTGCTGAGATTTTCATTGTCTCTTGCATGTAAACAAAAACACTGTTCGGCACATCCTATCCTAGACTGCCTCGGGGCTTCTCGACAAACAAACTCTTTCAGCCAGTCATGCTTTAAAAGCTAACGCCCCAACTGGTTTGAGACAGAACTGCTTAATTATAACACCAAGACAACGTCCTGTTTGCCAGGGAAGGGGGAAAAAAAAGCTCAGAAAGGAGAGGCGAGCAATGGAGTATCTCAGGCTGTGAGCTTTGTGACGTGAAGTTGTCAAAACACATATTTCAATGCAGACAAAGCGAGCATGGCGGCAGGAGAACAATGCAGGTGAGCGGGGAGATGTCAGAGCAGATCCCAGCGCCTCCTGAATCGCAGGAAATGCCACAGATAAATGAAGTGAGATTTAAGTTCTCCTATTGTTCACCGTTCATTTTCGAAGCTCCTCTATTACCGCAATGAACTGTCTTTGAAAGCGGAGAAGTCGTCTGCGTGTGCGAGCCTCTCCCGACGCCGCTGAATCACAGACGTAAGAGGACTTTTTCAAAAGGAGCCACTTTGATTTGATCATGAATGGCAGGATGAAATTTATTTCCCTTTATCCGAATGTACAAAAGGTGGTTAAAAAAAAGGCAACCAGAGTGAGTCATATTACATACTTGCATTGCAGGGCATGTTCATCTTTAAAGTGCAGAGGCGACGGGTACGACTGTATACAAGCTGATCATGTCGGTTATTGCTGTTCAGATTTAAACCTGCACCTACTCATTGATCAGAAGTGCTGATGCTCTCGCTGTGGTTTCCTGCACATTCGAACCATGCTGTGTGTGAGGGGATGTGTGTACCGTGCTGACTCATGATCTCTATGCCTGAACAGTGAGTCCTGCATGTCAGGGCAGGTACCTTCGCTTCAGTCAGGTTCCCACTGTCAGCTGAGGAGTGTTTGAGAAGCGCTGTGGTGTGTTCTGGTGGTGAATTCAGGCTCTAGGGCTATCACTTTCCAGCACCCTATCAAGCTATCTATCTATCACACACCTCATGAGGGGAAATTCTCCAGACGAGGAGCCATGTGAGCGAGTGCGCGAGCGAGAGAGAGTGAGAGAGAGAGAGAGTGACAGAGAGAGAGACAGTGAGTGAGACAGAGAGAGAGAGAGAGAGACAGAGAGGGAGTGTGAGAGAGCGAGAGAGAGAGGGGGGGACAGACAGAGAGAGAAAGAGAGAGAGAGTGAGACAGAGAGAGAGTGAGACAAAGAGAGAGAGAGTGAGTGAGACAGAGAGAGAGAGAGAAAGAGACAGAGAGAGAGACGCGAGAGAGAGACAGAGAGAGAGAGAGAGAGAGAGAGAAAGAGACAGAGAGTGAGAGAGCGAGAGAGAGAGCGGGAGAGAGAGAGAGAGGAGAGAGAGAGAGAGAGAGAGAGAGAGAGCGAGAGAGAGAGAGAGAGAGAGCGAGAGCGAATGTGGAAAACGCTGCTTTGTCGAGTTCAGCTCTTTTAAAGCCACTGGGAGGGATCTGAGAGCGACAGCGCACTAGCCACAGCACTGACACTAAAGGAAGAAGTTGTGGTGTTGCTGGGAAATTCATCAGCTGCGAATTAACGAACCAAAAGCCAGGCAGCTCCCATGTACAAATTATTTCCTTTTTTTTATTTTTGAATGTGGTCAGGAAGTGCATCCATGCATGTTCAAACACACACGAATGAATACAAGATTCGATGTTCCATTAATGTTATTCAGTAAGCATTAGGAACGATTCTGTAACTACAGTGAAATGAATGCAAAAAAAAGTTACGCACTTCCAGTATCTTTGAAACTTGGGAGATTAAAGGGGTTAAAATAAACGAACATTTATAACCAAACCATGCGCAGTGCTAGTCTTTAAAACGATTAGTAATATTTGAATGTATACCTTTTAGAGAAATATTTCTATTTGTAAAGTATTTACACTGATCAAAATGTGTAAACTGCCACATTCAAACTTTGACAGGAAATTGTCATTTCAAGTGCTGCTGAATCCTTAACTGATTAGCTCTCCACAGCAGCAGCTCTCTAACAGTTTTTGGCGAGGAGTCTTCAGCGTTAGCGCTGTGTAGCCCCAGTCAGAGGTAAAGCTTCACCGTTACGCTTCAGCTACAGGACAGTTTACACTTTGTGGTTAGTTAGTTTAGTTTTTTTTGTGTCTTAGAAATCATCGAAAGGGGAAAAAAAAGACTCCGTGAGGGAGCGCTTGTTTACAGCTGCTATAACGTAAGTGAGAAAAATCTGCACGGACGTTCCACAGCATCGTACGTAACTATAAACGGATAAAGCGTGTGGCGACAAATTAAGCATCTCGGCTGAACAAAAACTCTTCGGGACGAGTTGTTATTGGAAAATGATCAACTTCAGGGTGGTAACAGTAAGTCAAGCTGCACCACACCTCCCCCTCAATGATGACTTTCCTCAATGAGCTTCTCATCCGCATATTCATAGAGTCTGGAGTTCTTGATGAACGTGACAGAGTAGATGCTGCTTTGATTTGTTCTTTCTATCGATCTGACTATATTTTTGTAAAGAGCACATTATGCTTACGATATGCGATACAAAAAAAGTAACTGAATTTAAGCGTTTTGTGTCTGGTCGGGAAAGACAGCTGAAGGGGAAACCCTGATTGTAACTAAAAAAAAGTCCCTCTTTATTCATTGTTGAAGCTGATAAATCAAGGCTGATGTTCACTGCTTAGGCTGTAGGCTCTTTTGGAAAATTCATCAGTGATGGAAAACTAGCAGTCAGTGTTTCATTTCTGGTTATTTTTAACCCCAAATCTTAATTGTTTTTTGTTATACCTCAGCATGACCTGGAAGCTGGTGACTAACATTTACTGTACAGTTATGTTGACGGAGATTATCTCGCATGTACTTTACTTCAGATAAACAAAAACAGCTTTGCAAACCCATTTGTGGTTTTTCTATTCGAAGCGGGACTTCATTCTTTTTTTCCTCCTCTAGTCTGCGCTACGTAGGTGTGTATGCACTCCAGGTGCGTTTTAAAAAGACGCTCCGGCGGCGACAAGTCCAAACTCTCCCACTGAAAGAAGCCAATCTGCCTATTTAGAGAGCTGCTTTGATATGTATGTGGATGAAAAAAAAAAAAAGCTGAACAAACAAGTGTGCAGTGGAGGCGGCGTGCAGGGAGGAGAGGGGCCGAGGGCGCTCGGAGCACATGAGGGATTAGGGGAGAAGTGCAGGGGGAGAAGGACTTTCTCCCTTGGTCTTTGTGAGGCCCTCTGTTCGACGGCTTCACTGCTCTGTTTGTGTCCAGCTGATGGGGCCGGGCAGATGTTTCTTTGGCGGCAGCGAGCAGATTCACACTGCGACGGCCATTCAGCGAACTGTTTCACCTTGTCAAAGGAGCGAGACGAGGGATGAAAAGAGGAATAAAAAGGAGGGTAGAGGGGGTGTTCGTGAAACACACGGATAAATACCTCTGTTCTGCTGTTCCGCGTATGTCTCTAACACACACACACACACACACACACACATACACACACACACACACACACTTGTCTTACTATCTTTGCAAGGACCTTCCATTGACATAATCAGTAATACAGCTAATTAATACTTTGCCTAACCCTGAACCTAAACGTAAGCTCACCAACCAAAATAAATCCGTTTTTGTAAAAAGGTACTTTTCCAAAACAAAACTGTCAAATATTCCTATCATTGTGGGGACATCTGGTCCTCACCAAGACATAAAAACCTGCCCAACCACACACGCACACACATACATAAATAGTTAGCCTTATTATCGTTTTAAGGACGTTGCAGTTAATTATTGCTATACTACCCCTGAATCTAATGCCAAATAAAAATGTAAACAAAAACAGCTTTGTAAACAAACAAACAAAAAAATCACAAAAAAAGCCCAGAAACAAAAAGACGAGTTTTCTTCATGACCAGACAAATGCTTCCACGTGGGCAAAACTGTCTGATATTCCTACATAAAAACCAGCACACACACACACACACGCACACACACGCACACACACGCACACACACGCACACACACGCACACACATCCTTTCTTGTCTCCATATTCAGGACTAGCACACGTGGCCCCATCGCTACCTCCTCCTTTAATGCGCTTTAATAGGACATACACAATACACTGTGTGTGTGTGTGTGTGTGTGTGTGTGTGTGTGTGTGAGACAATGTGCTGGATCTCCTCCTCCACCCACAGACCCGCTACACACACCCCGAGTCCAGGTGGAGGTACAAAATGTTCCTTCTGAATGCTGAATGAAGCCCAGAGATGCAGTCAATCACCTCACAATATCATCACGTGAAAATAAATGAATCACGTGAGAAAACATTCCAAAATATCACCTGAAGATGAAATGACTCGTGGGGGAAATATCACATGAAAATGAGTCACGTTACAAAAAAAAAATTTCACACGTGGAAAATACAACATGAAAATGTCACGTGAAGAATGAATGATAAAAAATAAAACACGTGAAAAATATCACAAGAAATGACATGTGAAAACCCGATAAAGCACACGTTTTCACGTTTCACGTGAAGTGTGCGTCACAGCCACTGCAAAAACAAAGTGAATTGAACTCATTCCTACAGATGGTGTTCACCGCTTAGAGTAATTAAGTTTACTTTTTTACTTTTTTTACAGCATCTCAAGTTCAAAACCGTATGCGTGTTCAGTAACACACCTGAGTGTGGAGAGCAGATGTGCAATAGCAGGTAAGTCTTTGTTTTTTTTAAAAATTTTTTGTTACCATGCAGACATTAAAAGCTCCCCTGTGTAGGATTTCAGCCCCCGAATGCCCCTCTCTTCCCCCTCCCTTTCCGAGCATGTATCAGAGCGTACGATGGCCATCAGGTGCCTGTAGCGTACTTCCGAGTACTTACATTCACACTTCTTGCTTTTCCCGTGCTAAATAACAAGTACGATCCTCCATTTTACAAAATTTGGCTTCTCAAACACTGATTCCTCTTCTTTCTTCTTCTTTGTCTTCCTTCCAGATGCTTCCTTCCAGATTCACGCTGCTGTTTGTAAAAAACGTGAAACGCAGAATGCGCCCTCTAGAGGTTTGTCCGTTCTGGGCTACAGTAGCGGCGCAACTTGGCGGCTCCGTAGAGGTGGACCCGCTCCCTGTGGCGATATAAAGGGATCATGCTGTTTTTTTGTTTTTTTTTAAGCCAATCACAATTACAAGCTAATCACGGGCGTCTGTGAGCTCATGCATGTGGAAGAGGGCGGATAGAGCTTTCCTCCGAAGATGTGGTCTGCAAGCACGTGATGGCCTTCGCCGTTCGACGCGTGATGGGAGAGCGCTGTCTGCTGGGTTGGAACTGGCCAGGACTAAATTAGGGAGAAAATTGGTTGAAAAAAAACAAACAAAAAAATGAACCGGTTCTTCTTGTCCGAACGCAGTCTGTGCTTTTTACCGACTGGCCTTACTAAATTGAGCGTACTTGAAATTCTTGTCAACCGTCAACATTTACATTCATGTGAACTTTAGTCTTCTAAGAACCACTTAAAATGAATCGGTTCCTTTACTTGACATTTTCCTCGCTTTTGTGCACCTGAACCCGGGGCCTGCAAAGTCAGAAAGATCCCTCCTCATTCTGAACACGTGTCATTACGTAACACACGGGAGGAGGAACGTGGATTGTCTGGTCAAAGCAACACGCAGTGAAGGAAACGGCTCTGCGTGTCTGTACAGTGCGGCGAGCGAAAGCGCAGAGAGCAGAGGCGTGGTGACGATGCCAAAGCAAACACGACCTTTCCCACGGAGTCGCAAAACTCTCCTGACCTTCCTGTGTGCGCATGTGTGTTCTCTCCATTCTCTAGCGCTGACTCACCCTTCATGAGCGCTGGACAAGGTTCCTACCGAAACATGACAGTGCACTTCTGTGTGTGTGTGTGTGTGTGTGTGTGAGAGGAAAGAGACACAGAGACAGAGAGAGAGAGAGAGAGAGAGAGAGAGAGAGAGAGAGAGAGAGAGAGCGAGCAGGTACACAAAGTTGACCCTGAAATTGCACTTCTCTTTCTCTGCTTTCTTTTCTGTCACATGGTGGTGCGCAGCATCAACTCGCTGACCTTTTCTCTCTTTTAAATATTTATGTCCTCATACATCAACAGCCTCGACGTGCGCCTCTGGTGGAGGGTGGGAACGTGGTGGAGGACGCGGCGAGCGAGGCGTGGCGAAGCGGAGCCTCATGCATCACATGCCGTTTATTTAAACCGTTTCCTCGCCATCTGTCAGCTGTACTCGCTGTACTCATGTACTGCACATGATCACTATTGCGCTGTCATTCTCCAATCTGATTGGTCAGAAGTATGTAAAATGTAATGTAAAATGTAAACAAAGATGTTTTCTGTAAGATTTTTTTCCTTTATTTAACACTTATGGAAGGAGTCTCCAGTGTCAGTGCTTTATACCAGGACATCATGTTGGCTGAGGAGCGCACGCTCGAGAAACACGACAGGCTTTTCTCTTTTCTATCTTCAGGAAAGAGAAGCTGGTGAGGGAACGACTGTTTATAGCTGCTGTAACGTAAGTGAGGACAGGAACGGACATGTTTTCAGAGCATTTAATGTAACTCCAAACTGTCAAACTAATATAATCACTGACAAACTGCTGTAGCGTAAAACGAATAAAACACTTCGGGACGTCCCGTATTAGGAAAAAGCTCAACCTCTGAGGGGTAAGAGTAACTCTGCTTTCTCACAAACTCACCGCTGATTTGTTTTTCTTTTCTTTCCTGTAACAGAGAACCTGCTTATTAAGCTAGCATATTATTTGTAGCTGGATCATAGCTAGTTTTTTTTTTTCCCCATTCCCAATCCCTGATCACATTCTTCCGCATCAATCGCTATCCGGTGTTATCCAGGTTTTCCTTCCGCTCATCTGCAGCGCTGTAAAAATAAAATGAGCCCACTAAATAAATAAATAAATAAATAAATAAATAAATAAATAAATAAATAAAAGATGGTGCTGATGCATGGATCAGATTTTGGAGAAAAAAAAATCAGATTCTGTAACAAATGGCCAAGATTGGAATTAGAATTGGAAAAGAAATTCATTATTGGAATTATAAGAGACTTGACCATTTTTCTTTTTTTTCCCTGTTAGGCTGAGTTGATTCTATTTATACTTTATTATATTTACAATGTAAATGATTTACGTGTGAAAAAAAAAACCCCATTAACACTTAAAGAAAACAACATCGGATCGGGATCGATGCCAGCTGATACTCAGGGGTTTAGTTTCGGAAAATGAAAAAGTGTCATCGCTAATTATAATATTGTAAGATATTAACACATTTTGTAGTCATCCTTCATACGTTTATATTTTTATGTATCGAAGAATGTTTTTTACGTATGCAAAGAATTGTACAGTAAAAATGACTTTAAAAATAATGAACTTATATCTTTCTACACCGCATGCAGTAAACAGTAATAAACTAAATACAGTCAATATTTGGTGCTTTTTTTCTTTAACAGTATTCCCAGGTACAAGGTGTGCAGCTTTATAAGGACGTGTTACTGAGCATCTTGGGGAATCGGCCACAGAGAATCTGGAGACTTTGTCACACTTGCTTCTTTTTCTTGCAGCAAAACCCAGGAGCCTTCATTATGGTTTTTTTCTGACTTACGTGTAAGTGTACGTAACGTGTTGCTTTCTTTACTGACATACAAGCGTTTTTCAAGTACACGTCATTTTTCTGGAAACATATTGTTTGGGAATCTAAACGATCCGTCAGATAAATATCTATAACAAAATAATAGATAAAATAAAATTATA
>JAQQZX010000002.1:23131423-23142435 GCA_030068355.1 Notoglanidium maculatum
TTATTTTTTTTTTTGCACCTATGCAGAGGTATGAAGTAAATATTTTAGCTGAGCTCCGGCATGCTCATAATCCCCTGAAGAGTGGCACTAAGTTATAATGCAGTGAGTGCAAAAACACAACAGTGCTAAATGTGGCACCTGAAACTCCATCCATAAGTGGCGAGTGATTATTTTATAGTTGCTGTGTGATGTGAATAAACACGGGCGATTACAAGCATGGGCTGCAAACGTGTCGCTGGAACACGTCTAAAATCACCAGGCCAATCCAGACTCCTGGCTCACTGACAAAGAAGCACACACACACACACACACACACACACACGCACGCACGCACGCACGCACGCACGCACGCACAGGAACCATCGCATGACAACGGTGACCATCGCCTGCTACAATACCAGAGGAAGTTGCTGGGGTTTAATGGGAACTGATTTTGATTAGTTTTAATTTCAGTGCTCGTAATTGGCGTTTCATTTCTCTCAGCTGATGTGAATTTCTCTATGGAGGTTTCTCTGTCGTGTTTAAATGAAAGTGCTAGACGTTGTGTTGTTCAGGTGTTTCAGGGGTAAAGTCAGTGCTCAGGGCCGGGCTCCTCCAGCACTGCGGTTTCACACTCGCGCTCCAGCCTCTCCTCCTGCCAACGCCAGCACACTCACGCCGAGCTCGGAATGGACACGGACACATTTTTGGACTCGATCGTTTTAATATTTCAGATGCTCTGTCAGTTCCGCAAAGCGTTTATTCTCTTTTTTTAGTGCACGTCTGGGATGTGTTAGTGTTGTGCGAGTGAGTGAAAACATTCAAAGCTTCAACGTAAACTACATTCTTTTAATTTAAAGTTGGACTTGAGAAGGGTTTTGTTTTTGAAACTTTTTCCAAAGGTAGACTGATCTCAGGTTATAGTGGGTTTTTAGAAGTTCTGTAAGATGCAGCGAGTTAAGATTTATAACAATAATAATAACAATAATAATAATATTAATAATAATAGCAACAGAAACAACAATCACACCACCAACATTAACAACAACAACAACAGTAAAAACAACAATCAACAATGACAATAGCCACCACAAAATTACCACCAGCAACAACAACAACAATAATAATAATAACAACCAAAACAACTACAATAACCAACACAACAACAATACTAAAAACAACATTAATTGCAACAACAACCAACACAATAATAATAGCAACAACAACCATAACAACCAACACGACAAAGGTAAAAACAACAATAATAGCAACAGAAAAACCACAACCAACAATAATAATAATAGCAACAACAACCAACGCAACAACAAAGGTAAAAACAACGATAATAGAAACAACACCCAACACAACAATACTAAAAACAACAATAATAGCAACAACAACCAACACAACAACAAAAGCAAAACCAAATATAATAGCAACCACAAACCCACCAACAACAACAACAACCACAATAATTTACAGCCATAAACCACCACCGCCATAAACAACAACAACAACAACAGTAACAATAATAATACCAATAACAACAACAACAACCACTGGAGTTTGTATACATTCTTGTTATTTGTTGTTGGCTGCTATACTGCATTAATGCATCACCGTTACGACTCTCTCTCAGACCAGCCCAACCTCGCAATCAGCTCAAGTTTATGTTTTTCAACAGTTTTCAGGTTGAACTGATTTACCGCACAAAGTTTGATTCAGACGAACCTGTGAATCGGTTCAATTGATTCATTAAACAGAATCAGTTTTGAATCAGGCTCTGACAGATACACTCACAAAATCTATCCTAATATCGGCTCTGAGGCTCTATTCTAATATTATAAATAAACAATCATATGCAAATCAAGAGTTTAATCCTGCTTCCAGCTGCGGCGCTTCTGCTGTTCGAACGAGAATTCGTCTAAATGACACCGGAACCGTTCTCGCTGCAAAAGGTAAAGATGCCGAGCTGTCCGACTTCTATAAACCTGAAGATTTAAACGCTTCCTTTATTCACAGGTTCACTTTAATTACAACACTGCTGTTAAACACTAAACACCTTGAACAAAGGCTAGCCTTGTCGCTACACTGATCGTGGTCTCGACACGATCTCACGCTCATAAACACGTAACAATTCAAGGACGTTAGGGGCGGAGTTAGGGGCGGAGCTCGTCTTACAGCTTCACTTCTAGTTTAGGTGCATTTTAATCGAATGTTCAGTGATAAACTAATTCTATGAAAATGATTTACAAATCTTAATGAGTAATTAATAATAATAATCATTAGCAATAACAACAGTAACTGTATAATGTTTTTTTTATATTTTTATAATGCATTAAGATTTAGATATGAGGTTAAAAACATTTATTACCTGATAATAAAATGAATAAAACATGAGTGTTTAGAAGGCAGTGCCCTTTAAATGTTTTTGCTTAATTAATGGATTTACTCATTCATAATAAAATATTAACAAAGAAATTTCATTCTATTTATTTGTATTAACAAAGAGCACATTTCTACCTAGTGAGCAACGACGGCGACGTGACTAGGAATGGAGCCGGAAGTCCTTCATGATGTCTTGGATATTTTGTGTGATTGATGTATCTACGAATTCTTACTAAAGTAGGGATGAAAACACTTTATTGGACTGATTTGAAAAAGAACAGCTGAACAAAAATAATAGCAGCTACATGACTAGAAATGGAGTCAAGGAAAAACATATTACTAAAGTAATAATATATAAATAATCATATATCATTTGATTTATTTATATAAACAACAAACACATTTTTTTATCCACGTAACCTACGAAACACCTGATTATAAATCATTTCCTGAACCTTTAATTAACGTGTTTCTTATGAAACCATGTTGTTATTTATAGGATTTTTTTTTCCTTTTGCTGATTTTATATCATAAACCCTCTACAGGGTGGTACATATTGTTCCTATTTCGCTCATAAATTAATGCAAAGTACGTAAAGAACACGTGATGACATTTACGGTCCTCTGCGTAGATTCGACCGGACATTCGACCCTTACGCGTTATTTATTCTCGGCTCCTGTGTGTTAAACTCGTGGAGGCGAATTCATCAAGCCTACACAAACACAATCTATTTTTTTTCAAGGGTGGGGTTTGGTGGGGTTTTCTTGTTTTGATGCTGCTGGTGGTTTCTGTTGCCTCCTGTTTCACCTTATGATAAATAAAGCATTACAACCATTAAAAGCAATTCAAACGGACAGAACCGTAATTCTCTCCCTCCCACCGAGTGTGTAAATAAAGTGTTAGTTATACAGTGTCTGTGTAGGCTTGTTATTTTTCTTTCTTCCTCTCTCTCTCTTTCACACACACACACGCATCTTCCTACGCACACCCCTATCCCACAGACACCAACACACCCTACACACCCATGCTGTGGGCAGCAGCGTGTAAGGAAGCGCACATGGATGTGTGTGTGTTTGCGCCCTCTACGGGTTCATGGTGCACCGAGGTGCCTGATCCTGTGCAGCAGCGACTGGACTTCCTTTTTCTAGCAGTGTGCGTGTCTGTGTGTGTGTGTGTGTGTGTGTGTGTGTGTGTGTGTGTGTGTGTGTGTGTGTGTGTGTGTGTGTCTGAGACAAAAAGGCTTACAGAGGAAGGGAGTGACAAAACCGGGTGTGTATGTGTGATAGGAAGCAAAAGAAGCGCAAAGACACACAGAGAAGATTTTACAACTGATGCATTATAGCTAACTGATCCTAATTGCATTTTTGACTGACAATGAAAAAAAAAATCCAAAACCATGCATCACATTCGCAAATTTTACACACTTGTATCTTAAAATCTATACACATCTTTCACTGACACGTCTCTTGATGTTCATTTTTGCTTAATTGCTTCCTATATTACCCACAATGCCTTTCAACTACCTCCTGATAGTGACGCAAGTAGGATCTAGCCCTCTACCTAAAGAGAGTGATGCAGCAGCACTTTAGTACTTTAGTCTGTCCGGCTCTCTCTCTAACAGATCAGCTTCCGAGGCTTCAACTTTCACGCTATCATCGACGTCATCTCGTAGATCGCCGACCGGCCGAGCCGAGTCTCGTTACAACTTTGCACTCTGCGTGTCCGAGTCTTACGTTTGCTCCAATACAGCTAAGATGCATTAATATGATGTCGAGGTCGAAAAAAGGTGAGCGAGGAAAGAAGTTGTTGCTCTTTTAACAGCGAAACCTGAGCGTTTTCATTATATCAGAAATCGTTGTCATTCTTGCTCCCTTGCAACTGCGTTCACAATGATATTAACAATCGCACATGAATAATGAAAATAAGACGTCACCAGAATTACTAAACACGTCACGAATATGTCGATATGAATACATTTCAGGTCTTTTATCAGTTTAGATTTCTACTATAATTTAGGCAATGTGCTCACTGCATTAAAATATTGTGGATATGATTCATTCATCCTACAATGTAAATACACCATCAGTGTTAAAAGAAAAAAACAAGCACTGGAATAAAATTATTTCAGGAATGTCTCAGCTTCAAAAAAAAAAAAAAAAGCAGATCAGCTGATATTCTTTCTTTCCCTTTCTTTTTTCTTTTTTTTTTTTTAAAAGGAATGCATTTCCTAATTCACCAGATATGTGTTTGCTCTCACATGATTCACATTCATGCCAAAGTGCAGCATTAAACCAGCTTCTGTGGTTTACAAAGTGAACTCGTGCGACTCATTTCATCACTCTGGGTTAAGGCTATAAATAAAAAACAACAACAGGACGATGATGAAATTAGAAACAAAACAACAACAAAAAAACCCACAACTGTACAACTTTAACACACCGGATATTTCCTGTCCTTCCAGAACCTTTTCCCGGAGGTTGAATCTGAATTAATGAATGAAGGTTAAACTCACAAAGCTGTACATGTTATACTCGGTTCAATGCACCACTGGTTTAATGTCGAGAGAGTGTAGGCTGGGAAGATCAACACACACTAATGAAATAACTTAAGGACATAGGAATGATTTCAGGCAGGGAATGATCGTGCAATATTCATGTGAACTTTGCTGTTATTCATTGCATTGCATTGCATTGAAAATATACCTCCTCTAAATAAGACTTTTCTCTTCCTGGGTCACGAAATTGCTTTCTACAAAAGCAAATTAAAAGCAAAAGCATAATTTAATGATTCATTCTTTTCTAGCTTCGATATGAACACCTTCAAAAACTGACTCACAATTTACAGAAAATTACACACTATTGCATTATCAAGCAAGCCATTCTCTAATTACAAAGAACGCGTACTGTAATTACTGTTGAATTCTAAACTCTGATTGGTCCGATTAAGGTGCTGAATAAATCGTCGGATTAGACGTCACGTCGTTTCTATGGTAACGGTTCATTTACGAGGATTCTTATTTAACGACAGCTATAATTGTCGCTGAAGTATTCTTCTAAGACGTTTGTTTAACGTCAGTGGAAGGAGTCTTCGGCGTCAGGTCTTCGGGTAACGCCACAGGAGAGTCGATCCCTTCGTGGCCGCGAGCCAAGACAGCAAAACTGGCCGTGCTGTGCAGGTGGGATGGACAGTATACCGTTTCACCCCTGTATCACGGCCATCACTTAGCTCAGGCATGCTATATGACCAAAAGTATGCGGACACCTGACCGTCACACCAGGATATTCTTGTATGAACATGTGATTATAGATTTATTCCCCCTTTACTGTATAACGTGCTGCACTGTTATCTGTGTTAAGGATCTGTGTTCAGCTACAAGAGCATTAGTGAGGTCAGGCACTGAGGAGGTCTGGGGTGCAGTTCATCCCAAAGGTGTTCAGAGGGGTTCAGGTCAGGGCTCTGGAGTTATCCCACTCCAACCATGACAAACCATGTCTTCACGGAGCTTGCTTTGTGTACGAGGGACAGTTTTATCTAGTCCATTAGGTCTTTACAACCAGAGCTGTTTCACCAACCGATTGGCTGTTTATGTCTAGGAAGACGCGCATGTTCGCCTTCACACTCCCTGGTCGGTAGCTGCAGTATGATAGACCTGAAGCTTAGTAGCAATTGGCCGGGACTGAATTACAGAGAAATTAAGGGGAAATTATACCAGCTCTAACTGTGCTTCCAGAAATCCACTTCAGACGCATTAATCAGTCTTTACTTTAAACAGAATGCAATAATAGTGATCTACTGTTATTACGAATCTGTCTTTCACCAAAACCCCCCCTATCTTATAAACAATCTTCAAACTGGCTTTTTATGCTCTACTATTAATAGCTCTCTCTCATGTGAGCCGTGAGTTCTCTCACCGCCGGTCGAGTGTACAGATAGCCGCAGCGACTCATAAGGGCCGGGCTGTGATATCAGGTCAGTGTGATAAAGGTGAGGCTGCTGCACACTCTTATCAGCTGGGGCGTAGGCGTTATTTCCGCTGGCACCCTTTGACACCTCTGTTGGCACAGGAACAGACGCTGCTTGCCATTACATCGATGTGAAAAAAGCGCACAGGACAGGAAATATGAACATCTAAATGAGGGAAAGAAACGCCACAAATAACCTCTCTCCAGAATCCGAGCCAGCTCAGGAAGAAAGCAGCTAGATGTAGCGAACACTAGCGATGGGGCTTTTTTCAGGTGATTTCAGTGAGTCAGTTCATTTGACTCGGAGTCAACTATTTTGGCTCTTTTTTCAATCTGTATAAATTTTGTACAAATTTTCACCAGTGATTGTTCTTTGAGCCAGCGGTGTGGATTTGTCGCTTTACTGTGTCATACCTAATTTGCAAATGTCACTAGACACACTTATATAAGGTGTGTTCAAATCAGGAAAATGCTGTCTCAGGAGGGTGCCTAACAAGATAGTGAGGCATCAAGGATCGCCTGAAACTCTCATTTCCTTCAAACTGCCCCCAGGTGAAGGCATCATTGATGTATCCTCGATGCTGCCCATTACCCATAAACCTGTGCCACGGCTCCCTCAAGCAATGGAAAAAAAGACGGTGAACCAAACCTCACAGAAAAATACATTTGTATCGTAATATAAGGTTTTTTTTTTGCTCATATTTTTGAAAAGTTAACAAGAAATAAACACTGTATTCTTTTATAACGCTATGACTGTAACCAACTAAGGTAATTTGATATGCTTTGTAAGGCAACTGCTAGCTAATGTTATGGTTTAGTAACAGCGTGCTAACGTCACACACTACTAATAAATGCTATCCTGTTTTGAACGTAGCCGACGAACTGGCTTTGTCGCTTGCTGATGTGACTGTACGGTCTGGACACACCTTCTAATTCAAAGGCTTTTCCTTATTTTTATTACTTAAAAGATGCTTCATGTCTTAAAGGAATGCTGCTCCTGAGCGGATCTTGACGTAATATAGATTAGCACAGTTGTCAAATAGGCCTATGAATGAGTAAGTGTATGCAAACCTTTGACTGGTACTGTAGGTTTAAAGTTGGCAGGTCGGTAAATAGCAACAGAATGCTTCCAAACTATACCTCATTACTTATCTATATACAGAAAGATGCTTTGATGAGTTACTGTATATCATAATGTACTATATACACAAGGACTCTCATCAATACAGTCGAAATGGCAAATATGGATGAAAAGGGAATTAAAGCTGCTTAAATCTGAGCTGTCTCCAACATTATCTACACTCCATAAGTTATTTATAGAGTACTAAGCCATATAAGACAGATGCATGCACAGTGTGAATCATTCAGAGAGGCTGTGGGTGAGAGAAGTGATCTCTCAGACATGCAAAGCTTTAATCTAAATCTGTGGAATGATTACAATTGAGTCATATTTGTGTTTTCAGTATGTAAAAAAAGGTGTGGTGGTTATCATATTAAAAAAACCCAGAGTGAACCAAGTTTAGCTTAAGCTTATCGGTTATCTGTTTCCCTACAAACAGAATCAAGTTCGATTGATGCAGAGGTTCATGAAGAGTCGACAAAATTATACCACGGTGCTGCTGAATTCTTGATTGCTATTTACTACATCATTTCTATAGTAAAAACCAACACAGGGACTTGTATGGTGAACAGAGTGAAAAAACAGGTGGTACATTTAATTAAAGGTTCACTATGTAGGATCTATTATCAGAAATGGAATACATATTCCATAATATACTTACAGAATCCATAAGTGTTTTACCTTTAGTGTATAACTACCTGTAACTATGAATCGTTGTGTTTTCGTAAGTTTCGTAATCTACATAGGGAGCGGGTCCACCTCTACGGAGCCGCCATGTTGTGCCGCTACAGTAGCCCAGAACGGACAACGCTCTAGAGAGCGGCTTCAGAGTTTCACGTTTTTAAAAGTGGCAGCGTGAATCCAGAATGAAGCACTAGAAGGACGACAAAAAAGTAGAAAGGAAGACAAAGAAGAAGAAAGAAGAGGAATCAGTGTTTGCTGGTGCTGGTAACAAGTTTGAGAACACAAATTTTGAAAAATGGAGGATCGTACTTATTATTTAGCACAGAAAAAGCGTGAGAGAGCGTGAATGTAAGCATTTGGAAGTGCGCTCTAATACACGCTCGGAAAGGGAGGGGTAAGAGGGGAATTCAGGGGGTTCAATCCTACATAGTGGACCTTTAACATTTTTGGAAGGAGTCTCCAGTGTCAGCTCTTTGTTCGAGGTATGCGGTAAAGCAGTATGCTGTTTGCGGTTTCTCTGTTGTTTATTTCCCCTCAGCCTTAACTTCAAAAGAAAGCAAAAAGAGACGCTGATTAGGGAACAATTTTATCGCTGGAGTAAAACTGCCTCACAGATGTTCCACATCAGTAAAAGTAACTATAAACAGATCAAAAGTAAATCTCATTCTTTACTGAATAAAGATGAGCAATCGTTGTCAAATTGCTGTGGAATAAGCCGAGTAAAACACTTCGAGTTATATTGTTACTTGAAAACAATCAAAGCTAAGAGTAATCCCGTAATCAGCAATCGTTGATTATTTCCTCTAACAGCACACCAGCAGGGGTTCTGCTCAATTCCCCAACACACACTAAACGTTCAATAGCAGCCCTTGTCCCTTACAGCGCTCTGTACAGTAGGAGGATTGTAACCATGAGGGATCAGAGTTTCACACTCTTCCTAGCAAAAATATCACTTTCGCACGCTCTTAAGGTCCTGTCTCCATCCTGAACCCCGGTGGTCAGGTGCTGGCACGCCAGATCTTGTCTGCAGACTTCTCCTATCCTGCTGTTCGTGACTTCTTTTTTTTATCTTCCCCCTGATTTCCGTACCTCTGTGCCTTATTCTGCTTTTCGCCACCGGCAGGATTCAGATTATAACAAAGGAAAACAAGCAGCGTCTGTGTTCGTAACAGGTACCATCTGCGTTTGGTTACCCAGCGGTAGGGTCCGTGTACGGGAACGAGAGAGAGACCCGAGCTAAGCCAAATGAGGCAGCCGGAAGAGGCTCACTCTGGAACCCGACGTCTGGAAGTGTTAATCATCTCTGTGTTCTCTTGACCCTGTGCTGTTTGAACTAAACCATAAAACAGAGAGCTTCAATTTATAGATTAAGCGTCGGGCTACACGTCGCTCTACGTCTCACTCTTTCAGAGAAAGTGTATTGGTACTACTCGGTGTTTATCGTGCTTTAAATTTAGGACATACATCTAAAATGTTTTTAATGATAACAGGTCAACAGGTCAAAATCATCAGAGATAAGTTTATGTGGGTTTTGTAGTGTTTTTCAGGCTGATTTCAAATCGGTGTTTAGTTTTTCCCTAGCACGTACAGTTTTTGTGATGAAGCTAGTTATATATTGCATGATAGTTGGTATAATTAGCCTAATCGTATTACCAGATTTAACGACAGTTCCTTGTGTTTTATGTTACAGACGGCATTAACTGCGATTGATTCCAGTTGTTGCCATGCCTAGAAATTATATTAATCATCCAGACAGTTTCTGTTACGTGTGTGGTTCATTCACGACGAAAGTACAACGTCGCCCAATTACCACAGACCTTAAGAAGATGGCTGTCCACTGGGTGACCAGGATAAATCTTGGGCTCCACATGTCATCTGCAACAGTTGTTCCAATGGACTGCGTGACTGGCTAAATCTGCGAAAGGCAGCAATGCCATTTGCAATCCCGATGGTGTGGAGGGAACCGCGAGATCATCTCAACGATTGCTATTTTTGCCGTGTGACTACAACAGGATTCTCAGCCAAAAATAAGCACAAAATTGTATATCCCAGCCTGGATTCTGCAATAAGACCTGCTCCTCATGATGACTCATTGCCTGTTCCTTTACCGCCACATGATGGACTTGCTTCGGTAGAAGGTGACGAGGAACACGGTCAATGTGCATCTGGTTACAATCAAGATTCATCAGATCCTGATTATGTGGCCGATGAAGATTCAGAACCAGAGACTTTTACACAAGCAGAGCTGAACGATCTCGTTCGTAATCTAAATCTGTCGAAAGACAAAGCAGAACTTCTTGCTTCGAGGCTTAAGCAGAAGCATTTGCTTGCCAAGGGTGTTACTGAGTGAGTGATGAGCAGGGAGAGCATTTTCATCAGGACATTCAGGTAATGGAACATCTCTACCATGGTTTCTGGAATGAGAGCATGATGTCCGACTACTGCTGGATGCTGTACCACGACAATCCGGACACAGAATACACAAAAAAATCATATGCTAAGCATTTTTGAAGAAACAGTGGTAGCTGACTGACACTGATCATTATATGTCATCATATGTTCATTATATGTCATTTCCTGTTTTCGAATCGTTTGCCGGGAGTTTGCTGCTGTTGGCGTTTATGTTATACGTGTTTTGTCCTTTCTTTCATTAGTACTTCTGTGCTATTATTTTATTTCTTGTAGTGTTTTTTACTTTTTCCCTTCTGCTACGTTTTCTTTTTCTTCTTTCTCTTTGGAGAACGTGGTTTTTCTTTTTTTTTAATTTTTGGTGTTTAAACGCTGCACGCGGAGACCATTCATGGCGGATCTGCCGAAAATATTATCAACAAAACTTCAACTAAGGTACGTTAAACATTTACTATGGCAAACATTCAGCT
>JAQQZX010000002.1:23142535-23154404 GCA_030068355.1 Notoglanidium maculatum
ACACTGATCATTATATCTATGCCACAGTGTGCGCCTATCTGACTTCCCACTGAAAATATTGAAACAGTTACTTGATCAGTGCCTGCGGTTTAATAAAAACCGCATGCAAGTCCATTGCAAACTAATATCACTCATAATTCATAAAGTTGATGTGACTGAAAAGAACTGAAACCAGATCTGAGCTCAGCATGAAAAACTGGTTTAGAAAAGTGTGATTTCTGATGATTAAAAAAAAAAAATTTTTTTGTTGACCTGTGTAATTGTTAATATTTACAAGAATTTACCTCAGTACTGGACTAGCGGATGTGTGAAACAAGGAAACAGGGGCAGCTGAAACTTAATCAGAGTGACACGTGAGACTGTTATTGAGTCATAAAATATGAGAGCCAATCATTTTGCAATATGCAAATGCAGGCAATAACAGAGAGCAAGAATGGGTGTTTAGGCAAAACTGCATAACAAAGTCAAATAATTTTTTATTCATCCTTAGTTCTTATGGTCTTGGATGACCTTATTTCTTAAATAATGAAGAGTCAGTTAACACTGTTTTCTGGACGCATGGGTCGTATTCCAGCTTCAGATCTCAACTGCAGGCAAACAAATACCCGTCTGACTACAAGGTTAGACAGAACGTATAAATAAGCAAACCATAAGAGGAAAAACAATTCAGTTGTTTTTATTTTTGAACACGTAGGGTATTAATTTGTTCTCAAATTTGGTAGGAAGATAACAGTTCCATGGTTAATGACTTGAGAATATGCTAAGCTAAGACAGCTGGTATTAACTAATGGAAGATGTGTTCATGTCAGGTCGAGAATGATTCGGCCCATCTGCTTACCTGACCTGCGTTTTGTTTTGGGGTTTTTTCCCTCCATAATTTGGTCAATTTGAAATGCCAGTTCCCTCCCATCAGCCAGTTCTGCCCTATCATATGACAGCTACCAACTAGGGTGGGTGAACGCTAACAGGTGTTTCCTCCGAGACACGTAAAGCCAGCCAACCGCGTCTTTTTTGAACTGCTGCTCATTCTGCGTCACAGCGCAGCTTAACACACTAACGTATGAGAGCTCCCAGATGCCAACTATTGACATGTATGACATCCCTCTCATGGCAATTTTGCCCTGATGATAGCATGAAAACTTTTCTTTGATAGCATAATGATAATGATAGCAAAACATATAGCTAATGTCCTACCTGGTTCACGCCAAACGTTTTTGACAGGCTGGCCGGAGAACTGAATACTAACATCTGCGTTTAGATATCAGCCAAAGATTCAACTGCAAGAACTGATAGATCAAGTACTGTGTCACGTTTAGGGCTGAATAGTATGACAATGTAATTATATCGTGATACGTTTTTTCACAATACACTTTACTGAGATATCACAGGAATTGTAATATCTTTTTTTCTAACATTTTTAGAAGCAACTGAGTCAAGGTTACAATTTTACGCTAAACCTTTAAAAGTGGTAAAATCTTAAATTTTAAGCATTGTGATCAATTTAAAATCTATTTGCTACTCTTTTCCGTAATTTATTTGTTAGACATTGTAAAAGTATTCAAATTTTTTTTTTTTTTTAAATATAACACCAATACAGTTTTGCTATTGTGGTAATTGATGAGCAAATACTGTTGGTTAGCTATACATCATGATCCACAGGTATCGTAGAAATTTTTTAAAGTGATGTAATGTGATACTTTTCTCATTTCGCCCACCCATGGTCACGACACCACTGCTGTTGTTTTTATTTAGACATATCACTTAGTATACGTTTGGGAAATAGCAGAATTAGCCACTTTGGTCACAGGGGAATTTGAATTAGTCAGGGATGATGAATTATTGAAATCAACTCTATATTTACATGCCTGTTTATGGATTGTACCACATCATGCATCTCATAGTGGTTAAACTTCAGCTGCACCGTCTTTCTTGATCCTGACCTGATAAAAGGCTTTTAACCCATTTCAGCTCTCAAAATCCGTCCAGATTTACATTCCAGACCCTCGGAAATGCAAACCTACTGCATTACTGCGTCATATGCTTCAAGATGAATAAGCAGATAATGAGCTAATGATTTAAGAAGTTAAATGGCCCATCTTTCCTCTTGCTGTCACGTTTCTCATGCTGAAATGTGATCAGCATGTCAGAGAAAGGTCACGTCCAGGCACGATTTAACCAGCCATGTGAAAATCATTTGTCATTTTTAGTCACAGGACAAGAAAGACAGCATCTGTAAACAGGCCAAAAAAAAGTTGAACAGCAAGATCAAGTCACATCAGGAGTGTAGAGAGGACCCTGAAATGATTAAGCACCTCACTGAGATCTGTGGGAAGTTCATGTTTATGCTAACACTCTCTCATATATGTGCTTTTTTATGATGAAATCATTTCAGGGGAATTTGTTTATCTGGTAAAAGTGTGAACGTTGTAATGGGTTTTTACTGCAAGAAACACAAAGCAAACGCAAAGTACTGAAAACATGACACAAGTACTGTGGCGTCATTAAGCATAAGAGCCAATCAAATTCCAGTATGCAAATTTATCATTTATATAATGACACTAGTTTACTAGGAAAAGCAGAGGTTATGGGGAATTTCTCATTTGCATATTCATAACATTTCTTCATTAGAGTAGAGGCAGTTGTAATTCAATAAAGCAAAAAACATACATTTGAATATGTTATCATTCCTATAGTAACAAATCACGCTTGCAAAGAAATACATTTAATCATGGATATGATGAAAGGACGTGTTTATTTAACACTTATGGAAGGAGTCTCCAGTGTCAGTAAGTTTTCCGCCAAAGAAAAAGAAACACTTTCCAGGTTTCTCTGTAAAATGACAAGTTGACTGACAAGGGAACGTGGTGAGGGAACCACAGGGTGTAGGTGTAACAGAAATTTGGTTATGGACGTTCCATGATCTGCGGTTCGGTTTGCTGTGGCAAAAGAGGAATCAAACACTTTAGGACGGAACCGTCAGGGTGGCAACAGCAACATCGCTCGCTGAGTATTTTACAAAAACTGCACACCTCGATCAGGCTTTATTCCTTACATCTTTAACTGAAAAAGTGATCATAAAATGCCTCATCTGCCTGGGGCCATTAATAGAGCTGGACAAGCAGGCAGAATAATGCAGCCGAAATAACGAGGCGCTAATAGGGGGAGCATCATGTTATTTAGATTAGGAGACGTGTACAGCCACGCCTCATCAAGCATCTCACACTGTGGAATATTGTACAAGGGATGTCCTGGGAAGACATTGTGATAGCGCGTTCCTCAACACCCGAGTCATTTCCTACTTAACCCATCATGGCCCGAACACATGGTCGGTTATCGCGTATCAGCGGAGGAGCCGTCCAAGGCATCAACATGACAGCCGGTTAAAGAAGACCAGAAACAAGAGGAAGCAAACGGCACCATGTGTTTCTTATCATCGGCTCTCAAAGCAGAATGTGGGCATGAATGGAGGTCAACGCTGAAGCGCTACGAGCTGTCGCGAGTGACCTTTTCACACACCAACAGCGTGTATTCACCTGGCCTGTTCCCACTTAGCATCCTGTTTTACAATAACCGCTGCAGGAAGTCCAGGCAGAGGAGGCTGAATGATGCTTTCAAGCTGCTGCTCTTGAATGCGTAGTGTAGCTATCTAACTTGCTGAAATTTTTTGTTGTAGGTGTCTATGAAACTTGAGGGTGAAACAAGCCAAGGTTAAAATTGATTCATTTTCCACACTATATTTAGAGCTGTTTGGTTTGCTCACTTGGTAATCTTTGACTGATAGAAGATAAGGCTTTGATCTCATAAGGGAAAAGCCAAAGGGACTTAGCTTACTTCTCGACACCTACACCTACATTTTTGATGCAATCATTCCTACACTTTGTTTCTACCTGCAAACAGCAAAGCATCCAGCTACAGAGCATACGATGTGGGTTATGAAGTATCCACCTCTTACCTCTTCCATATAATCGAAGACGAACAAAGAACTGATCGATACAAGTGCTGTTATTTAACAAATAAAAAGCCTTACAGTCTACAGTGTCAGTGCTTTGAAAGGAAAGGAAAGTCTCCAGGACAGAGAAATTTATGCGTTGCGGTTTCTCTGTAGCATGACAAGCAACATTTGTTTCCATCTTATTAAGTTCAAGAGAGAAATTAGACAGGCTGGTAAGGAAAAGACTGTTTATAGCTGCTTTAACGCAAGTGATAGCAGGAGGTAACTTGTTTTGCTAACATTCTACAACTGTATACATAATTGAAAAAAGGATTATGTGTCGTTCTTTAATTAATAGAAATGTAACTGGTGGCAAATTGCTATGCTATAAGAGGAATCGAAACACTTCAGGACGTGCTGTTATAGGAAAATAACACCCCATCACTGATTATTTTCCTGTAATGGTTTGTCATTGTTTATTCCTTACATAGTACCTCAGAATGTGCAGCTTAACCATTTTTTTAAAAAAGCTAAGTTGATTAACAAATAGTTTAATATGTTTTCAATCCCCAAGAAATAAAAAATTCTCTATTTTTAGCCTAATAAGATATATGCATGATATGCAAATTAGAAAAAAAAAGTCCTTAAGTAATCCCAACCCCACCCTTTGCACAACTAACCTGGTTATGTTATGCTACATATAAGCTTCAACTAACACGATTCTGAGGCAGGTGGCCTCCGAACAAAACGGAGCGAGTTCTGCATTATTCTAAAAGAGCGACTTGCCATGTTAGCATAACACAATCGTACATATTTGAATCTTAGATTGGCTGTGAGTTAGATCACAGATTTATCCACCAAAATCAGGAAACTGTTATAAGATTTTGACTTTTACCATGTGTTTACTAAAGTTGCTTGCTGTTTCTGTAGGTAAAATGGAACACAGCTAGGCAGCTAGTTAACTGCTAGTAAACTAGCTTGAATTTGTCACACACTCATGAGCCTGGACTTACCAATTAGTCCAGCAACCAAACAGTCAAAAACTAGCGTTGGCTTTGCAAGCTGTCTAGTTTAGTGTTTGAAATTAAGCTAACTGGCTAGTTTAGTGTTTGGAATGAATCTAGCCATTTTGTTTAATGTATAGAAATAAGCTAACTGGCTAGTTTATGTTTGGAATGCAGCTAGCTGGCTAGTTTATTTTTTGGAATTAAACTAGCTGTTTAGTTTAATGTTTAGAAATAAGCTAACTGGCTAGTTTAGTGTTTGGAATTAAGCTACCTGTTTAGTTTAATGTTTAGAAATAACCTAACTGGCTAGATTAGTGTTTGGAAATAAGCTAGCTGTTTAGTTTAATGTTTAGAAATAAGCTAACTGGCTAGATTAGTGTTTGGAATTAAGCTACCTGTTTAGTTTAATGTTTAGAAATAACATAACTGGCTAGATTAGTGTTTGGAAATAAGCTAGCTGTTTAGTTTAATGTTTAGAAATAAGCTAACTGGCTAGTTTAGTGTTTGGAATCAAGCTAGCTGGCTAGTTTAGTGTTTGGAAATAAGCTAACTGGCTAGATTAGTCTTTAGAAGTTGGATAGCTGGTTAGCACTAACCACACAGGTTCTGTAGTTTGAAGACTTTTCAGTTATGTCATAATCTGTATGTTGGACCATGATAGCTTTAAGGCAGTGAGGGTGTTCTGTGAGACCAAAAGCAGACACAACACAGGCCTGAATCTGAATTTTATTTAAATAGAAAAATGCTTATACTTAGTGCTGTTTTAATGCTCTTGACGTAAATCTAAGTCTAAATAATAATAAAAGTCAGCCATTTAAGAGTCCGATGTTTTTGCATCACCCCATGATAAGCAACATTTTTGTGTCACTATTCGCTTCAGATTAAGAAGCTTTTCGGGTTTTACCCTCAACTAAGGGCTGACTTGCACTTTGCCTTTGGCATGCACTACAAACAGCAAGCCGCACTCCCAGGCTTCTCCATGACCCCTGTGTAGCTTTCACATATCGGTCACAGTTTCCAGTGCACAGCGACTACACATCAGTAGGGAGAGATATATAGAGAGCTGTCACACATGCACACACAGCCATGTATCACACTTTTTGACACATGGACTTTGTGTTATATAGATCAGAATGATTACACAGAAACAGTAACAGCAACACTCCTTTTTATAGCAAGTAGGACTGTTAAAGACAGATAGAAAAAATGTCCAAATTAGATTTCTCTTTATCATTTAGTAGTTTAAATAAATTAATGTTTCCGCAATGTCCGACAAAATGAATAAACAAATGTATAATTTTTCCGTGGCAAAAAATTGTTCAACTTTAACTTCCGACACAACCTGAAAAAAATGACTATAAGGAATCATATGCATCAGATTTCTCAATGTAGCCCTGATAATGTATGATTAAGATCTGCCCTATATGATATAACTGTTCTAATTATTCTTTGAATAGCCTCAGGTAATAAATCATACAGAAAAAGACATACATACATACATACATACATACATGCATACTCCTTATTGACTTTTGCAAAACAAAAGTTATCATTTGGATCTTGAATCTTGTATGTTGGTATTTTTAAATGTAGTGTGCTTCATGGTGGTGTGACATACCTTGATTCTACAACTATTAGCAAATGCTACTTGTTCTGAATCACTAACTCCTTAGTGTTGTGTGGTGATTAAATAAGGTACATGTGATCGAACCGTTATTGGTTATCTGCCTTGTCAGTCAAACTGCTACGTTCTGTGAAAGTAGCTGGCTCTTGGCCACCTTTATTATTGAAATGTACCAGAGTCTGTACTGAAAGCTGGCTTGTGAAACTAGTACTTGAAACTTTTCCCTGATCATAATGGGTTAAGTGCAAGACACCAGGCATATTTGAATACAGTTGTCTCTCAGTTATGGCAAAATTCGGAGCGTACAAAACACTAAGCCAGGTGGAAGTCTTCAAAACCGACATTGTCAGAATCTCCTGAAAACGCTAAACCATGAAGCACCTGGACTGCCATTGGTAAGACGGGTCTACAGGTCCATGCACCGATTGGACACACTGCTCAGCTTGACACAATGACAAAAGTTCACCGAGTTCATACAGAGAAGAAGAAAGGCTGGACGCGAGCAGGCGTAAGGCTCGGGTGAGAGTGGATGAGTCCTCCTTTTGTTGTGCCACAGTCGTGCAATCTATTTTCTTTGGCGCGCCTTAAATAAAGTCATAAAGTGGTACTAATGTTTTAATTTAGCTCCATGTGTCTGCTGGGCGATAGCCTTTGCTGTCTGCACTGCTCCCTGCTGTTCCTCATCATCACATGAACAGTTGCTCTGTGGCCACAGAAGAAAGAGAGAAGAGATGGGATAGACAAAAAAAAAGAGGGAGGCATGGACGGATGATGGGTGGGAGGCAAGGCAGGTGGCAGTGGTGAAAAAAGGGAGGAGGAGGACAAGAAAGAAAGTACAGTGCCTTTCAGTCGGAACTTTGCTTCCTACAATAGTGGTAGACAGTTTCAAATCCCGCCTCGGTGTAAGAAAGGAATTTCTGTGAGGAAGGAAGGGGTGAAAGAGAAAGAGGGAGTAACAAAGAAGACAGAAAAATACGCAGAGATAGAGAGAAATCAAGAGAGAGAGAGAAAAAGAGAGAGAGAGAGAAACAGAATCTGCCCATCTGAGGTACTGCTGGGCTCAGCAAGTTAGCGATTACTGATTAGCCAGTTGAGTCCAGCGGGGAGGCCTGTCTGTCCTTGGCTTGGGAAAACAACATGAAAGCGAGCCGTCTGTTTTGTGAGGGCGACTTGAAAGCGTGGTAGCTATCGGGGACATTAGCCTTATCAATGGCTGGTGCTCTAGAGTGGAGCTATATGAAGCAACAAGGGCACAGAGTCTCCAGCAGAGAAGATAACTAGCGCATACTTCACTGCCTATTTGCATGGACCTGGGTAACAGGGGAGAGAGACAACACATGGGACAAGAGAAAAACTTATTAAATGAAAATTGAATTTGAAAGCAGGCATAAACAGGGTACCCGTGCCAGACACACTCCAAATGCCTGTTTCAGCAATATGGCCAGGGAGCCTGGCACAGGGCTGCCATCGTTCCTGTTCCAGCAACAGTACGTCTGTTTGGCCGAGCTGTCCTTGTGGAGAGAGGCGCGTGCAAGCTCGGGGTCAACAGGTGCACGGCAAACACTTGGTCAAGGAAAACTATGACTACAAAGCAAGGAAATTAACAGTTTTATGGCTAGTAAAGTTTTGTGTACTCAAAGAAATCCTAGAACGGCACAACCTGAAGATCCAAAGTCCACGTAAATATTGCTAATATTGCTTTATGACAAGAGCAAGGCACAGACTTTATCATTATGGTACCATTTCGGAAAGGCATAGTCACGCCTTTTCCACTGGCCTCATCTACCACCATATCTTTAAAACACAGATAGTGGGAAAATGACTTTGATAGATGAAAAAGTAGTCTTTTGTTCCTACACAGACATTCACACTGTGAGGTGGCAGCGATACCCTCTGTGCCACCCTCATAATCACAAGACACAAGGAGTTGAAGTCAAGGAACAAGCACCTCAAACATGAGTCACCCAAACACATCGCAAAGATGACAGTTTAACATCGAGCATCCGCGGACTATGTTCCGTACCTGCGTCAAACATAATAACTCGGTATACCAGAAGGGGGCGTAGTATGTATGAAAAAGTTCAAGACCTAGCATCATGGGGAAAAAACACACAACTCAGTTTGTATACTGACACCATCAGTAATACACTATACTGCCAAAGGTTTGTGGACACCTCACCATCACACCCATATGTGCTTGTTGAACATCCCAATCCAGAGTTATTCCCCCTTTGCAGTTATAATAAGCTCCACTCTTCTGGGAAGGCTTTCCATTAGATGTTGGAGCATGGCTGTGAGGATTTGTGTTCATTCAGCTACAAGAACATACAGTCACGGATGTTGGCCGAGGACGCCTGGGGTGCAGTCGGCGTTCCAGTTCATCCCAAAGGTGTTCTTCTACACCAACTTTGCCAACCATGTCTTCATGGAGCTCGCATTGTTCACAGGGGCATTGTCATGCTGGAACAGGTTTGGGCTGTTTAGTTCCAGTGAACAGAAATTACTACATACTAAATACTACAGCATACAAAGACATTCCTTACAATTGTGCACTTTCCACTTTGTGGCAACAGTTTGGGGAAAAAAACCAATATAGGTTTGATGGTCAGGTGTCCACATACTTTTGACCACTTATTCTAAAAATGGTATGTGGAATGCTATTTTGCAATATTTTGGATGCAGCAATATGGTGTTTGGGATGTAACCAATGAATCGAGGCTAGTTACCATTTTTAACGCCACTGTAAATCTGTTTAATGGCCATCTTGTGTGTATAATAGAAGTATTTCTTTCATAGACAGTAAGTTCTATGTGACTGTGGCTACAGATTGGCACTCATTATGCCTACCATAGTCTTCCAAAGCATGAAGCCACTCTGCCAGTGTATCTTTGGTTCTTTGGTTAAGGGTGGTAGCTTCAATTCTACATCAACAGCAAGGTAACAGTTGCTAGATGCACCAATTGACGCCAAATTTGGACCAAGGAATGTGCTCGGTCCTGGTTTCGAGAAGCCATCCTGCCAGTGTCTCTGTGAGCTCCAGGTCCAGTGGCAAATTTTGTAAATGACATGAAAAACAGGACCAAAAATCAGCCAGTCACATTGTTTCCCTTGTATCATGTAGAGTTCAGTTGCATAACACAGTGTATAGAGGAGCTCTACAGCAGCTGACCTGGACTATTTTTAGTACCAGGAAGGCAGTTTCAGAGAGATAGAGTTCCTGAAAAGCCTGACCTTAATGCCATTTTTGATAAGCACATGACATTTCACTGATACACACCATCACAGACCCATGTCAAGACCGTCTTGGACTGAGGTCAAATCATCAGGCATAAACAAGAGTATTCACTGATTGCTCCCTCAATCATGAAAGATCTCAAACTTCTAATGATGTATTGTGAAGTTTTCTGAAAGGAGATGTTGATTTAACACTTTTGGAAGGAGTCTCCAATGTCAACGCTTTGTAACTTCATTTCAGACTTTCCACTTTGTGGTTTCTTAATAACATGACAAGCTGCATTTTTTTGGTTATTAACTTTTGGAGAGAACAACTGTATAGTGGCTACAACAAGAACTTGCCTCAATTCTCTTTTTTCCTTAATTTGCTAATTTACTTTCGAACATGGTCTGAACACATCGTACTCCTGAACTCACACACGTGGAAAAGTACAACCAGTGGCGCCAGTAGGAATTTTGGGCCCCCAGACAAGTCAATACACTAGTTCACTTGCCCTGAGCAATTTTTGTTCTCCGGTTCAACTTTCATTCCCAAAGGTCCACTTCAGCCCCCTGTCCTCTCAGGGGCTTTCAAATCATCCCCAACAAAATTAGTAATCACTCACCTAAAGTTGTTTTTGACATTAACATGAAGTGGAGGCTTGCCATGAATCTGCAGATAAATTTTGATGGTGAGGATGTACAGTTTCATATGTCTGTTTGCTGCCATTGTTGTCTAGTACTATATGAAATGTGCATTATATTGTTACCATTAGTACAACATTTACTGAGTAAGTGTGGGCATGTATTTTACAAGAAATTTGTTGAGAAGAATTAGCATAAACCTTAAGGGGTCTGTGGTAGCTCAGTGGTTAAGACATTGGGCTATTGATCGGTAGGTTGTGAGTTCAAATCCCAGCACCACCACCAAGCTGCCATGACTGGGCCCTTGAGCAAGGCCATTAACCCTCACTGCTCACTTGTATGAAACAAGATGTATGTACGTCACTCTGGATAAGGGCGTCTGCCAAATGACATAAATGTAAATGTTGGATAACTTCCAATCTGGTCTGAAAAAGTGGCCTAATCACAACTTAATTGGTCAGATTTGTGTTTTTTTTTCTTTACAGCATTGTGACAAAAACAAAGATTGGCTAGAGCTTAACGCATAAGCAGTGTAGCTGGATGGATAGAGAACAAAAACAAAAATAACCTAAGCTTCTAATATCCAGACCATTAAACAATGAACAAATGAAATAGGGGTGTAACGCAATGACACTATCTGTATCTAACAGTGCTCCAAATATCTGTATGTCTTATTGTATTCAGACAGAGATAGAGAAGAGGATGTGATCTGAACAGGAAAAGTTTTTATTTAATGGAATTAAATATGCCACCAAAAACCCCAGACAGCACTGGGGAAAAAATGTTCCTGAACAACTCTAAGAAGTTTCTCCTGGGTGAGTGGACACACAATAATTGTGGGACGAAATTGCGGCAATTCAACGTTTCCTGGCAAAAGATAAAAAAAACCCACATTGATCAGTGCATTTGTCCTTGTCACCCCCATAGTTAGAACTGTATCACAGCTCATGTCTGGAGCCATTTGTTCAACCCATGAACCCTACGTTTGCCTCCTGCTCTGGGACTGTGTAGTAGTAAATGTTAGCAAATGGTAGCCATATTGAGCGCCAATCCATGGCCATGGTCACATATGACTGCCATGCATCCTCCATGCACATGGGCTCCAAAGGCCCAGACAATTAGTAACTAGCTAAGAAAATAAATAGTGGCTTCTGAAGGCCTCCCAGCAGGGCAACTTTACCAGATTGGCTGAGGAAATGGGTCTGCACTCAACAAAAAAAGTCCACTCTGAGGTCCCTGATAGTGATCTGACTTTAATTTAACTAGTAAAGTGGCCATGTATGAGTTACTGGCACATATGTACCTTTTGTGTGTGTGTGTGTGTGTGTGTGTGTGTGTGTGTGTATGCGTATGTGTGTGTGTCTGTGTGCGTGTGTATATATGTGTGTGTGTGTGTGTGTGTGTGTGTGTGTGTGTGTGTGTGTGTGTGTGTGTGTGTGTGTGTGTGTG
>JAQQZX010000002.1:23155456-23176729 GCA_030068355.1 Notoglanidium maculatum
GCCACACCTCTTCACTGGGACTAAGCCACAGAGACCACACCTAGCCACAGAGGCCACACCTCTTCACTGGGACTAAGCCACAGAGACCACACCTAGCCACAGAGGCCACACCTCTTCACTGGGACTAAGACACAGAGAACACACTTCCTTCACTGGGACTAAGGAATAGAGGCCATGCCTCCTTCAGTCTCCAAATGTATGCCTTTCAGCTTATAAAACATAAATTGTCCATTTACAATGACTCAGTTTAATCTATCCTTACATGTGATATGAAGCTTTATGCATATTCAATTTGGCATTTAATTCAGATTTATTTTTGTGCAGTGGTGTAGTGTTTTAAGAGACTCAGGGCATGTGTGTAATATGGCGCAGAGTTGTACGAGCCATTAGGGAGCGTGTCAGCGGTGGTCTGCTCCAGCATCAGCCACAGTCATTTGGCCGTCTCTGGTCCTTTATGTGCAGAAACTGTAAGCTGAACTTGGCATGGTAAAACTACTAATAACTTACAGGGAAAAAAATGATTACTCTTTTCCCCTGTTTTAAAATAAACCTGCTCCTGTGAAGAACTGTCGTTTTTTTCTTCATTTCACAGCTCTTTAACTTTCCTGCTGCTAAATGACATGTGCAACTTGTTTAATTTGTCATTTTGACGTAGCAATACCTTTTTATAATTTCTTATGTTTTTTAACAACGGTTGTAAACACTAATTGCTGATTTGATGTTTGTACTGAATTAATAAGATTAGAAAATGTTACAATTTTACAAAAGCAATGAAAGCATCCAATCCAAGTAACCTCAAGTGTCAATCACAATAGATGCGAGAAAAAATATTTATCTGTGGAATTAACCTTGTTCTAATTGTTTGCCAGAGGTTTGTTTTTTGTCACCAAAAATGCAGACACTCAAACATCTCATGCTTTTTTTATATATGGTATTTGGTTTTAAATTCCCTCAGCGTGTTACCATATCCGTTTCCCTAATGTGCATGTATTTTTCTCGTCCTCGTGCCAGACGACCTGTAATTTAAAATGGCATTTAAAATGCATCCGCCACCAAAAAGATGAGCGCTGTGGCCTAGCGGAAGCCATAACTGCGAGAGAACAGAAAAATAACACCATAAGCTCATAATTATTGTAATTATCAAATAATTCTGAAAATCCTCCATCCCAGATAACAGGGTGCATGAATGTTATGTGTAAAAATAAAAAATAAGAGTTAAGAATATTGTAGGAACGTTGGAAAGTTGGAACATTTTGACAGTTGTAGTTAAATTAACATGTGCCCTGGTGCTCTAACTATAGGAGCAGCGGTAACTGAGCGATTACAGAGCTCAGGAACTTCAAAAGCTCTCTGTATGGAAGACCGCTAACATGGCCGCCATCGTATAAAGTGCAGATGCTGGAGCTGTTGCTCAAGTTTCCAAAACTACACTCTATAGCTGGGTTTGGGTAAATATGAGGATTTATAACATTGTTATGATCTCAACAGCACTGGTAGCAATGAAGGCTCTGTATTAGTGACTAGATGAAACACCAGCAAATAAAACCAAATTAGATGAACATTAACCATCAGCAAACAAAAATCAACGCTACACATTCTTTTCATTGTTCATTCACTTTCTGCATCCCTGTCAGGGTTGCTGTGGATCTGAATCCAGACCAGGGAACACTGGGAGCAAGGTGGAACAATTCACACATTCATTCACACCAGGGGCAGTTTAGAATAGCCAATCTACCAACCTGGATGTTTTTGGACAGTTGGAAGAAACTGACAGAGCTCAGGATCAAACCCAGGACCTTGAAACTGCGAGGCAGCAATGCTACGTGCTGTATCACTGTATCACTCATTACACAAGCAGCAGTGAAAAGAACCAAAACCTAAAACCCAAAACTGAATAAAAATGAAAATACCATAGGCAAAAAAAAGCTAATATCACACAGCAATCTAAATCAATATTTAACAGGGGCAAAGAAAACCAAATTAAATAAACATGAACAATGATGCAAACAAAACCAAATGAAAAACACGAACAATGACGCAAACAAAACAAACCGAAATAATCATGAACAATGACGCAAACAAATTCAAACAAAATAAGCATTAACAATGATACAAACAAAACCAAATGTAATAAACACTGACAACGATGCAAACGAAAAGAAACCAAATTAACAGAAACAATGATGCAAACAAAACCAAACTCTGACAATGATGTGAACAAAAGACACAAAATTAACGCTAACAATGACAAACAAAACCAAGTGAAATAAACACCAACAATGATGCAAACAAGCTAAACGAAATAAACACAACAAAAAGAAACGAAATTAACATTAACAATGACAGAAACAAAACCAAACAAAAAAAACACTAACAATTATAGAAATAAAACCAAACTCAACATGCATGAACACCGAGGCAAGCAAAACTAAATAAACATTGAAATACCATCAGCAAACAAAACCAACAAAAATAAGTTCCAATCGTGAGTCAAACAAAACTAAATAAACATTAAAAATAAATCAGCAAGGAAAATGAAACCAAATAAACATTACACCAACAGCCACCAAAACAAGCAAAAATAAACACCAACCATCAGCAAAGACAAGCAAACTAAAGAGCATCAGCGAACAAATCTAAACAAACGTTAAAATCACATGCAAACAAAACCAAGCTAAATAAATATTATGCAGCAGAATATAAAACAAACCTAAATGAACAAGATTCACAAACACAAACAGCAGCAAACAAAACCAAACTAAATAAAAAACAACTGTCAATAAACAAATCTAAACTAAATAAACATCAAAAAGGAAAAACGAGAATTTCTGATTTCTGGTTTTCCCTTTCGTGTTCTGTACTTCGTAATACATCAAAACGAGTAAACAAACATTCATGACGAATATAGGTTGTGCTGTTGTAAAATAATCAACAATAGGGTGGTGGGTTGCCTCCGTTTTATTCCTCAATCAATACAACACATTAACTTGACAACAATTAAAAATTTTTTTATTTATTCAAGAAAAACAATTCATCAATTTGTATCCATTTATAGTTATCAATTTAACGTTGCGGAATGTCTGCGAAACCGGTTCGTTCCTGTCATGACCTGCGTTCGAGCAGCAATAAAGCTGTGATCTGATGCTGCACTATTGTCAGAGCCGCCGCTTTAGAAAATGTATCAACACTTTCTGACCAATCAGAATTGAGAATTCAACAGCACGGTGGTATAAATAGTGACAGCTATGTCTTAGTTACAATGCTACAATGAAGACACTCGCTTTACTGAGAGGATTCTGTGCTTTGCCTTATCGTCTCGCAGATCTGCTCAGTAATGCTGAGTTAAAGCTAGAACCAGGCAAAAGTTGTTTTATATTACAAGCCCCCTTAAAGCAAAGTAAAGTTATTTGCATTTATCCAGGATGCGATAAAAAACATGGCTAATGCCTCCGAATATAAGTCGCAAAATATATCAGCGCACACATGAAAGTACTTTTCAGCAAACATGATGTCAGATTGTAAACTCCGACTCTGGTGCATGAGCCATGCCTTTTACTTTAAAGGCTCTGACAAGCATACTGAAGTAGGTGCAGATCAAACGCACTAGCCTGGGGTGAATTATATCAGATTCCACTTTGTTACGAAGGCCTGCATTCGTTTTCTGACATTTACAGTCAAGGCTGCCTTTGCGGAGGCCCCTCAGCCGTCCTCCCTCGATCCCGCTCCGAGGAGAATAAAGTGCGGGGGGAAAAGAGGAGGAAGAAAGAAAGAAAGAAAGAAAGAAAGAAAGAAAGCTCAGCGCATCTGACTTCCATTGCCGAGCTCAGCGTGTGTGTTCCGCCTAGCCACTGGTATTTGGATGAAGCGTGCGGCACAGTTACCAGAGCCCGGCTCCGTAAAGCGCATGATGTCATTGAGGTTCCATCATTACAGGCTGAAGACGAGGCTCCTCTGGATGGCCCGGGGCAGTTCCCACGCTTGTTTGGCCAAGAGCAAATTCATGCAAAAGAAGCTTCTGGTAAAGAATGCAGACAGAAGAAGAGAAAACCAGACGGAGGATCCTCCTGAGAGGACTTCCTGTTTCTTTTTTCTTTTTTCCCCCTTCTTCTTCTTCCTCCTCTCTCTCTCTCTCTCTTTCTCTCTTCCTGAATACCTCTTATAAAACGTTTCCACCAAGCCTTGAAGCATGGATCACCTCCATGTTGTTGCTTTGTCCGCTGCCACGTAAGCCGTACCGTATCTAAACACCCACGCCAACTTTGGTTACACTTTTTGCCCAGGTACCATGTCAAGACGTCCTGATAAATATCTCAGGCTGGATTGGTTTCTTGGCTCCTTGGAAAAGAACATATCACTGTTTAGATCCAAAATCCTTCCTGTAAACACTATTTGCGCCCTACGTAGGATTTAACATGAATCCTGGTGTCCCTCATGCATAGTGCAGACGTTTGAGGTTCGGCTATTCGGTGTTATTGGCTTCCCATGAGGTTTACTAAGTATTTTCACTCAACATTAAACATGTGCTTTGGGGATCGGGCAGCCATATTGGCGAGCGAACATTACAAGCGTTTTCGACCAATTCAGAATTTTTGCTAAGATCTCAGATATGTTCATCTCAACTGCTCAGATTTGCAAATCACAACTGACACCCATACCTGTCTGGAAAACCTCCTGCATGCACACACTGGTGTCTTGGGCAACTGCTCGTTTTCAGTAGGTTCTTTCCAGTTTTGCTTGAACCGATTTCCCAAATATCATGCAAATCACCAATTTTCCCATCGTTCCACAGAACACAGTCACTGCGCTCCACTGTTGTTTTGCTGAACCGTCAATGGTCAATATCAGCGTGTGAATTGAGAAAAAAAATCCGATCTGAACGTTCTTTTTCAAGTCGCTTGGACACTTACAGTGTGCATCAGATCTACGACCAAATGTGAAAGAGACTTAGATGTGTGTTGCAGTAAGGCGGAAAACTGGATTTGTGTCACTTCAACTTTCTAATGTGAAGAGTATGTTTGCTCACCTGTATGTTAACTACAGTACCACATAAACAGCAAATACAGGAGTATCAGGCTTGTGTTTCCATTACCAAACTAGCCGTGTCCCAGAATTATATACTCGCAAGACAAGTATTCGCATCAACCTGTTTCTGAATTTTGAGTGGTATTTTTCCTATTCATGCCTATCAGCTACCATCTGATAACCTCCAGAGAAACTCCTCCTACTGTCACAGGTAGAGTTATGTGATGGGAAAACCACACACACACACACACACACACACACACACACACACACATGCAGCCAGGATATGGATAACCGTGGCAAGCCGTGCTGTTTGGCGGAGAAGCGCTATTAGGTTACATTCCACATCAGAGTGGTTGTCCAAGAGGCCCTCCAGCAGGCGCTTTAACAAAAAGGAAGAAAAATGCTGATCTAAGATGAAACAATTCCATGTGTTCAAAACAGAACAGTGAGTTCGCCGGTAATGTACAACATCCTCCCGTATGCACACATGGCACATTTGTGTATTTTGGGAAGCATGGCCTGGTGAGATGACGACCTCTGACAGTAGGGGTCCCATTTTTCTCATTGACAGGGATATGGGTCTGACTGCCGGCTAGGACAAATGGGCGTGGCTTTGAGTCTATGACTTTTCAAGTCAAAATGATGCATAAGTACCAAAAGTAACCAGAGGTGATTGTCGTGTCACCTTATGTTCGCTAACCGCCTAGCGTAGATTATGAACATTTATGCTGTGGTGTACACTCTCGCATCTGATTGGGCAGAAGGTATTTTTTAAAACGGCAGCTCTGACAATAGTGCCAGCTGTAATTCAGATCACAGGAACGCACTTGTTCGAATGTGTGATTGTTTCTACTGTAACAACTCATTCGCAAGGAGTTGTACAGCAGACGGTGCACATAACCCAAGGCTAATGATAAACATTCCGCGTTTTTTTGTAGGAGTCTTCAGTGTCAGCGCTTTGTAACGGTCAGTAAGTTTACCACCTCAGGAGAATCTCCAGGACTGTGAAGTTTTCTAGTTTCTTATTAAAATGCCAAGCTGTGCTTAAAAGAGAGAAAAACGAGGAGAAGCTAGTGAGAGAACGACTGTTTACAGCTTTTATTGCGTGAGTGCTTGACAGACGTTTCACAGCATTAAATGTAACAATAAACAGATAAAATGTTTATAAGAAATAAAACTGTAATCACTGACAAACTGCTCTGGTATGAGAAGAATAAAACACTTTGGAACGTGCTGCCGTAGGAAAATAATCCACTTCAGGATGGTAACAGTAAGTATACTTTGCGTTAGCCCGCCCCGTTGTGGATTAGTTTCCTCATCTTGTTCCTAATAACTCAGAAGTCTTGTCAAGGTTACATAAAAATATTCCACTCAAAACCCTTCCGGTCAACAGGCAGTCCAATACCAATTCCTCGTCTCAAATCAGTGAATCTAAGTGTAATTTTAGCCAGTGTGAATTTGTCAGGAATTATACATGTGGACTGAACACAGCCCTGCTGAAGATGTTGACAACAACCTGAAACTAGCGTCGAACCACAGTCCACAACACAGCCTGTCATGTGCGAACACTCTTGTCAGATAAAAGAGAGCCGTAAAACGAAACAATCTAACAGCTTTCACGCCACAAGTGCTTTCAGCCATGAAGACAGGAATGTGCTCTTTGAACCGGTTTTATTTCAAGGCAGGCGAGAGACGAGGCGTGTCCGTGCGACAGACGCTCAGCCCCTGGCCTGGGCTCGTCACTATCTGGGCACCGAGTTGGCATCTCTGCCCTGGCACAAGTGCGTCCTGTTGGGAATTCGATGCTGCCATTGACGGCGTGGGGCGTAGCAGACAGACAGGGGCCTTTAGTAAACAGCTTGTCACCATAACCAACAGTGGCAGGGGAACAATAAAGGCAATTATTTACCTGAACAAGGTCCAAGTCTTAGAGACACCGTCAACCAGAACACACTCTGAACAACGTGTGTGCGGTTGTGTGGACGCCGGGGACATCCGACGCCAGCGGAGCTTCACGACCATCAAGCGTGACAAGGTTCTGCTAGATGGTCAGACTGTGTTTTTCAGCACATCAGGAGAGAAAAAAAGGCAAATCCTAACACCCTAGACTATGATGGATGGGTTTTTCTTAAAGTCACAATGTTGAGGTAATACAGAAAGAACAGCCAGGGTTCAAACAATAACAAATTCTGAATCGTAGCTTGTATGGACCATTAGAAAGGAATTTCCTTTTTTTTATAGCTCCTAGCTCCTGAGAAGGCCAGACTTGGCTAATGGGTGGATGATGGGAGGCCTGTTTGGGGTGACTAGGTGGGGCATACGGGCAGGCTCCGCTGCACTACCTGTCCATGGCCAAAGCTTTCAAGACTGGGAAACTCATGTGACTCTTATAAGCGTGTATATAAAAAAACAAAAAAAAACAACAACCCGCAACTCTACAGAATCCAGCTGAGCAAACACGAAAAAGGGCAATGATGTGGTAGTAGGTTTGGAGAAAGAATATATTCGCAGCTGCAGCGTTCGCCAGTGTCTTACTATATATTGCTTGTTTCTGTGGAGATGGGTGGCAAAAACTAAGGCTTGTCTACGTCCTCAACTTTATCACCAAGTATCATGCACTGAGGGTGCACTGCAGTGTGCTACAAATCAACCTAACACCACTGCCTCATCTCGAGAGCCACACCAAACTAGGTTGAGAAACTGAGACGTGCCTGCTGCTGCTGCTGCTGCTGCTGCATTTAGGTGGAAATGCCTGCTTCCAAGCACACAATTTTTTTGTTATGAGTGTGTATGTGTGCTAGGGGCTACATGTGGGTGTTCACCAGCACTGTATTGTGCTGTGAATCTGGCTGACAGTTAAAAGAAGAAGCAAGCGAAGGGGAAAAAGAGGACTGCCAGAGAGCTCCAGAACTGCAGGGAGCATCCCCAGATCCCAGCTGCCCTGATCTGGCTGCGGATCGCAGGCGAGTGCCAGGCTTCCACGGCCTTCCTGGGCCGATTCCAGGCAGAATAGGAGGAGGAGGGCGAAAAAAAGCCAAAAATAATGTCTGGGCATATATAAAGAAAACCTCACGAGGCAGACAATGCTGAGTCATACGAAAAAGCAAACACATGAGAGGGGAAAATGTTATAGGCTACCCTGATTTCTTTCTTTTTTTTTTTTTTTTTTAAAAGAACAACAAAGAGTGCGTTTAGAATGTAATTAATTATGTAATATGTTCCGTCTGTTTCTTTTCCTTTTTTCAGGAAAACTGGGACCGGTTCGAAACTCCTGCAAGTGCGTCACTAAAATTGTTTCCCCCCACAGAGCAGCCCAAGGTCTTAGGCTTCTGTCCACATGCGCCACCAGCCAAACGTTGCAAAATCTGGCCGTTTTCCATGCATTATTTGTCTAACAATTGGGGAGTGGATTTTCATTTTGTGGATAATTATAAGCTTTTGTTATGCAGCTAATAGCCAAGATAAACCAATGCTCTGAAGCAGTGACTAGTATGCTTGTTTTGGCAACACTCACACATCTGGCACAAGACTCACCCAATGTGCATGGCACACGCTGGAAAAGCAAAACCCTGGGGTTTCCCGGTGGACCTGCGGTTAAAGGTGTGTTTCAGAAAACCTCGGCCGTTTATCCCGACTCCGAGCTATTTATATCTTATTTATCGGTTTCATCACTTCCTTACTGAAAAAGCACACCACCCTTGATGATACGCACTTCTTGGATGCTGTAAATATGCATCCTTTGTCTTTGTGTCAAAAATATCCTGGTGGTTAAGCATAGCTCTGGGATCTCCAGCGTGCCCTGACCATTGACACAGGAACGGGTTGGGTGCTAATCACGGTACTTTGGCAGGATACAGTGCTTTTCCACAACTCTAGCGAGGATACCTGGTTCCAGAGGAAGGGCAATCACGACAACAGGCCCACCTAGTGACCTCTTCTTTGTCCACATGAAGAGAAAACTATTTCAGGGATCACACTGGGCTGAAAGAATTGACCTTGGTGTTATCCTGTCCGCTAGAACACGTGCTGCACACATCACCATTTCCTGTAGACTGTCAACAATGGAATGAGGTTTACACCGTATGGAATACAGTACATGTGCACTTACACACCAGGTTATAGGACGCCTTACGCTATAAGGGTTGAGATTAATTACTAACAAATAGCTCAAAACAAGGCAAGCTTCTTCTGCAGGAGAGAAAAACCAAACTTCAAACCTTTTCACCGATTTGACTTTTGAAAAAAACAAGCGTTTCGATCTGACGTGACGTTCAGAACGATCGATGCACCTGAACACGTCATTGCTCGCTTCCGAATCGCTCAACCTGCCGCGCGTTTGGCTGATTCGTTAGCGTGCACGGATGATTTCTGATCTTTCCCTAATCACGAATGTGGAAACGCTGATAAAAAGTGCTTCCGCGACGCAGTTAGACATATCGAGAGAAATAAATATGCTAGCCAGAAATGAATAATATTTATACTTGCGCAGCTCAGAGCCACAACATCCTGACACTTCTCGAGGTCGCAAACACAATGTGCTGCATCAAAAACTTCATCCAGAGAGGATAAAGATTTGCTACACGGTTGTCATCTAAACAGAAAATCATGTTCTCATTTCCCATCGTCTGTATTACCGCGCTAAATTTATAACTTTCCGAGTTATACATGAAGTTAAAACCAGTCTGCACTCTGCTGAGGTAAAGTGGACATGCACGAACACAAAATTCACCCAACGCATATATCAACCTGCTTTCTGCACTGAAGTCATTTCCTGTGCCGTGTCCCGGTGACTTCCTGCGTCCACGCTGACGCCGTTATGTGCGGCGCTAAGGATCATTTTATCCTTCCTCTACACACCTGTATTCCATCTGGCGCATTCTGCAGCCCTTTGGAGGACTATCAGGATACAGGGATGCTGGAAACGCTGATGTGGTTCACACTCGATTACAAGCACTTAATGTTTATCAGGGGAACCGGTGCAACACTTTTCGATATTGTCACGTTTGTTTTGGTGTGACATCCATTCGTCATGGAGAAAGGATCAGGATTATGCAGGCCAGAATCGAGAAGGGGAGTTTATTGGGGAAAATAACAACAACAACAAAAAAAAAGCCAAACGAGCCATGTGCTTACAGGGGCTTTCATAAGTATTGGAACTTTTACACATTTTGTAGGGTTGAAATGGACTTGAGATTAGATGCCATGACACAAAAAAGTCTGTTAAATGATTTAACACTCCTTCTATAGATGTTAAATAAATGCCTCCTAACAAATAAAAGATCACCATATTGATCATAAAATTTACATTTTTCTTTGTTAAACAATGACTCATTTTTAAAATCTCTGTTTATTAGTAGTCTAAGACTATGCGCATTGTCTGCTGTACAAGTTCCTGTGTGTGAGCGGTTACTATAGAAACAAGAACACATCAGAACGAACGCATTAATATAAACCTGTCAGGTTACAGCCGGAAACTACCGTCTGAGCCGTGCCGATTTGCAAAAATAACGCACGGCTTCTGACCAGTCAGATCCGAGTATTCCACCACGCTGTGGTAGAAAAGTGTTTTAATGCTTGGGATGGTGTTTATTCACTCAAACGAACGCTCTGGAGATTGGGCCAACGTCTGAAACAAGGAGTGCAACATGGGAGTCTCTTTCCAGTGCTGGTGGTTCCCACAGAGAAACATCAGGTCCCAATTTCAGTGCAGATCACAGCGACTGGGTGAATATTTCTCTTATATACGTTGAGCCTCCCATGACAGATCCCACGCCAAGCCGCTTTTCCTCCTCTCAATTCGCAGCACATGCCGGTGATGTGATGGTGGTGATAAATATCCACAGCAAAACTCATTTCCTCAGTAACCGAAGTGCGCCGGGCCCCATGAGCCCCGTCAGAGGGGGGGTGGAAGGATGGGGGGATTTGCGGGGGTATCGAAGGTGGGATAACGGGAAACGGCAAGCTAATCACGTTCTCCCTTCCCAAAATACAGCCATTTCGAAGCTCTGAGCTCTTGTAGTCTACATGAAGTGACTGGAACGAAGTTTACCAATTCCAAAGAATGAACCACGGAATGCTGAGAATCAGAAATAGTCTTTTTTTTTCTTCTTTAACCCACCTGTTTTATGTTGTGAGGGAAAAGGTGGCATTTATTCCACACACCGCTCTTCAATTCTTGATTCGGATTGGACAGAAGGGCTTTCCCTGGCAATAGCTTTGGCAAATCAATTTTATATATACATATATATTAAAAAAAAAACATTCGCAATTGTTCATATGGTGAAATATCTGGTGAGGAAACGTTTACTTGAAATCGATGGAAGGAGTCTCCAGTGTCAGCGTTTTGTAACAGTCAGGACTCCTTTTCTGCCTTATTAACATCAAGAGAGAAAAAAGATGCTGGAATGACTGTTTATTCATGGCTGCGATAACGTACGTGATGGCGAGAGCTAACGTTTCTAGCGGACGTTTCGCAACATTTAATGTAACTATAAATGGATAAAAAGTATGAAATGTTCAATTAAGAGGAATAAAATGCCTCGGAATGTGTTGTTGAAAAGAATCAACTCCTCATTGCACCACCTTGTCATTGATTACATCCAATAACAAGAATTTTTAGCCAGTTTCGGTTACATACAGTAACTCTGATCAAATCTGATACTACTACAAATCACTCATTGCTTCTTTTACAACCAAAACATTTTTATGCATGCTTGTTCATGTATAATAACACATTTATAAGCACTCACATTTATAAGCAAGCATAATAACACTCTTAAGTACGTTTAATAGGTTATTATATATATATATTAAAGAGAGAGAGAGGTAGGATTATGGATTTATACAGCTTCTCGTCCTGAAAGTTAATTACAGTTAATGATTATACGCTATCCTGAGTGTGCGGTTGAGATGCTTTCGTTTTATTCTTGGTGTAAGAATAAGTGAGGCTTTTAAAATAACCTGAGCGTAAGAAAGTGGGTATGATTCAGGTTGTCGCACAGATGTCTTCCTAATCTCTCCAGGGTGTTGGGGGTAAACACCGAACTTAACATTCACTTCCAAACCACACTCCTGACTCATCGGCGAGAACGCAGGCGCTCAGAGAGGTAGAGCAAAAAAAAGCTCCTGAATCCGAAACCTACAGACGGAAGAAGAAAATATCCCATCATGCTCTCTGGGGTGACCAGGTTTTGGCTAGAGATACAATATGCAACACAAATTCCACTGAGTTCTCAGACCTGATTGTTGAGTTTCGATAACTGCAGCTCTGACAGTAGTGTTAATATTTTATTATATTAATGCACGTGTTCTGATATGCCATCGTTTCTATAGTAACACACTCTTGAATGGCGGATGCTGCACATAAAGTAAGCCTAATTAAAAAAAAATTATTCTAATTTTAATAGAAAAATGTATAATTGCAGATAATGTGTCTAAGCAGACATCAAAAAGGCAAAAAGTTCCTCCAAATTCCCCAGATCCCAGTCCGATCGAGCATCTGTAGGATGTGCCGGACAAACAAGTCTGATCCGTGGACGCCGCAACTCACAACTTACAGGACTGAAAGGACCTTCTGCTAACGTCTTGGTGCCAGATACCACAGCGCACCTTCAGAGGTCCCGTGGAGTCCACGCCTCGACGCCTCAGAGCTGATTGACAGCACAATGTAGGGGGACCTACACAATATCAGGCAGGTGGTTTTAATGTTATGGCTGATGGGTGTAATAAAAATAATAAAAGACTTTGGGATGTGCTGTTATTGAAAAATAATTGACTTTGGGTTCTGATTGTTGATTCTTTTCCCATAATAGCAGTCGGAGATGTTTTACAACATACACGACATACAACATCTGCATTAAGATCTACAGGGAAAAAAATATCAGTCAATAGTTTGGTGGTCAATAAATGTGATGCAAAAACAAACCCAGCCGAGCAACTCTTCCTCAGGTGAAGGAGAACGTCACGAGCATGCGATCAACAACCACATGTTGGTTTTTCCTTGAATTTGTCACGTCTGTACTTTTAAGTCAAATACCAACCCAAAACCACAGCAGACATCATGTCCTTTTTCCGACACATCTCTGATGACTTCGACTCATCAAACCACAACGTCACCCCACATACAGGAAAATGCTGGTGGTTCCACCACATGGCTGCGAGTCCTCCTGAAGACCAAGTGTTAATGAAGAGCAGAGCGGAATAGCGTTTCGACTCGGGAAGCCGGAGTCCTGTTTGCCCGGGAGCTCTCCAGGAAAATAAGACGAGACCCTCTTGACTTGCTGGCGTCAAGGCTGACGTCCGGAAAGCCCTGTGCTCCCAATAAGCACTTATTTCCTGATTGTGTCCTACATGTTCCAGGAGCCCTCTCCATCAAGAGAAGCTCACGTTTAACAATTAAGGTTTCACAAGCTTTTAGATTGCACATCAAGCTTCCAACAGGCAAAATCCCAGGTTTATATTAATGTCCTCACTCTTCTATGTTATTGTTTCCATAGTAACAGCTTATTCACGGAGACTTGTTGCTAAGGCGAAATTATGGAAGGAGTCTCCAGTGTCAGGAGTTTTTTTGGTCTTATTAACTTGAGGAAATGACTATTATAGCTGCTGGACATGACTGATAAGTTCAACAAGAGTCACTATAAATAGATTAAAAAAATATGACTTGTCTTTTGTTAATAATTAAAACTCGTAACTGTTAGCACTATAATCGCTGGGGTATAAAAGGAATAAAACCTTTCACACTACTGTCCTGTACCAGCGTGGTTGAATTCCTCACACTGTTTGTTGTCACAGCCGTTGCTTAGCAACACGAGAGATGATTCACTGGAAGTGAAAACCAATAAGTCATATTTTGATGCGTTTCTATAGAGCCTAGAATACCGTTACCAATAACGTCTGATTCGATTTTGTGAACAACAATGGATTTTTTTTAACATTTTTTTTTTTATTAAAAAGCACACACCAGCTTTCGTAATCATCGTTTATCTTTGAGCCACAATCTGAAACTGCCGAGAGCAGCATTTGAATATTCGCTGCTCTGAAGCTGAAAGGAGGAGAATGAAAAGTTGGCATGCGGTTCGGGCTCCCTGCGACCCTCATCTGTGCCCGGAGACGTTCCCCTCGGCAAGCCTGGGGTTCAGTGGCACCAGTCTCGGTCGGACCAGTGTGGGTTCTCTCAGTCGCCCGATACCGTGCCTAATCCGAGCCTGAAAACACGGGGCAGAAGAGACGCCCTCCTTCTGCTCACATACTATTTTACAGTCATTCGCTTCCCTTCTGCTGCCGTACAATCGATCTCCATGACCGATTCTGCTTACCATGAACAAAGCTAATCCTCTCTCTCTCTCTCTCTCTCTCTCTCTCTCTCTCTCTCTCTGTCACCACCTCTGCCTCATCCATCCCTGGCCCTATGCATCATCGTGAATATTCATAGCTCCTGTCTGAGAAACATGCAAAATGGATGTCAGGATGACTTGGCGATGTGACAACTTCAGCCTGTGTTCGACGATAAGCAGATGAGGGAAGAAATCAAACCCAGAAAAGGACAGAAAGTGGTGACAGCATTGAGAACGCTCAGGGGTGGAAAAAGTAATTAGTTTTTACCTAATGAAAAGAGCTGAACACAAGTTCATCACACTTGACCCTGCATGACTAGCGGGTTCACGATGCAATCACCTGGAAGGAAAATATTCCGCTAACGCGGACAAACCTAGAGTTCGGCTCGTTGGTCAGCTAACTTTTAATAATCCTTTCGGAATGAATCCTAAGGCACGTTAGCAAAAACAATCTGACTAGCTAGCTTAGCAAGCTAAATTCCAAAACCTAAGTAGGGAGATTCTTTAATATAGCTAGCGAAATTAAAACTAGCTAGCTAATTAACCAAAATTTAAAGTTACTCAACATACTTTCAATGAATTTCAAATGACGTCAGAGACAAACGAGGCACGTTTCATCCTGTATGAGTCGGCAACTCCTGCAAAAGACATCATCTTACTAAGAAAGAAAAATCACATGGTGTTTGAGGTCAAAGGTTTAAAATAAAAGTGAAAATATTCTTGTTGGACGTTTACGTGGAAATTTGGTAGAAGTTTCAATTTCAATAATAGAAATCTTCCACATTAAGACTTAAACATTACAGTAACAAAGTACGATTACTCAAGTATTTTCCATCCCTGAGAGCAGCACGAAGAGCAACCTGGGTTTAAGCTTTTGTGAGCTATGAACTGATCTAAAACCAGTTAAAATAAATAAATAAATGGGGGGGAAAAAAAAGCAAGAATGAGAACTTTTACAATTTTAAAATGTTTTGTACTGGAGTGGTGACATCATATTTTTACCTATTTACTTTTAGTTGCTTACGTATAAATTCTGCCCCCGATCCAGGAAGTGTTCACCAACATCAAGAAGTTCTGAACTTATTACAAGTTCATGATTTGTTTTGATTTTCGCTACAATATTCACGGAACCCTAATCTGTGCGACAATTTAGATATTGTTACTTAAATGAAGCCTTTACCCTCTTTTTTTTCACTAAAAATGTCTAGTAAAGCTTGCATCGTCACGCGACCGCGCAGCGAGCGCGGTTATTGAGTTACTGTACTCCGACAGATAGGTGCAGATTGAGTTTTATTACAGTAGAGTTCAGTGTCTGTCTCGCTGCCGCGGATTCCTTTAGAAATACTGCACACGATGCACAACAACGAGCTCCAGACACTGTCTCTAAATCACAGCCAACCATCAACTCTGGATTCCAGGCTCGAGTTCATGGTTCGAGTGACTTTACTGTCATGTAATTATTTCTTTTCTTTTTTTTTTCTTTTTTTTTGCATTGAGGAGATCCAGCGTCACCGTCAGCCACATGACACTGTCGAGGAGATAACAGGCAACACTGGCTCCTTTATTCGCAAGTGGTATCAATCCGCTCAGTATCTGACCTGCCCTTTAACAAGACATATATGAAAGTGACTTTTGTTCTTATATTAGAGTTCTTTTTTTTTTTAAAAAAAAAAAAGGTCATTTCATGTGTACAAGCACCACATGCAGCTACGCGAAGCTTTTTCTCCCAACATTTCTCCTTTGACACTTGATTAATTATCCATAATGACTAAGTCTAAGATACAGGTATATATGAACTTATCCATTCTAATAGTGCATTGTTTCTATGGCAACAACTTACACAGGGACTTCTTTATTGGACATGGTGCTTGTACAGGTGAATGCAGAGATGGAGATGTTTACTCTGTGGTTTTTTGTTTTTTCCCCAGAGAGAAACCTAGGTGATAACTTGTTCTGTACAATGTCTCCACGACAGTAAATGCAACCGGGCATCGTCACACGACGATGTTTGCTGAAAGTTTCTGAGATCGTAAGTACTCGAGGTTCTGCCTTTGCCTTATTTCTTATTTCCGCTCTCTACTTTTAACGACTGCTTTCGCGATCGCATTTCTAGGACGCTTGTCACGTGGAGGACCGGGCGGTACGTCAAGCCTATGCCGAGTGTCGTGTCGACGTCCCGATGCTGGTCAAGTGTAAAAACATTAACAGTGCATCACAATAGACTATCACTGATTATTTTCCTATACCTGCACACCCTCATGTGTATTATTCATTAATTATCTTACAGTGAGTCCCAAAAGTTCATGAAATTAATAACAATAAATCAGATTAATAATAACTTCAGGTTCAAAATCGAACAACAGACGATGGAATTCGGCGTATACGTGTAGTTCAACACCATCATTTGTTGTAGTACCTGTCTTTAAATAAACGGTGTTTCTACGGACGCCCCATAGAAACGGAACATTGTGTACGTTTGATTTTTCACCGAAACGTTCCTTTAAATCTGCTTCCATTTATCTGCTGCACAGATCTGAGGCAGTCAGCGAGTGAAGCCCGAGCGAAGTGAATCCACCACCCGGTTTGATATTTTTGGACAAATGAGGGACCCCCCTTGCTGCTTTTCTTCTTTTTCCTTTTTGCTCGACTTTAAAACCCAAATAACGTGCGTGATGGATGAGCGAGCGGCAGCAACACCTCCCCCAATCAATCAGGCTGCGAGCTGGGGTTTGTGTGGAACGAGAGCGGACCCCCACCATGGCCTCACACACACACACACACACACACACACACACACACACACACACCACATCATATATCATTCACATAGCTCATCCACGATCATCCAGCATGCACACATTTACACAGCTCACTATTAGCCCTCGATATATCCACACACACACGTGCACGTATGGACACGCATGCACACGCACGGCTACCTCCAGACAGGTTTGGAAAAGAAAAACTCCCCCACCAACCCCTTTCAAACCCCCTCGAAAAAGCCCATCTAAAACAAAATTACATCCAATTGCCATAACTCAGACAGGAAGGGGAGCGGGGAAAGAAAAGAGAGAGGGAGAGATAGAGGGCGAGTGAAAACAAGGCACCAAATGGTCCTGGTTAGCAGCAGCAGAACAGAGAGATCCTCAGAGTCCCTTGGCTGTGGGGGGACTCTCACTGTGTATATGTGTGAGTGTTCCTACACACACACATGCACACACACACACACACACACACACACACACACACACACACAAGCAGACGAATTCCAGAAGAGTGTCGTCATCAGGAGGTGAAGACAGAGAAGCAGCGCAGCGACAAGTCTCCGACGTTCTCACAAGCAACACACACCTCATACATGCTCCGTCACACACGTGCATTTGTTCACACGTGCAACATTCGACCGGTGAGGCGGTTTTCCCTGTTACTGCTGCGTTTGGGCAGCTCCTGGTTTTTTTGGGGGACTTTTTTGGCAACAAGCTAGGCAACACGTGGCTTTCGGAGGAAACAAAAAAAAAAAAAACTCAACATGACCCTAATCAACAAGAATATACACACAAACAAACAAACAAACAAACCCAGAGGCAAACGCATATCATTCCAGGACCCGATCGGTGCAAACCCGGACCCGGCGTGGCAAACTTTCCAGCGGCTGTTCCCACAGCTGGGATATTACAGAGCGCAGAGAACAGAGGAGGCCTTTGAGCGATGAAAATAGACGGTCTGAAGGTGAACTTTTCCTCCACAGAAAGTGGCGCGAGTACAATGATATCAAGAGGTGTGTTTGGGCCGAGTTCTCAGGCTGGCATGTGTGTGATAGTGTGTGGCGTCTTCATAAGGAATCCTCCCCAGAAGCCGGCCAGGGGTCACTCGCTGCTCGGGAAGCATTGGACAACGAGTTCTCTGACCCTGATGAAGGCGCTCAGCTGGAGCATGAAGAAAGTCATTTAAAACAAAAAGGAAAGAAAGAAAGAGGCAGCAGTAATCATTAACCTCTGCTTCTCCGAGATGTTAACACCGTGTGCCGTGTCAGGACGAGGGCAAGTCCTCTCTGGTGAATTTCTAAACATCCGAAAAAATAAACAGGTCTCGTGTTAATGTGCCAAGGATTTCTGTAGGAAATCTGCTTTCATTTTCTTCCTTACGTGATATAAATTGATTTTATTTGATATAATTTGATATATAGTACCGCGCTAAAATGACAAATTGAATATTAACTCGTCTTCCATCCATCCGTTATCTGCACCGCTTCTCCTTCAGGGTTGTGCGGATTGACTCGTCTTACACATCACTATTTTTTTACTTCTACAATCTATATTATGTAATCTATTGGGTTTTCTTTTTTTTTTTAAATGCTTATGAAACATTTTTATCCCTTTTAGTAAGGTGTCTTCTCTTTTTTTTTTTTTAAAAGGCTGTGTGATTTTTTTTCCCAGTCTTGTTATGTATACGTGTGGAGCGTGTCACGAGTTTCTCACGTCATTATTACTCAAACTGCGACGTCACGAAGTGGGTGTTCGATTTTTCAAAGCTTACAAAAAGTTTCAGTAACGCTGATGTTCTTCGTCATCACGTGTGCATGCTGGTACCCACTGATTGGATGTACATTACCTGGTACGTTCACGACACGACTCATTTACATTACGACACGCACAAAACTCCATAAAAGGCAAAAAGAGAGAGCTGAAAATGACAAATCAGTGACTAAACAGAGAATGAGCGCCTCCTAAACACAGCATGTGCCTCATCCAGTACTGCAGCTCAGCCACTGCAGCGTCTCACACACACACACTCACACACACTCACACACGCACACACACGCACACACACACACGCACACACACGCGCACACGCACACGCACACGCACACACACACACACACACACGCACACATTCTTCCTGATTTATAGGGTACCATTACTTGTGTCCTAAATACATGGATAATCTTATTTACCGTAACTTACAGATTTATTATTTATTATTATTATATTAGTTTTATTATACTATTATTATAGTATTTATTATACTTAATAATAATAAGTATAAATATGTATATGTATTAATGAATAAGAAACAATTGCGTTTCACAAGCTGCTTATTAAATTGGCGTGCAGTTGATACGGTTTTCCGTTGAAGCTTTGACCAAAATAGAAGCCATATTTTTTTAGTTCGCAATTTCAAATTGTGCATTAAGCAGGTTAATATATATATTATAATTATATAAACGTGTAAATACATTCAGTGCGTTCGTATCGACCGTGAAAAAGGACGTCCGGTGTTTTTTAATGTTCAGGTTAAAGCATTTCTGATCAGGAATAACACTTCTCGAATTGAAAAAAAGGCCATTCATGATCTTGATTTCGAATTCACGCAGAATCGGTCGTTGTTCTCCTTCCGACTATTCCGAGCTGCAGCAGGGTTTGATGCGAGAGGAGGTGGAGGAGAGGGAGGAACAGATAGCAGCGAGGAGCAGTTCCTATTTGGAGTGAAACATTCCTGCGTGAGGGTTCTGGTGCGAGAGCGGCCTTCCTCTCGATGCGGTGTGGTATTTGTCCCCAGCTGAGCTCCAGATAGTGTAAGAGAGATGCAAACTTTCCCAAGGATATCTTCCAACCGCATACCACTCCTTCTCTCTTCATCTCATCCCTCCGTCTCTCTCACTGCCTCGCTGAAAGCCGCGTCGTTTAACGCTCCCTCTGCACGAACACTTTGCCTTTGTTTTGGACAGCTGTTTGGACAGCGTTCCCCCTCTCCATCCTTTTTTTTGCTCCTCTTGCTTGTCCAATCCTGAAAACACCCGCTGTTCTGATTGTCTCCATGACGATAAGCGCTATCGTTTTTCATGACATGTTTTAGGACAGAGAAAATTGATTTCCATCCACTGAACAAAAAGTCTTAAAGTAAGGGAGAATTATAGAACATCATGATGAGCATTAATGAGTCCTCCATCCACTAGGGGGCGACAATCCCACAAAGGGCTTTTATGTCCTTTTTATTCTTGTTTTTGTTTCGGATTGTTTTGTTTTCAGACTCGGCAATGTTTGCAAAAAAAACACTGGGAATGTTATGGAAACCCAAACTTAATACTGAGTAAAAAAGGTGAGATCTGATTGTTCTGGAAGCAAACCTTGTCCCAAGAGGTATCCGCTTGTAGTGAGAGCTTTTTAAACTGCGACTGAAACAGATGGCAACCCTGATTTACGCATGAAATTAGAAATATCAATAGTGATTTCTGATTTAAACGGGATGGAAAGGGTTCAGTTTAAAAAGGGATTTGTCGTTCTTTTGTTTTTTACTTGCACGGATCCTCTTCCCTTGGGTCAGCCAGCAAATGAATCCCTCTTTTTAAAACGGGTTTTACTCTAAAACGTGTTTACGATGAACATAATGAGTCCTCCGACAACTAGCGGGTGAAAATCCAACGGCTCATACGACAAAGCTAAAGATCTGGGTCGTGTCAGGGAAAACCAAATGAAAAGACTCGGCTAGGGCAATGAAAATGGAAGATTTGTAATCCCGTTGTTCTATAAGGAAGGAAAGTGGCTGTGCGTGCTGACAGACTATAATTTAGGTCAGGTATAATCTGGTAACGTGTATGGAAAATTACGCTGATTTTGAATCCTTCACACATCAAGTGTTACTTCTTAAAAGCCTGTGCTTAAAGTGCCAAACTCATTTATAATGAGCATAATCCTCATCCTAGTCCTCCGACCACCAGAGGGCGACGATCACTTTACAAGATGATCTCAGATGTTCCAATGACATGCCTTACACACTCCTGAAACGATTTCATGGTCCTGAAAAGGTACACTCTTACCATTAGATTATAATTAGCGACTGGTCAACAGTGAAAAAAAGGTCTAACTTTTTATAGCTGATCTAGGATAATTTTAATGCGCTAAATCCAAAAATC
>JAQQZX010000002.1:23193933-23229398 GCA_030068355.1 Notoglanidium maculatum
ACACACACACACACACACACACACACACACACACACACACACACACACACACACACACACACACACACACACACGGACGCACTTCCACAGGAAACCCAAACCCTGATCTCCAATTCAAGTTCAAAGCCATCTCTGCTTTCTCATTCAGTGGACATTCGACACGTTCTCACAAGTGACACTTCCAACTTTGGTTCTTGTTTAGTACCTCGTGCTAGCCAACATTCCCATTCCATCTCTCTCGGTAAAAAATCCCACCACTGTAAATACTCAAACTGCAATACCTCCTCCCTCCCTCCCTCCCTTCTCTATGACCTTTCTTCTCTCCCAGAAAGCGGATGTCCTTCTGTCCTCCTTGTCACATATCCATGTCGGCATTGTCAAGGGGGAAAACCCAGATGTTCTTTTATTCTGACAGTGTAATGCTGTCTCTCTACAGCACAGTGTTTCTCTCTCTCACTCTCGCTCTCTTCCTCTCATACACTCCTCCCTTCCCTATCTGATCCAGACAAGGCAAGTCCAGTGCTGCTCGTTCCTAGAAACACCAAGCAGAAGGCCGGAAGCTGGAAGCTGGAAACTAGCTAACAGATGAACTCCCCTTTGGCACCGAGCACCACCAGCAGATTCCTGAGGAGCTGAACCCTGACAGTGGAACCTCCCAGATTTGACACGATCCCCCCAGGCAAGGTCAGCTCACAGACCAAAACAAGAAATGTTTGTTGGGCAAAATCATAGAGGAACTAGGAAACAGGAGATTACATCCATTGTCTGTTTCTAACATTTCCACATCACACTTAAGTAGGTGAAAGTTAACAGCGGGGGTGAGGTTAAGAGGCTCTTTCTCCACCTCGACTGTCTGGGTGGTGGGAGGGAATCTGACTGTAGGTCTGGCCAGATGGACCCAGGCTTGGCGAGGACGGTGCAGGGTCAGAGCAGAAACCGGAGCATCAAAGCTAAGTGGCCTGCTTCCCGAAACCCGGCCCTTCGCAGCAGCACTGAGTGGGAGTATCAGATAAACTTAACCCTGCTGTCGGAATGGCCACATGCAAGGAAATAAGGTGAAGGTCACGACCTGGAAAGTATGGGTCAAATGTGGCGGGCCAGCACTCAATGGAAGTTTCAAGGTTAGCCGCTGATTCTGCAAGGCGAACTGGCAGATGGCTGTAAAATCCGAGTCGTGGAGGATGGAGGAACAGCCGAGTCTCAAAAGGCCAGCGTACGAAGCCTCACTAAACAAGATGGATACATAAGTAACCAGGCAACTGTCACCAAGACCACCCACCGCCTGCGCCCAATTCCTCTCCTTTGTCTTACAACTAAATACGGAGCCTCATAAACACCGAGATTAGGGATGGGAAAGCAAGACAAAGTGTTTGCTCTAAAGAGACACATGCTCAGACAGCCGAGGCATGTGCTCAGACAACCGGGAAAGATTTATTCTGCTTTGACACAACATTCTCTTCTCCAGGTAGTCTTTACGCGTTTTGAGTCACGATTGCAGTCAGTCGACTGATGATGGCGGTGGAAGAAAAGGAAAAGCCCCTTTCCTTTTTAATCCACAATCCATCCGAATCAAACGTTCCACTGCGGCAACAGTAAACAAGTAAGGAATTAAATATGAAAATAATCCACAATGGAGTGGTGTGATACTGGCCAACATGAAGCGGTGTGCTGTCACCACCCCGACATGGATCAGGTTCATATAACAGCGTGGCCTGATGTGTGTTATTTCTCTTTTATCACGGCAATTTACTAGCGATTACATTTTTTTTCATTTATTAATGAACGACACATCGTCCTTTTTATCTGCTTACGAATCTGCTTATCTGCTCCGTGCAACGGGCTCCTGTTATCCCTTAGCAGCTACAAACAATAGTATCCTCTCTCTTTTTCTCTCTTGAAGTTAAAAGTAGAGGCGTAGCTAGTCATGTTACCAAGAAACTGGCAATGAAGCTCAATTCCTCTCTCCGGAAGATTTTCCATGTTGGAACTGTTACAAAGCACTGACACTGGAGACTCCTTCCTTTATAAAAGTTACAAAAGCAAAGTTTCACAGATAAAACATTAACGGTTGTATGTTTTCCTTTGTTAAACAAAAGAAATCTGCTTATTACTCGCTTCGGATTATTAGAGAAAAGAGTCTATCGTTTACAGTCATGTCTTGTGAATGCGTTGTTAACATAGAAACAATGACGTATTAGAAGGAGCGGATTAATATGTTTCGGTCGGTCAGAACTGCTGTCAAAGTTTCTGCACTAGAAAATGAACGCACACTTGAAAGGATAATAATAATGGAGCCGAATGCAGTCAAAGCTCTCTGTCGATTAGTCAAGTAAAACAACATCGCGCTAATTATGGTCTTTGAGTCACGTTTGCCGGCAGCGCTTCGACGACGGTTGTGAAAGAAAAGTAAACCCCCCCCCTCCCCTTTCTAATCCACAAGGCTAATCTGAGTGTCGCACCAGACAAGACAAGCCTCTTCAGGCTGTTCGGCTTGACAGGTATCTCACACCTGAGCGATGCCTTCAGCCCGTGAACAGAGGCGTGGTCTTTAAAGCAAAGGAATTTCCCGTGTTGATGGAAGTCTAATCTCAAGCAAGCGATCACTGATTTAAAGTCCCACTGCACACCAGCTACTAAATTACACAAATTACTCACAAGCTTGACACATTCTGAGGGAAAGTTTGATGTGCAGCTGAAAAGAAACAGAGCACTTTTACAATGACTTCCTTTCTGAATCAAAACAGAGGAAGCTGATGACTGAGGGAGGGCAAAGTGTAATTATTCTATTTTACGTCTGAAGAAGAAGAAAAAAAAATTACCTCCACTCAGATAGTTCAAATCTTAAGCTCGCGGGCTTTCCTGTGCAACAGAACACGATTCTTAAATGAGTTGAGTTTCACATGTTTTTAAAACAATCTTACCGAAATTCCAGAAAATCTGTAGTACGGGTTATTACGAATTTCGTTCAATTCAATTTTAGCAAACAAACTTTTAGTTTTTTTTTTTAAGGTGACGAATCAATAAGGACTTGTTTTTTGGAAGTATTTCAGTTGTCAATGATTGATGAAGAATTTCAATCAGTTCATGAAAAGGTACTACAATTTCACAAAAATATGCATATGATGTAGAAAAAGGTAGCGTGAATGGAAATAAATAAATAGTACGGATATGATTTATTTATTATTTAAAAACAAACCAACGTTCTCATTCTTGGATTAAAAAAGGAACTAGCTCTGAATAATCAAACCATAACTTGTTTTGGAGGTATTTTCATCGTTTGTAGAATTAACAGCATTTTCTCTCATTAACTTATTGTATAATTTCATATCAAATATGCAAATCGACTAGAAACAAATGGCATGAATGAAAAGGCAACCTTGCAGGAATTTGTTTACTGGAAGAATAACCAAAAGAATTCCGAGTTTTTGCAAAACATCAAAAAAAATTCATTATTATTTAGATTCGTTCATTATTATTTAAAGAAATGAATTTCGTTTAAACCTACAGGGTAATAAAAATGATGAATATAATGTGAAGTGATTTATGTTCTGCCTTTTTGCGAAGTGAAAAGATTGTTTAACGTTGAGTTTTGCTGCTAAGGAGAAATTTCACACACTAAAAAGTCCAAGTAAAGTGTCAAATATCTATATACAGTTATAACTTACAGTTAAAACTTCCACTGAATATAAACACGTACAAGACGTCCAGCAAAAGGCTTTTGGAATATTTGTGATATAAAAATATTCAATCTAAACGAATGTTCATTAAACAAACAACGAATATCCCTTCTACAGATTCACAACTCACACCTTTATCGGAAAGTTACGAAATGAAGTAAAGGAAGTAAAAGAAACGTGGCCAGTGGGTCCCATTTAAGACTCCACAAGAAACTAATATATATTTAATAGTATTTTTTTTATTTATTTAGTCAATATAATTTAATAAAAAAAATGTTTTAATAATTTAATCAATTTTTTTAAAAACTCAAAAGGAAAACAATAACAAATCTGAATGTAGCCAAAAAGCTCTAATACAAACAAAAGTATCATTTTATTCAGCCTAATTTTGAACCTTTTAATACGAATATAATTATAAATATGATTAATATATCGCATATAATGAATATAGAATGAATTCGCACGCAGTAAAGAAACTAGAAGGCAAAAGTTCATTAACTACAGAAGCTTATACGTTATAATTCTTAATTCATAAACTTATTCAAAAAAGTGCTTGTTCACTGTAATAAGTGCATTATGTATTCTGTAAAAAAGCAAAAAAAAAATGATAATAAAATATCATTTATTTTAATCGTTTGAACTTCAGTCCTGGTGAAAAAAATGATTATGATGCATCTCTTTAGCATTTAATATTTTCCGTTCATTCGTTTTTCATTTCTAAATGAGAACTTAGGAAACAGGAAACCGATTTTTACTTTTTGTTTTTTTGCAGTCTTGGAATTAATTTCATTCTTTCATCAAACTTGTAAAAAAACAACGAAATATTCACCTGTGATTTATTGTTTCTACTTGTTTTTACTACAAAAACACCAACTTTCATGAATCCACATATGAAAATGCGCTAATGCGGTACGTTTCCACCTGGACGTACAACTCCGCTGTTCCACAAACTAGGCTGTTAGCTGGTTAAGATGTCTCACGCTGGATTTATGTAGAAAGTAACTCTGGGTGATAAAATATTCTTAAATTGCAGCAACTGCAGTCATCAAGTCACCTCTTGCGGTTTTTAATTATAAGCACTATGCTATAATCAGCAGATTTGTAATCCAGCATTATTTTACTAGCTACCCAGTGATCCATGATCCACATCTGGGTCTTTCAAGTTCCTTTATTCATTTTAGCCCCAAAATGGATCTGAAATAAAAGAAATAAAATTAAAAAACGAGCAAACGAGAAAGACGAGAGCTTTTTGTAATATTTATTGTTTTAAACCTAAAAAAAGAGAAATCAGGGGCTGTTCATGAACAAAAACGCATCTCACTCACTAGTCTGTTGTCATGTGCAGTGACTATAAAAAAGTATTCACCCCCCTGTTAAAATGACAGGTTTTTGTGAAGTTAAAAAAAAATGAAACTTTAGGGGGGGGAAATTTTGGGGTGTGCAAAACTTATCCTTAAAATGTTCCTGAGTTTTTAAAATTAAGTGAAAAAACTGAAGGAAAAATAGGCAAAATAAAAATAAAAAAAGTTACAATGACCTTGTTGCAAAAGTATGCACACCCCTAAATTCCACCCCCCTAAAGTTTCATTTTTTTTTTTAACTTCACAAAAACCTGTCATTTTAACAGGGGGGTGAATACTTTTTATAGGCACTGTAGTTTAAGCTACTACATGATCATAAATCATTTTCCTGACAGATCAACCATTTAAACATTTATTTATTTATTTATTTGTTTAATTTATTTTGCGCCTTTGTAACACCCATGAACATGAGAAAGTAACAGCAGATTTAAAAAAATAAAAAGGAGGGAAAAACCAGACAGACAGACGAGTAGAAAGAGCAGAGTACTAAAGTAAAATGTTTCCAAAGAGTAGAAAAACAATTTTAAAGCTGCAAATGGTTTTTTTTTTAATTATTATTATTTTCTTAATTTCTTGGAGGAAATTACTGCCTGGAGGAAATGTAAAACATGACCAAGTATAAAGTTTTAGCAATGGTTTCTGCTCCAAGTGTATGTAATGAGATTCCTGGGGGCGGAGCTTCATGAGCATGGGCGGGACCAGGGGTGGGCTCAAGGAGTAAAAAAAAAAATCATTCAAATGTTGGCATTTGGACATTTAGAGCGCTAATTGAGCTAATAATTGCCTAATGCACATTTACAGAGTAGGGGGAAAAAAATGCTATTATATTTTAATAGCATTAAGAAAGAACATGACAGTTATTTTGTAGTTTGGAAAAAAAATCACAAGCTACATGGTTAACAATGGATCAGGAAGACACGAGGAAATAGTGGAAACTGTGGAAACAAAGGTAAGGTGTTGTTATGAGGGCTTTAAGATGCCAGTGTGGTACATGAACGAGGCGTTACTACGGCAACGATACAAAAATAACCCCAACCTCTTCATCACTGACACAGATGAAGTGAATCTACCATAAAACACACTCCACACACTCCTGCAAGGTTAGCAGCGTTAATTACAGGTTAATTACAGTAACCACAGCACAGGTGCCTGCACCCCGGTCTCGCTGATGTGGGCGGAGCTTTCATGCTTAAAACACACTACGTACTTAATACAGTAAATCCTTTGTACATTTTCAGTCCATTCAAATCGTGAAACGCCTCTCCGCCGAAACGGAGAGGATCTGATCACTGATGTAGCAACCGTCCAAAACTCCCTCCTCCTGCCAGTCACACATGACATAATGATAATGATGTTAAAACAGGTTAGGACAGTAAATTGAATTTCGACAACAGGAACTACAACAGCAATCGTGCTGTTTCCAAACCATATCCTGTATAACGTCTCTCGCTCTCTCTTCCTCTCACTTGCTCGCTCTCTCTCTCTCTCGCTCACTCACATTTGTTTAAAAGTGAAAACACAGCAATAAAAATAGCTTTAGTACAAACTTTAAAGTAAAAACGGAAAGATATTAAAACGATTCCAACGTTGCCTTCAGTAATAAATCATCCTTACAGTATGTAAAGCGTATCAGAGTTTAGTAAAAAAAAAAAAGTTTTTAAAATCTTCTAGAAAATGTCCTTTAGTCGTATTTACTGTACATCTGAAAATCTGAAAGTGCATTTTTAATTTAAGGATTAAAATTTACATTTAAATATTTCTTTCAAACATGAATACGTTCATTATAAAAAAAAAACTTACTTTTTTAACTAATTCTTGGAATACGGTAATTATTATTTTGTATGAATTAATATTTAATTCTGATAATAATCCATTTGAGCAGTTTCTGAAATCTTTGTACATAACTGAAAAATGTTACTATAGATTTATTTTTTATATTAGTGATGATTTTTAATATAGGATATTCTAAGCAATTTTAAAAAAACAAAACAAAATTAAACTGTTGTTGTAAGTAAACTTTCGTACACTGCTATAAGATTCTGCGTTCTCAAATACGTACAAATTCGTCTGATTTGTTCTGAAAATAAATGCTAACATTTATAAACTTTTACAAGCACAGATTTACAACTTAACGTCATTTACAAACTCTTATATTCATTTTAATAATGTAACCAATGAAGTCCTTAGAAAAAATGCCAAAATATTCAGAAGTAGTTCATGAAATAAAAAACACAATAGTAATATTTTACATTTCGGTCAGATGAACTACCTAAAAGAACCAAATACAACAATTAAATAAACATCTACAAAGACTACAAATGAAATATCACCTGTACAAATAAGTGTGTTTAGTATTCTGAATTGCTATATGAACTATATACTGAAACAATTAGTTTGATACGTATTAGCTTGGCGTGTAACGATTCACCCAATTCACGATTCGATTCGATTCACGATACTGGATTCACGATGTGATTTTTCCATGATATTCTTTTGAACAACATCGACAAAAAAAAAAAAAATTAAAAGTAAAATTTATTACCAACAAAATGCAACATTTATTTTCCTATTTTTTATCAACTTGAACATTCATTTTGTTAAATAAAAAAAATATGTACTTTGGTTTCATTTTCTTAATAACCAACAATAATTATTTACAAACATTTTTAAAGATTGGACTGAATGAATATAATAGCTTATTAACTAAAATATTCCTTTTTTAAAAATAAAACAAATAAGAAGAAGATTTCTTAAAAAAAAAAGGAACAAAAGCTTAAACATAAAACAACTCCCTCCATTTGCTTCTCTTTTCTGTAGCTTTCTGTAAAAATCTGTAAAAAGATGGCTCGGATTTCTTGTTAAATCAGATGGTAAAGTCAATCGCACAAAAGCTCTTTCCCATTTTAGATCTGTTTTTGCACCATTCGAGCGGTGCTACTTCCTCCTACGGTGACGTCGCGTGTATTCCCGCTATTGTACGTTAATGCTCCGTCTGAAGTCTAAATAACACAATTACAGCCAGGAAAAACTAAGAGATTAATCGTGGTTCATTTTTCATTTCCATCAATTCAAATCAGCAAAAATTTGTTCCGTGATGTATTGTTACATGCCCAGTATTAGCACACAGGTTTACAATACAGTGTGTGTGTTCATACGTTATAGTTCCTATGGTAACAGCTCACACACAGAGACATATAAATAATATAAAAACGTGTCTAATGGTGGTGTGATGATTGTTTTTTCTGTATGGGGACACTATTTAATATTTATAGAAGGAGTCTCCAGTGTCCTTACACGTACAATCTTATTAACTTCGAGAGACAGAGAAAGCGTGTATATTGTCTGTAGCTGTGAAAGTGAAAGTGATTTTCCACGGAAGTGAAAACAGGATTGTTTTAGCGTATTATAATAAACTTACCTATAAACTGATGAGTGATTTTTGAATAAAAACACAATCGTTGGCGAGTAGCTGAGGTATAATAGGAATAAAACACTTCAGGATACACTTCAGTTAAAGGAAAATCATCAACTTCGTTCTTATTAGTTGTTTTATTCCTTACTTGTATAAGTAACATAATGTAATGTAAATATCCAAATACAGTATATACAGGTTTAAGAGATGTTCGGAAACAGTTCTAGCGTCCTACGTGTTTTTTCTTTTAAATAAGCAAATTTTAATTTCACCTCATGAATGTTTAATATATAATTGCTAATTCCATGTCTTTTCCTCTGAAGTGAACTGTCTTGGAATTATTATTGCTTCGGTATGATCACATTTAACAAGAAAATATTAGTATTTAAATTTTTTTGAAAGGATAAAAGTTGCTCTGATTACATTAAGATTTGTTTTCAGAAGTCTGTAATTAAAAGGATCCAGACAACTAGCATATATGATGCCTAATAAAATCCATTATTATCATCAGATCCTTCTAATTAATCGTTATTTTTAAAGACCAGGGTGATCAGAGGCAAAGCCATGTGAGGACATGTGGGGTTTTTTTCCAACCGAAGTAGGTCATGCGAGTTGTTTCGAAGGCACCCTGGTCGATGACGTTGCTCACGGCCTGTCAGCTGTAGTCTATTGTGTTTTGTTGATTCGACCGTATACATATGGGTGCGAAAATGAGACGGAAGCCGACGCTCACAAGATAAAAATCATAGCGTGATTGCCTCACATTCTTAGAAGTCGTCCTAAGAAAGAATCACTCGAATACCGAGAACAGGACGTGCCGAATGGTTTTAACCTCAGTTACGCAGCCGGGTTGCATGCACATTTATCTGTTCGGTGCAGGGGCTGTGTACATTTAAGCGCACGCTGATAAAAATGGGCTCTTTTGTAGAGGCACGTGTCAGGGCTCATGCTACCGCTTCAGCTCCGCCTTTCAGATTTCCCCTCAGGTAAAGGTCAACGGAGCCAGAGTGCATTCGACGATCGAGAGAAGGTCCACTGGTATAACACGCGAGAATGCTTCGCAGTTGCTGAACGTCTGTGATACTAATCGCTTGTGTTTTTAGAGTGCAGCGAATGGGCCAGCATTCTAATGAAATGTGTGGTTAACGATAGGAAGCACTGTGTGTGTGTGTGTGTGTGTGTGTGTGTGTGTGTGTGTGTGTGTGTGTGTGTGTGTGTGTGTGTGTGTGTGTGTAGCTCGCACTGTTGGGCAAGGATGGAAAGTAAGACTTACTTTATTTTTATATTTTAAAATATTCAGGACACAGTGTGCTCCAAAATGCAATCCTCATACTTTGTTTTTAATCATTTTTCAACCCTAAATCTAAGAAAACTGGTGCGCTAGCACGCTAATGTCATAAGCACACTCTGGACATTCTGATTGTTTATATTAAATGTATTATATTTGAGGAAATATTTGCTATAATTAGCGCAACAGGTTTGTACTTTCAAAGGGACCTTGTCAGTCAGTGATTCAAAATAAAGAAGAAAAAAAAAATTCAGGAAATGTATTTTTCTTCTTCCTGTGATCTTCAGGAAATTCGGATTACGGTGACTTCCTGTTGGACATGTGACTTGTGGAACGCTCCACATCTTTCACGGGGGTGAATGTGTTCAGCTGAGTGAGTGAATTAAAATGTAGAGTTTTCATAACCTAAGATGGCCGCCTCATTTATTTAAAAAACAAAACAAAAAAAAACAGAACTTTTCAAGCAAGAGAAATAGTGAAATATTTTACTGATTCTATTGCAAGGTAAAACTCTCTAATAGGGAACTAAAATGTCATTTTTATTCATATTTGATGTTATTTATCCAAAGCATGCTGTGAACTTCAGCAGCTTAAAATTGTAGGTTTTTTTTTTTACATACAGATTTGTAAATGTGACATCACAGGGACACGTCGACCCGTGGAACAGTCCATCACACAGCTCATTAGGTTTCCATTACAAGGAATTAAGGCTATATATGATGTATAAACTCTATACTATATAATGCAATACAACCTGTGTAGACGTGCATCGCTGTGATTAAAGAGTAAAAGGGTTACGAGAAAAGAATGTGAAAGAGGCAGACATGTATCACGTCAACAGAGCAAGATAAAACGGTGTACTGGATAAGGAGGAGTGAACCACATGAGAAGGGTATGGAAAAAAAAAAAGAAAGTGATGTTTAGTGACACACAGAAAGAGAGAGAGATGACAGAGAGCGCTTTGATGAGGCCTTTGTCCGGGAAATCAGCTCAACGGTTGGGGCCCAGATGGCTTTACACCTGCAAGCCCCAGCAAGAACGACGACGCACCACCAGACACCCGAGTCAACACCACCGCGGCCGTGTACGCCAAACCCCACTCGCGTTCTCATTCAAATCCTACAGCCGAACCAAACTCAGTGACTCGGTAATTACAGGGGGTTTATCGATCGTACAATTGAGAAGTTCAGAAATGAGGCTACGGGGCAGACGTGGAGAACGCTGCGCCATATGGGAGAGGAAAACCGGCCCTCCGTCGAGTCGGCTCACGTGATTAAAATAACTACTCCAATTACGATCAGTTATGTTTTCAGATGAACTCGTCTGAGTCACGGAGATGTGCTTTCCCAGCTGCCTGAACGCCGAGGAACCGTTTGTCAGATTTGTATTCAATCACCTCAAAACTTCTTACAACTCTCACAAAAGGTTTCTTTTTCTTCTTTCTACTAGTCTTTATTCTTTCGCTTTTCTCTCTTCTACAGAGGCTTTTAGTGTCAGATGTTGGCTTTATTATTATTATTATTAACATTAGAATAAAGACTTGCAACCTTGAAAAATTTAACACAGCATTTAATTACTTCACTTCACTTCAAGTACAGAAATTCTTACATATTATTATTATTTAATATCATAGATATTAATTATTATTATTAATACCAGTACTAGGGGTACAAGGGGTATCTAACGGATATTTTTATCCAAAGTGACGAACATCAGAAATAAGGCACAATCTAAAAGTTGTTAAGAGCTCGAGGCGTCGCTTCCCTGGTTCAACTTTCCATGAAGCCTGAAATTAGATGAAGTTTATACTACAACGCTGCTGAATTCTCCATTCTGATTGGTCAGCGTGTGTTGCGATTCAAATCACAGGTTAAAATTAAAGCGTACGTTCTAACGATTTATCGTTTCTATAGTGACAGCTCATTCGTAAGGATTTGTACAGCAGACGCTCCGCAATAACCTACTACTAGTAGTAATAATCAATGGATTCAAATCTTTGACAAGAAAACTGTACGACCGTTGACGTTTTCTGTGAACAGATGGACGTTTATTAAGCATGCGCAGAAGGAGTCTCCAGTGTCTTCAGGACAGAGGAGGACACGTTTTGAGATTTCTCGGTGACGTGACACGCTGCGTTTGAGTAAATAAGGGCATATTGAGAGGGAACAACTTCCACGTCACACAAAACGTCCACATCATAAAATAGCATCGTAAAACAGATGACAAAACAACGACGTGTCCTTCTTTAAAGAATTGCTGGAGCACAAAAGGAATAAAACACCTTTTATATCCTGTTAGAAAATAAGCAACTTCTGGGCGGTATCTAACTCTTCACCGCACTTCACTCTTGCCTGCTTCGTAGTAAGCTTGGAGTCTGTTTGGATCACTGAAAACCTTTACACGTTGACAAAATCTAGCATTCGAAACAGACAACGTGAATCACGGGCAATCGTGAGCGTCTATCAGCTCATGAATGCAGAAGAGGGTAGATAGCGCTTTCCTGCCACCGAGATGCTGCAGTTTGAACAGACGTGGACGTGTCGCGGGGGATGGAAGCAGACGAGCGCTGGCTGGGGCATGGGAATTGGCAAATGAGCAAATTAGGGAGAGAAATTGGTTAAAAAAAAAAAAAAAAAAGATCATGGAGGGTTTTTTTTTTTCCTTTTGTTAATCTTAACAAAAATCTTTATTACAAATGTCGCAGGTTAAAATCGGAATTTAAGCTGTGGCTTTTTTTAATCTTTCATTTGGATCAATCAGCTGTTGTCCTGATGTCAGCACACCAGTTTGGTGATTCCCCTGTTACGAACACACCTACCGACTGTGTTAATTAACTGATGAGTTTAATCAGATGTGAGTGAGCTGGGGAATTACCAAAGCGTGCTAAATTCCAGCCCTTCATGGCCACACAGTGACTCCACTCACGTATAACGAGGTTCAGCCGTCCCTCAACGGCACTGAACAGCGAATGCAGCACCCCATCTATAGGAATTTCTGGGTACTACAGGGTAGGGCAGGGTTTTTTTTAAACCCCCTGCAACCTTTTCTCAGTACAGGAAGATACTTTCTCTTGCCCGTTCTCCGAATCCTCGCTGACCTTTCTGTCAGCTCACGCTCAAATTTCATTTATTGTATGACTGAATAACTTTTCATTTTATTTTCCAGCCAGAAGATATTTCTCACTGCGCACTCAGTTGGCAGGCGGGTTAGTGAGAGTGCGCCTTGTGCGCTCGGGCACTGAGTGCCCATTCACCAAGTCCTTCTCGAAGGAATTTCGAAGGATCAAGACTGCATGTAATTGACCGAAGGTCTTCGGCATCGAGAGACGCGTGTGCTTGCTGTATTTACGGTCAATGGAAATGAGTTTTCCCGCATAATGTGGCATAACAGACGCTTTCATAGGAATTCAACAGAATCCTTTTACATCTAGCCGCATACACACACACACACGCGCACACACAGTTTTGTACCGGTTAGGGCAGATGTTCAGTGTTCAGGGTGCTTGGCACCCAATCAGGTTCTTTTTTCCCACGAAACGTTATTGAGTGTAAAGTAATGAGCTGATTAAAGCTGATAAGTGTTGTATAGTGGTTTCACTGTATGCAAGGAATGAGAGCGATTGCTGCAGGAGTTGGCACTGCATATAACCCCTGATAAACCCAGCTGATTAACCCACAAAAATACAGGCCTTTCCTGAATGGTAGGCCGTTTGAAAGAAAACCGGCGTAGGGGGAGGGGGGGGTGTGCTCGGAACACAAGGCCAGCAAAAAAAGCCTTTTTTATTTCGAGTTCAGCGAGTCAAACGTGGCAGCATGGGAAAGTTATGCGCAGACTTCAACTCTGATTTTTCCATAAGGGAAAAGTTTTTAGGAAATCCCTGAAGGTGGGACACGCAGACATGCATAGACCTATTCATGTCCAGAGGATGCTTTATGACTTCTGGAGGACAGGCCCTGTTTGGCGGCGGTTTGGCGGGCTGTCTGAAGGAGACGCTTGGTTCTCATCGAACGCAGGGAGATGTTCACATCGCTCACAAAAGAAGCGAAGCCAGCTGGGCTTTCGGTCCCTCTGTGCAGCTGAGGAATGGATGAAATGAAGCAATTCTGTCAGACTGGATTTCTGCACAGGAAACCGGAGCGTTCACGTTTGTTCACGCATTGTTGCATTTTGACGGCTGTATCAGCGACCGTTTGGCATCACTGGTTGAACTACGGCGTTGTTTTTTGTTCTACTGAAGATGTCACCTTAGTAAGGAATAAAACACTTCAGGGCATGCCATTATAGGAAAATAATCAGAACATCCCAAAGTGTTTTATTCCTCTTATACCACAGTGATTTTTTTTATTGTGATGTTTTTATTTATTAATGAACAACACTTGCTTTTTCATCCATTTATACTTGCATTTAATGGCGTGAACCACTCGCAAAGCACTTATCCCTTACGTTATAGCAGCTATAAACTGTAGTTCCCTCACCAACCTCTTAAACCTCTCTTAAAGTAAAGACAGCGTTGGCATCTAGTTTCCGTATAACATAATGCGCGTTAGCAATACAAATACCCCGAGCGTACCAGGGTTGTTTGAAAATAATAAGTTGAGTTGAGTTGCGTTTGCTAGCCGTGCACATTTATACCACTCTTCAGACGCAAGCAAGGTTGTTGAGCATCGTGTATGTGCGATCAGAAATATGTTGGAGGAGAAGTTGAAGAGAAGTGGGAAGCGAGACGAGGCAGAGGGGCCCGCAGATGTTCTTTGACGGCGTTTGAATTCATGGACAGAGACGGAGGCATTTGAGCGGAGACGCACTGGTCTAGGAAAGAAGAACGTCGATGTCAGAAACGTCACACCCCTGTCCCGTAATACCGGCATGTCCGTTTTACACATACATCGATCCTGGCTTTGTTACTACTCATCGTTCCGGTTCGGAGACGAAACAAAACAAGTCCGTATTCGGACATTTTATACAGAACTATGACGTGGAATTAAAGCACAACATTCCCGCCTTGAACAGGATGTGTAAAAGGGGTTTATATTAATAGAAATGATAACGTATTAAAACGAGTGCATTCATGTAAGCGTGTGATCTGAATTACAGCCTGAAACACTTCCAAAACTGCTGAAATTATTCAACCTTCCGACTTTCCAAAATTGAGAATTCGACAGTATTAAAAACATGAACCGAATGTACGTCACCTATTTTTTTGTAAATAGAATTAAATACAGCCAAGATTGACGAGAGGATTTTTATGTCTAGGGGCGAGGGTTGAAGATTGTGATCTTGGTATATAAAAATGTGAGATAGAAATATTAATCATGACCACACATACTACTACTGTACAAAAAATTAAAAAAGCATATAAAAAAAAAAATTCTAAAGATGCTAGCTAGTTTTGATCATGGTGTCTCATATGCAAAAAGTAGTCACTTCACGGTCTGTGTTCGGGGTAAGGGGCTAGCAGATGTACAAATATTACTAAGCTTAATTCATACCAAGAAAACAAGATGACAGGGACTTTTAGAACTTTTAGCCATTACAGAAATGAGATGAATCCCAAACGCTGGTCATAAAAAATTGCATTAATATTCATTTAGCATACAAGTATTGACCAGAGATCTTTTTCAGAGGACTGAAAAGTAGCGCTGTAAAACTGCCGTCCAGGCAGCCCGCTAATTCTTGTTCCCTTCATGGATTTTAAAAATGTGAGGAAGAAATCTAAGTTTAATATGTCATTTTTTTTTTTTTTTTGTATTAGGGAAGAATGGAAACTAAAGAGAAACGTGAGGAACGTGAAGAGAAGCAGAAGGAAGAAGCAGGGCTTTGGAGCTCCATTCGCACGTCCAGTCGCTCTGAGGCCCCAAGTGAAGCAAAATCAAGCATGCGCGCACAAACACACACACACACACACACACACACACACACACAGGAAACACTAAATGAAGTCAAAATTTATAAGAGCAGGGGATTATGTAACAGGAAGCCATATCTCCATCTGCTGGAGAGCATGGCCCTCAGAGAAAACAGGGGAAATTTTCAGACTAAATCACTTGCGGTCTCCATCCATCTTTAGCTGAAGAACCTGGACGGAAGCGCAGCAATCGGATAGCGCTTAAACACCGGAGAGCGCGCTGCAGCACGATGACAAATCCACGACGCAACATTTACTCAATGTCTCCGATATCCTGTACCATAACCGAGTTCCCATGCTGAATTTGGCTACGCTGAAAAGTATGGCCCAAAGTTCTTCAGTAAATCCGTAGAAGGTAGGTCTCTACCAAACTACGACGGATGGATCTTCACAATTTTCTCATAAAATGTAACATTTCTTCATATCCCTCATATTTCCCCACAATAACGGCTTCTTGTTGCTTAACCCGTGATCCGCGTAAAATCCATCGTCTTCACGTTAGACAAAATACTAAATGGCTTCCTATTCACCGCGGTTGCTCCCTACATAGGGTGTTATACTGGTTTTATAGAGCGTCTGTAGTGCATTACACTCTCAAAAAGATTTTAGATCCAATCACAGAAACAGCTCGGATCCTTTTGTGGCACCTGAGAAACAAATCTTTTTTGTTTTTTATTTTAACACACCTGGATTCATTTGAGTCACTTGCCACCATTTTGCAACGAACCTTCTGTCTTGTGCTTAACGAGGCTGACCGTGCCATGCATACTATATTGCCAAAAGTATGTGCACCCCATTAAGGCAACAACGCTACCACCAATCAACTCACTGACCACCTCAGAAGCTCCAGAGAACACCTCGCTTGAGATGGTACTTCCGTATTTGGATCAGTAACCGAAAAAGGATGAATGTTTGGTGTCAGATAGCTATCGCCGGACCATTAGGATAAGCAAACGAAATCTTCAATAAGTGACCATTTCTTCATAACAGGATGGGAAATGTGTTGTAAGACGATGACGCAGGGCCATTGATCATGGTGCCACTCTGTCTCTGGCACACAGTGAAAAGACACAGTGTCTCTACAAGGCCTAAGCGTGATGTAATTGAAGCTTACCGCCCAATTAACGAGCGAACCAACAAACGATTACCTTAATGTCACTAAACATTACCCAGACCTGAGAGCTAATTCAATCCACCTGTGCCATTCTGCAAGAACGTCTGTACTGATATGATAAAACTAATAATCACCACATCTTATTTCGAAAAGGAGGACTGACAAACGCTGAATAACTTACAAACCTGTATCATTCTGGGGGGGAAAAAAAAAAAGATTTTTCACTCACTTAAACTGACAAGTGTGAGCAAAACAAGCCTGATCCTCACCACAATGCAGGACAGGCAATGCAGAGAAACATGAAACGACTACATATGCAGTCAAGGATGCAGAGCAACCCAAAATGACTGGCTCCAATGGAAATATGACTTAATTTAAAAATAAAAAGAGTGAAATCAAGGCAAATAAACCACCGTATAGTTAATGTAACCAAATGACGCACGTTGCTATGAAAAGCTTTGTTGTTCATTTGAAGCTGAACAGCGTTAAAGGGAGTGAGAAAGAGCATCATTATGAGTTTATTGGTGTTTGTTTGTTTCTTTTCCACGCTTTAGGAGGGCTGTAATCTGCATTAATGTGACACACATGAACTGTAATGCTTTTCTGGAACATTCTGACAGCCCAAAGAATGCTATCTCTATTACTACATTCCTGCACTTAAAAGAAAGGAAAAAAAACAAAAAAAAACGAGCGCAGAGTTTACGAGCAGAGCGTGGTAAACATATCGAACGTATATTCTAGCGCTCGTGTTTCGTTATCCAACATCCTGCGTTGCTTTGGCATGACTTATGATATAGCCTGTGAGGTTTTTTATTGGAGGTTTTGGGGGGATGGTATGCCCGGGAGGTGGGGGGTGGGGTATTTTGGGTTTGAACCCCCTGAAATATTTTATGACAATTCCAAATTTTCATTCGTGGGTGGTTTACATAACACACACACACACACACAGCACGACTGATTGTATACACTCACTGACTGCTTTAATGGGAACATCTGTAACCCACGCATTCGAGCAATTACCCAATCAGCCAATCATGTGGCGGCAGCGTGATGCATAAAATCATCCAGATACAGATCACATCAGAGCTCAGAGCTCACATCAAACATCAGAACGAGGGGGAAAAATGTGATCTCAGTGACTTTGGTGCCAGACAGGCTGGTTTGAGTATTTCAGAAACCGTTGATCTCCTGGGATTTTCAAACACACACACACACACACACACACACACACACAATTCTCTAGAGTTTACACAGAATGGTGCTAAAAATAAAAACATCATGTGAGCATGTCAGAGGAGAAAGACCAGACTGTTTGGAGCTGACAGGAAGGCTATGGTAACTGAAATAACCACTCTGTACAACCGTGGTGAGCAGAAACGCATCTCGAAATGTCTACAGCAGCAGAAGACGGTATCAGGTTCCACTCCTGTCAGTGAAGAGCAGGGATACGAGTCTCTCACGCGCACAGACTCGCCCAAACTAGACAGCTAGACATCGCTTAGTTTTTGCACTTTTCCTGATAGTATCATTTCTGCCATGTTACTAGCATGTTGTTTTCATCCTTTTCAGTGAAACTACCCTAATTGAAATTCCTATTCCTACTAACATTATTAATACGGCAAGATAGGAAAATTGACCAAAAGTGATCACCAATATCCTCTTGGTTGAAGTTGCAAGAGAACTTCCCGGTCAGGGGTTTGACACACACAGTGTCGTCTTGGATCATAAGAGATTAAACGAGTCGATCTAATCTAATCGATCTCTAATCTCATCTCAATCCAGACTGATTCGTCTTCTTTCTTCTTCCTTGCCTTCCGTTCTTCTTCTTCTTTGTCGTCGTTCTGGTGCTTCGTTCTGGATTCACGTTGCCACTTGTGAAAATGCAAAATGCAGAAGCCGCTCTCTAGAGCTTTGTCCGTTCTGGGCTACAGTAGCAGCACAACATGGCGGCTCCATAGAGGTGGACCCGCTCCCTGTGTAGATATAAAGCGCTCGTTCTACGCTTACGAAAACACAACGATTCGTAGTTGCACGTAATTATATACTAATGAAAAACTTATGAATATTATATTCCATTTCTGCTAATAGAAATCCTACATATTGGACCTTTAAATACTGACATTATATATTATCAGTTTATATTTACTTTTAATGTTCTAGGACTTTTGAGAGACAGGTTCGCAGCTGTAAACAGGTTTAAGTTGATAAGACTTAAAAAAAAAAAAAAAAAAAGAAAAAGAAAAAAAAAGCATTTTTTTTAAAACCGCAGCTTGCCATGCTAGCAAGAAATGCCGAACTCTGTAAACCTGAAGATACAGCAAAACTTAGTTCCATCTTTACCTCTGACTGTTACAAAGCGCTGACACTGGAGACTCCTTACACAAATGTTAAATAAACAGAAAACATCACGGGCGCATTAACGTGACCCTGTGATACGCCTCGCAGCCTGAAAGTACTAACTAAACGTCCCTGACTGAACATATGACTACTTCATTTAAGATGATGAACGGGTCGTTTGTAAAGTTCAAAGGCAATAAGAACCGTTCTTGTGATGTCACACGGATTATACTAACTTTTCACCTCCAGCCAATCCTAGCATTTTTGAGTACTTTAACGATTCAAAGTTTGTCCAAAGGTCACCGAGTATGTGACATTCCCAAAGGAAGATTCGCCAAGTCAGCAGCAAGCACGGCGCCAATAAAGCAGTAAGCCTGAAGGCCGAGAAGAGAAGCACGCTCGCTATGCGTTTTAGCGGAGCACTCACGATGATGAATCAAGGACTGCAGATTGTCCAGCGCTCAAAGCCCTGACACGTCTCAGCAGCTGCCTGGCTGCCGACGCCGTACACTCGGCTCTCTGTTTACCGTCCAGAGCTCCAAATGTTTACAGTGTTGCTCCTTCGCCAGCGCTCTCGTGTGTGTGCATGTTCCTGAGGAGTGTGTGAACTTAAAGAGTATGAGACAAGAGGCCTGGGTGTTCTTCACTTACAGACAGGTGTCACTGAATGACCCGAAATGTTCGCTAATGCACGCCAACGTTAGCATTGTGGAATCGAGTGTATAAAAACTAATCAAATATACAATGATCAGCTGGATAAAGAAAAAAAAAAAAAACTCTCATGAGACACTGATGTCAGTTCATTATAGCTATTATACTTTTAAATTATTTTGCATTTATTCCATTTTTACATACTTTTAATAGACCTTAATATCTTATATTGTTACTGCTATTACTTTTTTAATTACTAATTTGGCTATTATTTTATTTTTTCTTCTTTATTTCTGCTTTATATGTCGTTATTATTACTATTTTTATTATTATTATTATTATTATTATTGTTCTATCCTATAATTTGCTGCTACTATGTGCATGTTCAATCAGCACTAATAACTGTTTTTGAAAGATTACTTTAAACCAAATACTTTATTTAATTTTTTTTTTTTTAAATAATTTTTTTTAATAGTTTTTATTTACGCAAAAATGTTTAATTTCCAGCATTTCAAGCAATGAAACTTACTTGATGTTGCTTGAAGAAACATTTTCTGCGTATGGAATCGACTCCAGAGCTTTACGGTTGTTTTCGATGCGTGGAATCAGTGATTCAGGGAGTCGACTCTTTATTGACTCCCTCTTTAAGGAGCTTTGATATGAACTGAAAGGAAGATGACTCAATTCCAACCAATCCAACTCAAATTAAAGGCTGATGTGCATCTTGCTGAAACTGAGACACTCCTTTTGTTGGCCATGTTTATGAAAGAGAATCAGTTGTGCATGTGGAATTGACTCTGAAGCTTTGGGACTGTATTAGTTTTCAGTGCTGAATCAGTGAATCAGAGACTTGATTCTTTTTAGAATCGACTCCGAGCACCTGGAATTTTACTGTTATTGTCGATGAGTTGCTCGTTTTGCATTTTGGTACAGAACCACGCAATTCATTTCTATTGTAGCACGGATTTCATCATCAGCCAATCATGTTTTCATTTCAATATTGAAATTGTAGGATCTCTTGATCATGAGCGCCGATGCCATGTGTGACATTTCTCTTTTCCTCGACCCAGACAGTCCTTCGTATTGATTCAAATACGACAATAACACCTTCTGTCGCGAATATTTCCAGCATGAAACGAGGCAAAATGATTCATTTCCTCAGTTTATTATTACACCCAGCTCTATCCAAAGAGAGCAATCTTGTGCAATTTGGTTTCGAAGCGAGCAGAGACGGCTTTATGAATGGAAAGGACATTTATATGCCCCATAATCTCAGCGGTCACTAATCGGAGCCATCAGGCTAACAGTCCTGTCACAGTTCATTAGCCTCGCACTAAACCCTCAGAGAACAGACGAAGGGAACGGAAGGATCGTGGATTAACGGCAGCTTCTGCGTGAGGCGAGGACACAGAGAAGGGCTTCCTCGTACAGACGAGCCGAGGCGAGAAGGCCGGCCTGTCCTGTCACCACCACCTATGTGTTTGCTGAGTAATACGCATGCTTGACGAAGCAGCGTCCGGGCATCGAGCCAGAGTCTATCTGACGGATAAAAAGGGGCTTTTTCAGACATTAACCATCAGATACCTAAGATAAACATCGTTCCTCATCTCCTAGATGATTCTTGCCTTTAAGGAACGGCTTCATAAATTATCCTCCTATAATACACGGTTACGTCGCATCGTATTTCTTGACTCGAGCAATAAAGAGCACGGAACAATGGCGCTCTATTGGAGTGAGCTTGGCGAAACACGGCAAAGCGCAGTCTCAGGCTGCATCCAAGTATCATACACCTTTAGCCTGCAGACTGGTACGACACAAAGCAACGCTACGTTTCTTGAAATTCTCCCTGCTGGGAGAGACGAGGAACAACATTACAATCCCTTCCAGACTTCTCAGCATCTGTTAGAAATTACAGCCCCTTTACGTTCCATAGAACTATCAGACAGTATAGAGCAGATATATAATGGGAACCAACGTTCATACATCGCGTCTCTGAGACGAGACGAGACGGCGTGACATCAGCTCTGTAAGCGCTCCATCAATATAAACCGAGTAAATAGCTGCGGTTGCTTTGGCAACGGTTGGTATTGGAATTAAACTCAATGGTTCAAGTAAAGCTGAGCGCAAAAGAAGACGAACAGATTTATACCGCAGTGCTGCGGAATTTTCAACCCTGATTAATTCATTATAATACGCTACCGTTTCCATAGTAACAACTTCCACGACGTTTTAACAATCGTGCGTAATCACCGATGTGATGAAGTTCACGTAAGGAGTCTGAAGTGTCGGCACGTTTTTTTATTCATTTTTTTTTTTGTAACTTTTTTTTAAGAACACGGAGTTTGGAAACCGATTAAAAAAAAAAACGAAAAAAAAAAATAAATAATTTATACAAAATTTCAAATATTTGAATAGCTTTCTTTTCAATACATGTTAAATGTGTTTTTTCCAGTATTTAGTCAGTCTTTAACAAATAAAACTCATAGTGTTGGTAAATCGCTGTTGTGTATAAAACTCTTCAGGACGCTGTTGTTGGAAAATAATCATCAACTCGCCCTATTCTGTTGGCATCACACCACCTCACCGTTTATTATTTTCCTACAACAGCGTGCCGCTTTGTGTTTCATTCCTCGCTTATGATCTTACAGTGTCAAGCTATTAAGCTGGAACCTTCACATCAAAAATGCACACGCTTGGCTCCAATTAAAACACGATGGTTTTTAATGTTCAAGAATTTTTCTCTCCTTCTGGCTGAGCGCTTTGCCTGACCTGCTTGGCACCTGCCGTAATGAAAGAACCCAGACAAACGAATGCACTTTGGGGGGGAAAGATACAGCTTTCCTTGGCGAAAGATCCCATTTTCACATCCATTTTTCATGAAGTGGAACAATGGCGCGGTTTGAACTCTGGACTGAAAGTCGCGAGACTTCCAGGGACGTGTGTTTACAGTCAGGAGTGAAAGGAAGAAAACATAAACGTATGAAGCTACAGGGTTTTGACTGTAAATGATACGTCTGTGGATCTTCTGGATTGCGGATATGACTTTTCCTCATAGCGGGCTGGATAAATATGTAGCGGAAGCTCGGGCAGAATCGCCCGCATGTCCGAGAGCCATTATTCATGGGAAGCTTTGGGAAACCGTTCGCACGTTACCGAGGGTTAGTTAATTGTGAAACGTCCCAGTTGTTCGAGTGTTCGAGATCCAGTTCCAGTGGTTCTCAAGGGTTTTTATTGCGTTACGATGATCTCTCCTTATATTCGAAGAAACATCTACAACGAGCCACAAACAAACAAAGCCATATGTGACGGGAGCTAATGTTTGGCCCCTACGTATAATGCTAAAGAAATTCTTGCATGAAGCATAAATTCGGATCAAACAGCGCTGCACAATTAATGACATTTTAACTGAGATCACAATTTTAGCTTCGAATCATACCTGACCGTGACATTCGATTAGGCTAATGCTAGGCTAGATTAACACTAATCCGATTAGTAGAGAACAAAGAGAACGCCCCTAGACTAGAAATTCCTAATCGGGAACTCGAGATGGTCTCCACTACGACTGCAAGTGACATCAAACCAACATGGCCGCTCCCGACATCAGTGGTAAACAAAACAGCGCTGCTTAGCTTTAAATGAAATACACACGTATTTGCTTTAAAGCAATCTTGAATAGTTAAATAGCTTGAAAATTCCGAGTTGTCTTTTGGCATCCATTCCCTAGCAGCGGTGTTCTTCCGACGACACCAGCTGAACGCCAAGTGTTCCGTGTACACGACGTCCGAGTTCTGAGCTCAGCTAAAGTTCTCTGATTAGTTACAGAGTTTATAATGTACGCTTCGCTGTTCTAACAAGGTAAATATACATCACTCAGTAGTTACTCTGCAAGCTCGTCGCTCACAATTTCCAACACGGAAGTTGAAAATAACGTCATTCCGAGTTCCAACTTCCTGCTTCGGCAGTATGTCGAACGTAGCGCTAAAGTTAGCTAATTAGTTCGATTTATAATGTACATAACGGGATACAAAGGTCTCATGATTTAAAATGATAATGCAAAAGGTAGATATGATAATTAACCTAAAGCACCCAAGATAATTAGGTTCTTATTTACAGCATATAGCGTAAATGTTATAGCGGAATATCACGGCAAGTTGCGTAGCGTGAAAAAACACGGTGAAGGCAGGAACGTACAGATTATCTGGAGGGAAAGGGGCCCAAGCGGAGGACCGAGACAATGGCACAAAGGCCAAAGGAACATCCAGAGAGGAGGCGGCTTTCTTCAGATTCCGCTCTGTGCATGACAGAACGTCCTTTTCCCATCGCCTCGACCGTCTCCCCCGAGTGTGGGGGGCCCACAGGATGGCAGTGGTGCTCTTATAAGTGGAGTGGTGGAATATTTCGCCGTCCGCTGCTGGGAACGTCCTTTCTTCCCACTGTTATGACTTTAAGGACTGGGCGAGTGTGTGACCGTGTGCGCGTATGTGAAGGCCTCCTTTCGATAAAAGCTTATATGGTCTTTAAGTATAAGCAGACTTCTTTGTCTGGCTGCCAGCAGTCATTTATATCTCGCGGATTAGAGGGAGTGAGAGCGAAGCCACGAGACCCGCCATTTTTCCAAACACAGCCGCCGAAACAAGAGAGGCGTTCTGAAATGTCTCCCGCAGGGCTGCGGAGCTGGACGGGATCGAGGCTGAAAAAAGCTTCAGCACTTCACTTCTTTTTTCTTTTTTTTAAGAAAAAGGAGAGCAGTACCATCATGAAAAGTTTAGTCGTCCATTGCAGTCGTGCAATGAAATGAACAAACCACACACACGCACGCACGCACACGCACACACACACACACACACACACACACACACACACACAGAACACAGCCTACACTTGTGAGACACCTTTGATGTTTCTCAGACAAGTCCTGAATGCCTTCATGTGCAGCAGAGGCGTGTGTGTGTGTGGGTGTATATGTGTGTGTGTGTGTGTGGGCGCTGAAGGAAATGTTTGGAGGTGGAGAGTGTGAGGGGGTTCATGTATGCTGCCTATTGTACGGTACACTCCAGTCACACATTCACATGACTGCAGTAAACGCTGGCGTTCGTAAAGACTACGCCTGTTCTGTTTGATAAAACGGAATCTGACATCAGACTATTCGCTGTTAAAATGTTTTCTTTTAACTAGATTATTAAAAATTTTTGTGGCACCACCATCGGCTGCAAGTGATGGTATGAAGACGTGAGAAGTCGAGGCCGGGGCTGATTTCTTTCTGAGCCAGACTGTAGATCCGTGCAGCCTGTCAGTAACAGGGGTGATTACACAGAGCAACATGCCCGCTAGATCCGATCTCAATTTACTGACACGTCCATCAGCAGTGATTCTGAAACGCTGAACCTGAACGAAGTGGATGCTTTCGTCCCCTTTTGAAGAGCCTGGAAGTTAGATTAGACACACGTTTGCCAATTAAAGAATACAGTCGTTTATCGGTCATCAAAGTGTGTGCGTTTGCGTGTGCAATATTTTTCCGCACGTTATAAAATGCAGTAACCATTTCACATGCGAGCTTTTCACAGATATTAGATTTTGAGCTCTGCGTGCACGTGACGGCGTGAGTCATGGAGCGAACGCAAAGCTTATGATTTTGGAAAGAAACCTCTGTGGGTCAGAAAGGCATCGACGCGAGTCTCTGCACTCTACACGGGCATTTGGAACCTCTCTCACAACCATCCCGGCTTCTCTGCCATTGGCAGACGTTCAGCCCTGTTGCTTTCTCTCCATCTCTCCCTCTCCCTCTCTCTCTCTCTTCATCCCCCGCTCCGTCCGCATCGTCTCTTTCATCAGAGCTGGCAGTGCGACTGTACTCTGCATTCTGCACTAATTAACAGCCTTCAGAAGAAGACCACCAAACTGGAGAACTGGCACACTCTGGGCGCACGTTGGGGTTTTTTTCCGTCCCACACACACACACACACACGCACGCACGCACAACATGTCGTGTCAGTGTGTGATGGCACTGGAGCCACACAAGCGTCCTCTCTGAGCCTCGGCACGTTAAGATCGCAGAGGTGCGAATGCGGACGCCGTGTCCGCACCTCCCTCCGTACACGACGGCTTGAGTGGGCGGCGACTTTTTCTGTCATCACTACACGTCCAACTGGCACGAATTATTACTGATGATGCTGTACATATCCTAAACATGGAGAGTTTAACTTAATGCGTTCTGACTGCGGCTTCCTCAAAGCTAAAAAAAACCCAAAACCCCACACTGAAGCCTTTTATTCACGAACTCCGAGCTAGACGTCACGGCAAGGTCGAGAGTTTCACGTTTCTAAATAAATAAACGTTATGGATGGATGGGATGTCAGGATATCATGATATAACCTGAGTTTTTTGTGTAGCTATGACTCGCTTATAACAGCTGATGCTCGACGGCTAGAATCCAAGTCGAATTCCTGTACAAAATACAACCTCTGATTAATTACGTACACACGATTCATTATAATTAACATATTTTTAACATTTTAATTAATTAACCATACCTGACGATTTAATTAACAGTTAACGAGTGTTTTGATTTAGATATTAATATTTCTCTTGAGATATTTTTACCTTAAAATGATGGAAATTTTTTTTAATTTCCATAATTTCACTGTATGGAAAATAATTCCCACTTAAATAAATAAAGGAATAAATGCAAAATAAATAAAAATCTTAATTAAAAAAATATATTAATAATATAATTTCATATTATATAAAAATGTTATGCATGTCAAGTGCTATATAATTATATAAGATAAAATAATATACATTATTTTAACAAAATAATACAAACAATAATATTGATACATTATTTAATTAAATATTCAAATATATTCAATTAATTGAGTGTCATGATTTCCGCCGTGATCATGCAGCTGTACTATAAACGTATCACGTGTTACGTCAAAACTGAAACGTTGCACGATTAAACGTACAACCTGACAGCGTTTTTACCCACGCACGTGACCGAAAGAATTGTAAATGATGTCACTGATCTTATTTTAAATACCAGAGACAGAAACAACACATACTGCATCATCAGTCTCTGTGAGATTTCACACCAGAGCTTCGAAAGATTGATCATTTCCCTGCTAAATCTCGCAACAACGACTGAAACGCAACAAGCGTTTGTGCGAGATCAGCAGGAGACACACAGTGGACACAGCTCTGGTGACCTTCAGCCATGGCGGGATTTAAAAAACAAATCCTGTGAACTTCACAATAAGCCTTCGCTGCATATGAATCAATCAGGAACGGCCTGGCTCGGACTTCCATGCTGTCCCTGTCAGAGACGATTCATCCCTCGCCCTCATCCGTCACTCCCAACACGACAGGACCAGGGCAGGGCGGCGTGGACCTCCGGGCCGCCGGTCTCCATAGCAACGACCCACGTCGTCTCCCGCGTGGATTCATTATCATAATCATTTTTTTGCCAATCACGCCAGCGTGACAAGCTGGAAAAAGTCACGCCAGGACACTGAATGAGGTGGTTCTTTCCCGTTACACACTGCAGCGTCTGCACAGCGTATCCTGTGTGACCGGAGCCTTTATTTATCAATCAGGGACATTGTTCAAATACACACGTCGCCGACGGAGGACCACGTTCACATTACACGCGATATGTCAATCCAGGAGCGACTCCATGTCACCTGCGATGTTTTTGTTTAATGGGCTCAACAAAAATCACTGGGCAGGAAATGAACAAGAAGTAAAAAAGCGCTCCTGAGGCCTCGGCCTTGTTTTGCCGGTCGATGCTCGTTGCTGAAACTGTTGTGGGGGAAAAGCTGGAAACAGGGAAGTTCACTTACATAGTCTTCTGGTACGCAAAGAGAAAATCATGACAAGATTGAAATGTTTAAATGATATAAAATTGAAACTAACTTGTCTGGGGGTTCAAAATGTTCCAAAATCTCCTCTGTTTGAAGACTTTAACATCGAGTGGAACAACATTGACTCGTCTTTCTGTAAAAAGCCGTCTGCAGGTTTACCCACAAGACTCCAACATTTAAAGGGAATCGAGGGAAAAGCTGCACCACACCGAGTTACTTTATCTATCTGTTTCATTCTTTCTCATTTTCCTGACCAATGATTTGCTGTTGAGATCATTAACATGGTTTGCAACACTGGGTTTGCCTCAACACTGGGTTTTGCCCAGGACTATATTATTAACGAAGCTAACTGAACTGACTAGTTGACACATCGAACCATTTGATTTGCTTCCTGTATTTGGGTCCATTTGAGTCGCTTTCTTGCCACAATCAGACATCACTAGAGTTCAACTGGAACTGGACCGACGCCACCTCACTGAGACCATCTCAGGTCGGTCGTTTTGGTCCGCACCCAAGCACGATTGCGTCGTTCACACCTGTACAAATCAACCGCATCCAAAGAGGAAAAAAACAGCAGGGTTCCATTCAAGCGGATCAAACTGCGCATTGTAGGTTGTCGTCACCAAACGAAGTGCAAACTCAGAAGAAGGACCACTATGGCACAATTTGGATCACAGCTTCTGTTTCCACCAGTTTTTCAGCTGGTTGGACCATTCTTCAGTTTCTTATCCTGTAATAGTTCCTGGATCAGCACGATGAAAACTTGGCATGATTCCTGCTTCTCATTTGGTACAGGACAGCGTTTTTAAAAAGCAAACTGGCCTTCGCAATCGAGGAACCCAATAAACCCGGATAAATGCAACAAGGTCATGAGATGTATGCCAGGCCACTGGGACACCACACTGCCTGTGGCTACTGGGGCGAGTGGCTTCGCTGAACTCACGTTGCTGACGCCAGGATTGCACAAAAATGACTTTCCATGACCTCATTAAAACTGTACTCACGAAAACGTCCCCGAGAAAGGGAGGTGACCTGGGACGTGTTTGACCGTTTTCAGATCGTCAATGGTGCTCTGATCAATCCAGATCTGAGGCCAGTGCAGTACAACGTTCTGCAAGATGTGCCTCAGCATATCTCTGAAAATCTCCAACCGCACAAAACCGCATTGTGTGTGGATTTGAGAAGAGGCTTAGGGCACTGACGAGAACAAGGCGTCCTCTGAGAGAGACGGACGGAGGCGTCTCATCTCGACGGTGCTCCCACCGCTCCCCGAGTGAAGACAGCTCCGGAGAGCGAGGAAAAGAGCCGGATCAAGTAAGCGTATGATGACACTCGAGTATGTGGAGGAAAGAGATCCGGGCTAAAGAGCTGTTTGATTGTGATCATGCTGTTAGACACCAAAAAAGAGGAGAAGAAACAAAGGAAGGAGAATCAATCACCATCATCTCCACCACTACCCCCTGAGCTACGGTTCCACTATAAGAACAAACCAGTCTCATACTAAACATCCCTCATTCCCACATATTTTCCAATTCAATCCACTGATGTCTTTTTCTACTTTATTGTAAATGTCATGCATATGATTGTCTCGCTTTCAAGCAAAATCTTGTAGCTCCATCATTGATTCAACCAAATTTGCAGCAGCATTTACACAAGAATTTAGTGTTCAAGAATATTTCTGAAAAATGTCCGTATCATGTTTTGCTTCTGAGTTTGAGTGTGAATTTCCATAAAAGGAGTCTCATAAATGTTAACCTCGATTAATCAACTTCGAAACGTATCATTTTTAATGAGTTACTGCCATTTGATTTATGCACAAATTACACACAAGTTGAATGAAAACATTCCGTCTTTTTTCGTACTAAAGACTCGAACGAAGACAATCCAAAACAAATGAAGACTACCAAGTCAGTGAGGACCAAAAAAAAAAAGGAGCTGTTATCGGGTTCCTATGAAAGCTGACGCTCTGCATTGGACGAGCTGCATTGCTGGAATATTTTGCACACTCCGTGTTTAGGAGGAGCGCTTTCACTGTTTAGTTGCTATTTTGTCATTTCCTCTGTAAACTTTGTGTTTTTATGGAGTTTTGTCGGGGTCACTAAACATATATCTGTGCCATGAACGTACAGCGTAATTACGACAGGGCATTTATTATTTAATATATTAAATATATAAGTGAGTACAGAAAAAATCATCATAAGCAAAAAACGTAAAAGTGGAAGTTTTTACTTCAGTTTGATCTATGAAAATATTTACACACAGTTTTACTAAAAAATAAACGAGGCTCAATATTTTTATTCTTAACTCCTCGTTACCTGAAATGTAAAAATGGCGTCTCAGCTTTAGAAATTATGGATTTTGCCCATTTCTAAATGCAACTACTTTTCCAGATTACACTTTTCCATAATGTTCACATGTATATGATGGCATATGGCTATCACAAAAACCTGTAACTGGTATAAGTAACCAGTATTCGTTTGTATTTTTGCGACGTTGTTGAAAACCAACGTGAGAACAGCTTTGGGAGGATTTTCAGCCATAAGTGCTTCATCCAGAGACTTTCATTCATTCGTTCATCTTCAGTAAGCTGGTCATGGAGGATCTGAAGCCAATCATGAGAAGACTCTTTCCCAGTCAAGAACAACAATCCTCCAAGGCACCATGAGCACACACACCCACACACACTTACACACGTGCATTGGGATTCAAGCCCCAGGACCGCCAAGCTGCCACTGTTGGGCCCCTGAGTAAGGCCCTTAACCCTCTTTGCTCCAGGGCTGCTGTATCATATCTGACCCTGCACTCTAATTCCAACTTCCTAAAAAGCTCAGACCTGCCTGATCTATCCTGATATCCTACTCCTGGTTGGAGTTCCCATCACCTGGACACCACGCTCTCCTGCTGAGGACGGCTCCATACGGACAGCCTAAAGATACACTTAAAAACTGTCAAGATGGCTGTGGACTGCTGTTCATGCAAACAGCTTTGCTACAATGGCTTACAATTGCCATGATAACTACTACGAACAGTTCTGTACACAATTGCACTTTTGGGCCATGTACACAGTTATAGAAGCACAGTATCTAGTGTCACCCAAATGAGGATTGGGTCTCTCTTCGAGTCTGGTTCCACTCAAGGTTTCTTCCTCATGAGGTTTCAGGGAGTTTTTCCCTTGCTACCGTCGCCGCAGCCTTGCTCATTAGGGATACGTTTATAAATTCATATGCTTAAAATTTGTAACAGGAATTTATATAGATCTGTAAAGCTGCTTTGTGACAACGTCCATTGTTAAAAGTGCTATGCAACTAATATGTGTGGAAAATTTCACTGTGCTGTAAAAGATATACTGTATATCTCATAGATTAAGGCTTCTTCTTCGTCTTCGTCTTCTTCAAACGTCACGTCTGACAGAAACTGGAGAACCCAGAAGAAACCCACACAGACATGAGAAGAACATGTCCACACAGACAATAACCCGAGCTCAGGATCGAACCAGGGACCTGGAGCTGTGGGAAGGCAATGCTACAGGCTGCTGAAACCTGCTCTTGTGTATTTTAAACGTTTATTGATGGAAATCCTAAACTGTTATTTGACTTTCATTCTAAATGGAAAATGTGTTTGTGTGACTAGGTTTTCTCTTCTTTTCGCAGTACAGGAAAGCATGTCAAAGTTTATGACCATGACTACAAACACACTGCAGATGCCGAAGACAGGGATCAGGTTGAGTCGACGTCTAAGCTCTGAGCCATGAAGATGGGATCAGTGGAGCACCCGGCTCTTTCACTTCCGTTTGTAATGACTGTGTGATGGCGGAAGTGTCGAAGCTCCAGCTTCAGTTCCACAGGACCTCAATAGTGTTCTTGTGCTGTGCAGCATGGAGGTGACTGGCTATCAGGGCCCCACGCTACACACACACAGCAGACGCTTATATACACACATATACAGGCACATACACACACACAGCAGACGCTTTTCCATTCTGTCAGCGCCGAGCAGCACACTGGTCCCTTCCAAACTCAGCGCCACTTCATTAAATGACTTCAGACTCCTGGCAGAAGCAGTGGGAAAAGTCGATATTAACAGTGTGTGAGATCCACAGGGCAGCCAACAAAGGCTACAGTTGTTTCGCCGCCTCCTTTCTACACAGCTCTAGAGGAACCCGAGAACCTTACAGTACGGAACGGAGAACGCACACAGACCCGCCGTTCCAGATTTCTGGATACGGTGCAGATCAAGGAGGCTGAGCGACTCGGTATACTTCGCAGCATGTCTGATGACATCACCGCGCACGATTGGTCGCTCTGAAGTGGCAGGGAGCAGGTGGGCGTGCGAGCGACACCGGCGGTTCGCCGAATCGAGATGTTTGCATGAGCTCACTGCTTTCGGCAAGCTGCAAAAACAGCTGAATAACAACACAGGTACAGTTCGCTGCAACAGGTCCGCCGTTGTCCAGACAGAGAGCTGGCTGACGGCCGGCTGAAAACCATAAAAACCAGAATTCTTTCATTGCAAAATAATAAACGACTGCGCGGTAAAAAAAAAAAAAAAGAAGAAGAAAAAAAAAAGAAACTCGGAATATTTTAAGACATGGATCAACGGCAAGTATGACAGCCTGGTATAGTAAACAATGTTTTAAGGTGTATTATTTTGTCGAGCCGGATTGAACAGCACCACTGGAGGTCATAAAAGACACGAGCTATAGTATGAAGACGCAAGACCTGAGGCTCGGGCTGATTTCTTTCAAGCCCGGACTGTAGATTCGTTCAGCCTGTGTGATCTTGATCTGATCTACTATATAATGCGTTGCTGATCCCTAATAGTTTCATAGGTGAGTTAGTGATAGATGTTAGTTTTTAGCCTCCCGTCTAGTATCACCACAGGTGGCAGAGAGAGAGAGAGAGAGAGAGAGAGAGAGAGAGAGAGAGAAACAACCACCAGAAAGAGCAGCTCAGATGGAGAGATTTCCCTACTGCGTGCAGATTTCCGCTCAACTTATCCCACGTTAAGGGCCTCTCGCTCTCAGCTGCTTTGGCCCCAGTGCCATTATCAGACTCCAGGCACCAGAAAGGAAGGGCTCCATTACACTCCTGGAATCGGCGTTTACAGCATTGGAGCTCGGGCCCGCTCTTAGAACCGGCCTTTGCATAAATCTCTGGATTGGTCTAATTACTCAGTTGGGTGCACTTTTGCTCCCCGCTCTGGTTTCATGGTCATTTCTGATGTAGCGAGGCAGCAAAAACAAGCCTGGCTTCAGCAGCCTCCTGCTCCGGCACAATGGCTGCCTTTTACAGCACTGAGCCGACACACAACGGGTGAACACAGAGCGCTGCGGGGATGTGGGGATGCGGTGATGTCATCATTCAGGGGTTGTCTGATGAAGAGCGATGGCCGACAGACAGAATGATGGGGGGGGGGGGCACTCGTCATGGTCTTTCACATAAACAAGTACACAGTGGAAAAAGCTGGCTTATAATAATAAAAATGGTAATATATCAATGTAGAGACACTGAAAAATACACACAGTTTCCTAACCAAAACAACCTTCTTTGCTTTATTACAAGTTCATTTTAATATAAATGGCCCTTCACCACTTCAAACCATTGACAGAACAAGCGTTAGCCGTAGCTACACTATGCATTCATATCGCATTTGCACTCTAAAAACCTGTCTCGTCATCGTTATATGTACATATATATATATATATATATATATATATATATATATGTTTCAGTTTGAGCGCGTCTTCTTTTTCTTTCCTTTTTAAATAGTTCGGACACGATCTGGTGTCTTTGTCCTGTGTCTGAACGGAAAAGGAGTAAAAACCTGTGGGGTGCAAATACTTTTGACTGGTAGTGTATACAAGACTTGTAATTATTGCTTAGTGCATAACAAACTACCAAACATTTACTTCCTTATTACTTTCTCAGTAAATACTCAGTATTCCTTAGTATTATACTTATAAGTACCTATATTAGAGTTAATAAGAAGTGTATATATATTATAAATAGTCATAATAATGATTAGTGACATAGTTGTGAATATAGACCCACACATTTGATATGTTCTAGCTTATTTAAAGAACGACATGTTTTCTCATTTACATTTACAGTTACATTTAATCTTGTGAAACGTCCACGAAGCAACTTATTTCCTGTTATCATCTTTTATAGCAGCTGTAAACAGTTGTTCTTGCACCGGCTTCTCTCTTTTCCTTCTCTTGAACAAATAAACACTCCTTGTCGTTACCCCGCCATGTGTACACTCCTCTGTCCTGAAGACTCACAGCGCTAACGCTCACTGACGCCACGCAAACCTTATTCCTCGATTTGAAAATCAGAACATTTTTTAAATCGGTTCGTTATTCGTCTTAGATTACGTGACGTGATAACGTTGAAGGACGAGCGCGTTAATATGAACTGGTGATCGCCGGAACTATCCCCAGAGCTGCGTTTATGGGAAATTAATCAACACTTTCCACTTACCGATCAGAATTGAGAATTCGGAAACGCTGAACAGGTATAACAATTTTTAGCTTAGGATTCAAAAAATTTTTTAGAAAAATATGGCACATCTGATTTAACGCAGTTTTTTTCCCCTACATAAAGCGACAGAAGAGACTTTAGGAAATTTTCGGATTTATCCGATTTAAGAATTGAATTATAGACGTTTTGCCTTAAAATATGCAAATATTGCAAATATCCTCAGGTTATGATGTCATGAATCGTGCTAGGATAAAAGTCCCCCATTGCTGTGTGTTTTGTTTGGAGGAAGCAGAGCGAAAGGACAAACACGAGTCATTTCCAGCAGGTCAAAGACGGCGCTCTTTAAAGGGGTAAAGTGACAGGCGGCTCCTGCACACGGCCTCCCTGATTCAACTCCGTTTGTTTGTTCTAATTAAACCGGGCTAGCGTGGAATGCCTGGCCTAATGAAGCCATTCATCTTACTGTGCAACTCCACGGCTGAGAGGAGAAAGAGCTGATCCCCTCTGAAGCGGAAGGTCAGGAGTTTTAACGCTGATAGTTCACACATTATGTAAACACACGCTAACACACACACACACACACATACACCATGCATGGTTTAATCACATTCACATATACATCACTTCTTTTTCTGCTCTTTTTGTCAGCTCGGTGCTTTAATTCATGGGCCCGGATATACAGTTTATCCACAAAACCACAGGATTTTAACACAGCAGGTCAGACTGAATACTGATCCCTGATCTAGAAAAAAAAACTGCATGCAGTTTTTTAAGATTCTGCTTTGTGTGCACTTCTGTTTTTAACATTGTCCTCGAATTTGTCATTTTTAACTTGTTTTCATCTTCATATACTATGTTTGGCAGCATCACGGGGCATGATGGAGCTCTGCTGCCTCCCTGTGGCCAAACACAGGAACTTAGGGATCTTAAAAAGAGGCTCTACTCATCCAGCCACTCCAATGATGATCAACTCTGTTCACAAAAAATGCATGAGTAAAAATTACAGTGCATTATGCTTTCATGAAACTCTTTAGGTGAACATCATGCACAGTTAGAGAGGGGGGGGGGAGAGAGAGAGAGAGAGAGAGAGAGAGAGGAAACTTAGTTCCCACATCACAAATGTCAAAGAAATAATTCAATGTTTCAAGACTTTTAAAAATGATAAATGCTTAAAGAAAAAAAATCACAGTCGAAGAACAATTTGGTGACCAAAACAATACAAGTTCATGACTTAAATATACTAATTATCCTCAAATGTAATCCACCACCCACTAGATGGCAGTATTTGAAAATAAATCACTCATTCATGGTCAGATGGAGCTGTATCGTGGTCAGTTCATGTAAAAAAAAAAAAAAAAAAAAAAAAAAAAAAAAGGGTT
>JAQQZX010000002.1:23266244-23299227 GCA_030068355.1 Notoglanidium maculatum
TCTGACTTACTTGTCAGTAGCGTCAGCCATAGTAACAAAATAAGGTAGTTTTTTCGAATATTTTTTACTCTACCTAATCCTTTTTAAGTTTAAGTGGATGTATCGAATACAGTATCGAAAATGTACAACATAATTCATAATACGGGATTAAAGGTGGGGTCAGTGATTCAACTCTGAACACTTTGCAATATGTATGCACTGTGCAATATGGCAAAGTTCACATAGTTTGTCAGTAGTCTGAAACAGGTGGAACAAATACATGACACAGTCCAAAAACATCCAACCAATCAAGTTGCTTGTCAAGTCTATATTGAAATTCCCTCTCCTAAAGAGGAGTTACTGCTTATCCACAAGTGCTTTTAAGAAGACTCTATCCTGAGTCCGTCCATACAAGTATTATCTATACCACTTATCCACCAAGGGTCATGGGGATGCGGGAGCCAATCCCAGCTGACCTCAGGCAAAAGGCGAGGTACACTCTGGGCAGGTCGCTAATCTATTGCAGGGCTAACACAGAGATGTACAACCATTCACGCTCACATTCATAAATCTAGAGCACCTAGAGGAAGACCACGCAGACATAACATGCAAACACCGCACAGAATGTCCCTGGTCGGCCAGCAGGTTTTAACCCAGAACCTTCTTGCTGTGAGGCGACAGTGCTAAACACTGTACCACCATGCCACCCCATATCCTGTACTATGTGAAGAAACAATGCAAAACTGCTGAACCTGACAAAACACCAGATCATTTTCTCAGCAATTTAATAGACTGATTGGTAGACGTCTTCAAAGACATGTAACTCGGCCAGGTAATCTTTCTTGTATGCTTAGATGCCAAAGATGTCAACTGTGACGCAACTTGGTGACTATAACCCCGTGGTATTTACATCATTCTTCATACAGTGCTTCAAAGGACTAGTCCTAGGTAACAAGAAGAAGAAAAATACTTCCTCCCAACGTAACTAGATTCCCTACAGCTTGCACATCATTCTAATTGGCCCACGGATAACGCCGTAGCCGTTACTTGGCTCTGTTCCATCCCTTACTTATGCAAGAATGCATTTAGTGCTTTTTAACTCCCCTTCAACATAGTCCCAAAGACGTTGGTGGTAAACTTTAGTTTTCTGCACTTTACCGACTGTAACTGGATCCAGTCTGGATTGGGAACATCACCTCCAGGACCACCCCACTGAACATTGGTGCCTCCCAGGAAGGATGATGTGCTCAGGCCAGTACTGTTCACACTGATGGTGTATCACTGTACTGCCAAGCACAGCTCAAACCACATCAAGTTGGCTGATGACACAACAGTAGTGGGTCCCATCAGTAGCGACAATCAAGCAACATGCAGAGTGGAGGTGGAACAGTTAGTACACCGGTGGAGAAACAACAATCTACCAAAGGATAGTTAATTTCAGAAAGATCTCTAGTGATCACTACCTACTGCACCTCAACAGCTTGCCAGTGGAGCGGGCCGCAGCTTCAAGTTCCTGGGAGTGCATATATCAAAAAGGACCCTACCTGGACAATCAATACAATATCTCTAGACAAGAATGCAAAGTAACACCAGCATGATTAGCTAGTAGAGCAAGCCCCCACCTCCCTCACCATTTTATGCAGGAATGCAACAAGCGTTCTCTTCAGCTGCCTAGTTTGGGAACTGCAATGCCTTGGACCACAGGTCCCCAACCCAGGTCTTAGAGTACCCAACATGTTGCACGTTTGAGTGTTTTCCCTGGTCCAAACACACCTGATTCTTAACAGCCCTTCGTGTGCTGAAGTAGGTGTTAGAGCAGGGAAAACACTTGTGTGCAGGAAGGTGGAACTCCAGGAGCTGTGCCTTAAACTATGCAACTGATGAAGATTCTGAGAAAATCATTAGCTTCCCCTCCTTCCCATTGAGAACAAAGTCCACAAGCACTCCTGCAGTAAGGCCTCCAGCATAGTGCTGGACCCTTCCCACCACTCCCATGGGTTGTTTGCCCTTCGGCTATCTGCCGAAGGTATTAAAGCACCTGGACCAGTTTGACCAGAATCTGCACCAGCTTCTTCCCCCAGGCTGCCAGGCATAATTAGATGCCACCCACATTTAAGTGCCACACAATACTCTAACTCATCAATTATAGTTTCACTACACGACAGCCTGCTTCTCAAAACAATCAACATGTACCAATACACTATTCAGCAAGTTGTTGGTATATATCATTATGAAGACACTAAATGGTTTAATACAGTCCGTGACACGCAATGTTACTGCTCATTAGCGGGGAGTCTTCTCTGGTAACGCACTACTGACACTCATTTTACATTCCAGTCTTTAATTAATCTCTGCGTTTTATATATTTTGTTGTGTTTTTTGCTTTTTTTTTTTTTTTAAACAAGACTTCACTCTCTTGTATGTTGCACCTTGACAACTGCAATTAGAAGCATTTTAGGGTAACCATTCTACCTACTAGCATGTTTTTTGGAGGTGGCAGGACACTCTGATAACCCAAAGGAAACCCAAAGGGACACAAGGAACATGTGTGTAACCCCATAAACAGTGACCCAAACTCAGGATCCAAGCACTCCATCTCCATAAATGCGTTTAGCTTGCTTGATGCAATTTTCTGTAAAGCTGGGCCAAGAATGTGCCTCAAATCACAGCAGTGCAGAATCAGGGTTCCGGTATCAGTGTTGATGTGGACAAAACAACTGGCGCACTGATGGAAAAAAAAATATCAAATGTACCTAAAGTTAAATAAATGTCTAACCTTGTTTCCCAAAGAATTTTTCATGGGTCATCACACGCGAGTGAGTATCTCAAGATACTTGAGATTCTTTAAAACCTAAGCACTCTTCAGAACTAGTCCAGCAGGCTGACTTTGTTGACGTCAAAGTTTTGGACAGTGATTTCAGTAAGCAATTCAAATAATATAAGAACAAATCTATATGACCATTCACTCTTCAATCAGAAACAAATCGTGTATTTGCTAACAATTCTTGTTTTTTATTCATAGTAAATGAGATGTGTGCCAATCAGTGACAAAGGGGAAGGAGACTTGTCCAAGTGCTGCTTGTACTATAGCCAGACTGGGGAGATGTTCTGTACAGTGGAGACAGATTTTGAAAAGGGCTAAAGATGTCTTTGGTCCACACTTGAAGATGATGGGATGGGAATGACAATGTAGGCAAAGAACTACAGAAGGCACTTGAGTTTACAGTTGTCTCATAATTGGAACCAAAGAAATGTAAAGGACAGGCTTTTTTTTCTTCTATACATCAAGAAGAATTGAACTATGCTATTTGTTTTTACAACTGTATGTAAACCATAGACCTACCAACACAACATACATATGTTCCAATTTAAGACTCAAAAACAAATGTTTAGATACATATGTACAGATAGAACTGCAGAAGGAAGGGAAGAATGGGCGAGTATAATCTGAAATCAGTGACCCATTAGGAAGAGACACAAATGAGAAAGGAATATTAAAAACAATGAAACTTAAACAAAAAGATTTTCTTTGGCAAACATTTACATGAAAACAAAAAGGGCTTGATTTGTGGTTAATGTTGAACAATGAGCCAGACTTCCTCCTTAGTGACCAATCTTTAGCATCCGACACGAACATTCAAACACGTACACACACAAAGTGAACCAAATTCCAATTTCATGTGGACTCCAAGCTAGAGATGACCGCACGGAAACGTAGCTAATCTGTAAGCGGTGTTGTGCTGGAGGGGCAGCAGACACCGGAAGCAAACAGCGGTGCCATTTTGTCATTGTGACAAGAATGCACAAGAAGATGCAAACACTTCAATGTTGCCACAGTACTAGTTAGCATGCAGTGACTGTACTGAGAATCCAGGAATGAAAACCACAAAGCAGCAGCCAATCAAGAGTTTCAACCCTTCATGTACTGAAATGGACTGAAGGAGGAAGGAAAAAAAAAAAAAAAAAAAAGTCTACAAATCCAATCCAAATCAGGAACAAGAACAGCCACGTAGGCTGCAGGGTTGAGCTGTTAAGGCAGTGGAATGGGACTTGCTATCAGGGCATTAAGGTTATCTATTTTAAGCCAGACTTCGTTAGAGATAGCAGCATGGCCACATCCTCAGGATAGAGTTTTTAATGCACTTCTCCGATCCAAATTAAGCAAAGCAAAGCACAGCACAGGTTTTCTGTACGGACTATCAGAGTTATAACGGCTGACGTATGAGGTATATCAGTCATTGTATATGAGCAAGAAAGAAAAAAAAAAATTAAAGTCCTACATTTCAGTTTTAGCACCTTCAGGAATCAAATAACATGCACTCGACAAACGTCTAAAGTCTGAGAAACAAACTGCTGAGTATTCCTTTACTTGGTACATGTGCAGACCGATAGTAATACAGCATATGTATTTGTGAAAGAACTAGTTGTAAATATGTATGCACACACAGTAGCTTCATAAAAAAAGACTAAAGTGAGGTTGTTCTGTGATCAAAGGCAGGTATATTAAATGTACCGCATGCATACTGTGGAAGAATGAGAAGGGCGCACAGGTCTAACCTCTGTGCCCACTGTGGCCTTTAAGCAGAGGTGAACTGGTGAGCAAGGCTGTGAAACACTGCACAGCACTCTCAGGGAGAGCCGATCAAAACGCAAAAATCAATAAATAAAAAGGCAATCACCATGGCCGTAAGGTCGCAAGACATTAATGCTGGCCGTCCACGGTCAGAAGATTTAGCCCCGTGAACAGTCCATACATTATTCAAGTCAGCAGCACTTCTTCAAATTTTTTACAGAGACTAACGGTTATGTTTTTACTTTTTACAACCATATCTACCATTCATCACTGCAATTAACAATTGACTTCAGAATCAATGCCAAAATCTAGTAGCCCCATCAGCTAAACACCATACTTTTCAATTTTAATAAAGAAAAAAAAATTAAAAGGAAAAAAACAAACAAACCCACAAATAGAAGAAATGTTCCATTTGAAGAACAGAAGATATTATATTAAAGCTCAAAAGCTTGGAATATGATTAGCGTGCTATATAAAAAGTAATGGAAAGACATAAAACTGCAAAATTTAATACAAAATTTAAAGTAAAAAGAAATACGAATAGTGCACTAAAGGTTTACAAATGATGACCAAACTAGATTCGCCAATGAAAGCTCTGAGCCATTTTACTGAAATAATGAAGTATCATTTGTCTCTCCCAAATGAGGAAACGAACAAAACAAAATTGACAAATGTCGTAAAGAAACAAGAATGACGACGGAAACGGACATTTCAATTTTTTTTTTTTTTGTTTTTAGAAGAAGAAGAAGAATCCAAGGAACATTCAAATTTGTTAAACATGGAATGCATGACTAAAGGTAGGGGTAAAAGACAAAGAGACAAATAAACAAAACAAGTGAACATAAGGGGAAAAGGAAGAGGTGGCACTACAATTACAAAAAAAAATTTGATGTAAACTTGAATTTTATTCTTCATGTGTATAGAACAGCTGATTAATCAGGGAAGTGGGGTTTTAAGGGAGTTGAGGGAGAGATGTGGGCAGAAATTGGATGAACGATACTAGGGAGGGAGGGAGGGAGCTGCGAAGGGAGAGGGAGACAAGAGTGCAGGGCATTTAGGGTGCGTCAGGGGTTTTTTGGGGGTGTCCGAGGTTGCCTCTGCGGCAGCCCATTTTGGGCAGGGCGATCCTGCCGGTAGGAGGACACGGAAGGGTGCGCGGGGCCTTTCATGCTGTTTGAGAACTGCGAGTTGGAGGCGTCTCCTTGGCTACGGTCGCCCTGGTGACGCTGATCTCCAGAATAGCGGTAGTTGGTCCGGTTGGAGTTGCGGTCGTAGTAGGAGCTGCCGTTATGGCGCTGACCCGGATAGCCCTGAAATATACGTCTGTTACCCTGGAACACCTTCACCAACACACAGAGAGATGAAGAGAAATGTTAATAAATTCAATGCAATTGTGCATCGTTTTCACATTGTGTACTTATAAATTATATTAAGGACGTTCTCGACCCATTTACTAATTTCCACCCACTAGCTAGCTTCTTCCTCATCGCACGATAGCCACCAACCAGGAAGGATGAAGGCAAGCATGTGCTTCCTCTGAGGCATGTGAAGCCAGCCACTGCATGTTTTCCTAAAAAAACTGCTGCTCATGCTATGTCAAAGGGCTGTTGAACACACTCGGAAGAATGTGCTATACATTAGATCACGTGCCCGCAGTTGGCTAGTTTCGGTTTGACACATGAGAGAGTAATGTTCCTCCCACTGAGAAAGCAGGGGCAATTTTGCACTCTTGGACTCTCTTTCTCTGTGCCCTCTGTTTGTGTGAGCACATGTGAATGTCATATCTGCTGTTGAGGGAAATTTGTGGTTTTGTGCCAGTTACCTGTTTGTGTGGGACGTTGGGGCGACTTGTGTAACCAGAAGCCTGGGGCTGAGCTTGAGGTGGAGCAGGGGCTTCTACAGGGGCAGAGCTAGTGACAGAAGAAGAAGTGGAACTACAGCGAGAGCGATTAGAGTAGCCAGTCTGAGGATGATACACTACAGAGGAAGACAATACAAAGCGACAGGATGTTAACAAGTCCAACAGAACTTTAATACTCTCATGTACTCGGACTGGTCAAAATGCTACCTGATCCAAAGGCCATGACGCTGGCTTTAAGAGGTTCCAGTTCGTAACTGAACTTAACAGCTTTTCCAAGATCCTCATCATACTTCCTTTCGCTCACAAAATGCTGAAATAAACAGAAGAGGTGGGGGGAAAAAAAGGTTACTGTATCTGCGCATACATGTGTACACGTGTGTATATGTGCACACCCATACCTTGATGTCTGCACGGAGTTCTGTTAGCTGCTCTTCAGACATGGAGGCAGACTTGTCAGTGAGTCTCCTCAACTCCTCCGCTCGCTTCTGACGCTTATCCAAGATAGCCACTACACCGGACGAATACAAAGAGCGGTCAACATCACACAAAAACACAATGAAGGAGCTTAGCCTGCCCTTAAGCAGGAAAAAAAAAAAACATCTTGGTGTGTCTATGAACACTTTCAAACACACTAGAAAGAAGGAAGATCATTTCTTCACTGACACTTTGAAATATGTATATGAGAACACAGAATCCAATAATAGAATGGGAACGTGTAGCGAAAATGTGCGAGAGCAAGTATGACTAACCGCGGTTAGCGCATTTCTTCATTCATTGTGGTAAACCTTTCTTATTCGCAAGAGTGCAAATAAATATGCAATAGCACCAAATGCTTTATAAAGCATTATATAAGACTTAAAAGGCAATTTGCAATTCTGCCTGCTCTTCAGACACTTCTAAGCGTTCTCATTCCCCTAAATGATCCCACCCTTCCCCTGCTTAAAGTGCCCATGAAATCAAATTTCAGAGCTTTTCTGTTTTTTTTTTGTTTTTTTTAAATGAGGCTCTTGGCATTGTAGACACAAATATGTTCATATATATTTTAAAAAATAGCAAAAGTGTGTGTGTGTGAGAAAGAGAGAGAGGAGGAAAAAAAAAAAAAAAGGAAAAAAAAAAAAAGAACCCCCCGACCTTTTTAAAAATATCCTTTCGAGATCTTTTTTTCTTTTTTGGAGGCAGGAAATCTTGGAGAAAAAAATGATCACCAACCTGTAATTTTGTATGATTTCGAGGTAATTTGTGTGTTTGAGCTGTCTTGTCAAACATTTTCAGTGCCTTACGTTAACGTTAGCTCATGGCAGCAGTGCTCTGCTAACGCTAGCTTGATGGCTAGCTAGCTGTCTCGCGCGAGCTTAGCGTGTAGCTTAGCTTCCTGTATAGCATAGCATAGCATAGCGAGAGTTAGCGCTACAAAAGTAGGTTCCGTTCTTTTTAAACACACCGAAGCGTCTATGACGAGAGCTCATGAAATATCTAGTTTCTTACTTATATATCTATTTTCGTTAGCGCTTGGCTTCCTTTGCTAATCAGTGATGTAGGCCCAAACGCTAGCATGTCTAGCCAACTAGCTATACTACCTTTGTAAATATTTTTTTTACTTTAACGTTTAATGCAACAATCTGGCTAACGTGCACGCGGCGGTGTTTCTCGTGATGTACACCAAGTATAACGTTTAAAATGAGACGAAACCGAAGCTGACTAGTTTAATGTTAATGTTTAGCTCAGCCACCTGGCCTAGCCGGCTAGCTATCTTGGCTAAAGGTGCTTGTAAGCAAGCTAAGCTGAGTTAGTTAGCAGGCTAGGTCTGAACAATAGACTTCACTAACGCTAGTTTGATCATTTTTCTTTATTTCTTCCTACTCTACTAACCTACAACTTCATGACACGTTTCTGCGTTTTTGTTCATCCGGTTTTTAACAATTTTAGCACATGAATATCAAGTGTGTTTGTCAGTGGGTGCTATTTCAGGTTTGTGGACCGGTTATAATTAGTGCTGTGCCTTGGCATCACTGTTTTAAAACTTATTGACCAGTAAATATACTTTTTTTTCCCGTTTATAAGAAATTTAGATGAGCTACTAATTAGGAATCTGGTTTTATAAGCAATACTATTGCCTGAATACCGTTTTTCTGGTACTTGTTTATGTATCAGATGTGCAACCTTAAGCCCTATTCGGATCGGATTAGTTTCAGGTGGAAGCCTGTAGTGCAGTATTTTTACAAATCTCGGGCAGTAAAATGACGACAATTTGAAAACGCATTCGCACGATTTGTTGCCTCGCAGTTGGGAGGAAACGATGTTTAACTGCTGCTGTTTGGTAGCTCGTGTTTCAGTGACCCTCCTCTTAAACTTGTCCCTGAATTACAAAAACAAAAAATGAATGCTTCTGGTGTACTTTGTGATTTTTATAAATCACGCCTTCGATTTGTCGCTCGAAGCCTGAAATAAGAGCCAGCGTGTGTCTGTTTCTGCCCAGTGCCTCTTCAGACGCCTGGACGTGTGTGTTGGAAAGACTGGGGTTCACGGAAGACCTGCTAGAAACCGTCTCCAGCTGTGGACGTTTTCTTTTGTCTGTATTTGAAAGTTTGAACACTAAAAAATGATTACATACGTCCTGCTAATAAACTAATCTGGTCCGAATAGGGCTCAAGTGTTGAGAGCAGTGTTGGCAGTCATGGTTACTAAAAATGAGTGCAAGTTGTTGACCTTGGTTAATGAGGTGGAAAGGAAGTGCTAGTGCCTCGGTGCGCTCATTTTCACCCATACTGACCTGAGCTCAGTTCGACCCTCCTTGTAACTCTCTCTATCAAAGATGCTGTATTCATAAGATAAGGTTTGTTTTTTGTAGGAAGATCCTGGACTTCCTCGTCTTGTAGAATATTTCCGCAGAGAACAGTTTGGCGTCCGAGTTGCTTTGATTGCTGTCTTTAATCAATACTGAAATACATGTGTAATTAGTGCGTTACTGTTCGCTAGGCTTTCAGCGCGTGGTGCTTTTTACAACTAAATCAGCACGGTATTGATCAGCTTCCAATTCCAGTATTGGAAGCATCAAAGCATCGCTAATCAATAGTGCGGAGACGCGATCACTGATCTCAACATCCTCTAAAACCAGCGACGGAAATTCTACATCGTAGGGTTAGACATAATGGCAGTGGTAGCTCAGTGGTTAAGGTGTTGGACTAGTGATCGGAAGGTCATGAGTTCAAATCCCAGCACTGCCAAGCTATCACTGATGGGCCCTTGAGCAAGGCCCTTAACCCTCAACTGCTCAGTTGTATAAATGCGATATATGTAAGTCACTCTTGATAAGGGCGTCTGCCAAATGACATAAATGTAAATAATGCTAGGTTAAACAACGCAAAAGTTGTTTTTGGTCAGATTAGTGGACTTGGAGCGCATGTTGCGAAGTGAGCTGATTACATGATGACCCAAACGATGGCACGGATTGGCAGAAAAAATACGCTTGCTCCTTCAAGATCACTTTGGAGAACGCTTGTGGTTCTGCGAGAGAGGTTCTCGGCATGCGCCGATCGATTACAAAGCAGAACGTAGGCCTGCGATTAAAGAAAATTACTATCATTTGAGGATCATCATCGTATAATTTGACACCGTGAACACGCAGTTTATGGAATCTGGCTAAGATTTTATTGAGGTCATGTGTTGTAGACTAGTATTAATCCTCAAAGATGGTTGAAGTCACAGCTTTGTTGCAGATGTTTTATGCAAAACGTCAGCGGCGCGATTCTTGTTTACGTCACGCCGGTTTTTCACGTTTCAAATTCGCGTGCGTTCATATTCACGGAGCTTTTACTCGCCTTAAAACCCTTCTAATACATTTTTAAGGAAATATTTATTACTCGGTATACGCCTGCTTTTTTTGCGCAACGTCTCAACATGCTTACTCGACTACGTGTTGATGTGTGCGTTCTCTTTTCTTTAAGCAAGATTAGCATTTTCTTTGTAGAGAGAAATAGTCACGTCTTGTATCAAGTATCAAAACTAGACATCTGAGCATTTTGTGTAGTTTGTCACCACTTCTCTTTTTCTAATCTGAGCTTCAAGAAAAAATTAATATGGCTTCCTGTTCCAACAAAGTTCTCATCATCTGTAGTGTTACAGCACTGCAGGATTTGCGTTACATCTGAACTTGAAGGTTTACATTTAGTAGGAATGCTTTTGTGCTGTGTATTTAATTGCGTGATCTTTTAACAGATGCAGTTTAGTTTCAAGTCATTTTCCTGCCTTTTTGTCACGTATTCACGTTCTTCTTTCTCCCCCTTTCAAATTCGTCCAGATGTCAAATCCACACTCGCACTGAGGGACTGCACGTCGCATCACGAACCACCGGGACAGACCTTTTCCGGAACACACGGACACTTTGGCGCCTGTGGGGGGGGAGGGGAGCAGAAGTAACCTATCACTGAAGTGACTAAAGGGGAATAATGGTGATTTTGCGCCGGGCTCGGCCGCCTGCTTCCGCCCCGACCAGCAATGAATCTTGACTCGCTCTCGCTGGCTTTGTCTCAAATCAGCTACCTGGTGGACAATTTAACCAAGAAAAACTACAGAGCCAGCCAGCAGGAAATACAGCATGTGAGTGTTTCATTCACACTCTGATAACTGGTTTAGTGTGACTTTTTTTTTCCCCCTATGAGGTGAACACGCATCACACTTTTCATCTCATTTCTTCATTTCAGTAGCGACTGTACGTACTACTGAATGTGTGGCAATACTTAAGTCAGACGCCTCCGTATTAATCTTGAGCTGTACACCGAGCACTACAGACGGCAGGATGTGGAACGTGGTGCTTGGATCTCACCCCAAGTCTCCATTCTTGGTGCACTTTGTACCACACTTTGAGTTGAGGATTAAGGAGCAGTACATGCGCAGTGTACCGTTTCCTGCACGATCTAACACACACAATCAAATTGCAGACAAATTACAGATCACCTAAACAGCAGTCGTGTCAAAGAAGTCCTCTCGCGCACACGTTTATGACACGCGTAACCGCACCGGACACGCACAGGTCGGCACAGAGATGTCAAGCCGTTTAAATAAAGTTTTTCCCTTGTCCAGTACGAAGCTTCATGTTCAGTGGCGGAAATGTTGCCTCCGCGTGGAACTCGAGTCACGGTTCTTCAATATTCGCTAAGCAGAAACGGACTCCCTCACCGACACGGTTTGCATGTGAACATTAGCCCAACGTTCTATAAAGCCATGGCCGGAAAGATTTAAATCACGCCCAGCAAATATTTTATCCAAATTAAATTCCACGGCGCATTTCAGCACATTTTTTTTTTTATTTTGTGTGGTTATTAGAACCAAAGGGTTCTCTGATCCTGCCACATCAGATCCACGTTGGCGTTCTGTATAGGCTGGATTGGATCACGTCTGCTTAAATAGTGAAGCTCAGGAGCACAATAACAAATATAAAATCTTAGAAAAAGTGCAGTGTGCGTCTGAAAACTGTTAAGGTTGACCAGCTAACTAACTGGTTATGAGCAAATAAATCGCGCTCCTTGCACGAGAAGTTCATTTTAAAAAGTAGAAGTAGCGTAAAAGTGATGCGTTTTTTTTTTTTTCTTCTTTTTTCTTTTTTTTTATTTTTATTAAAGCAAATCAGATACTTCATGTAGTTTATTGCTTTTCGAACTGTTTTAATGCAAGAACGTTTCATTTTTGGGAAGGTTGCTGATACCAGGATGGAAATCAAATGATTAGTTAACGCTGTGATGAACATGAACACGCTCATTCACACACTCGTTCTCTCTCTCTTTTAGATTGTGAATCGTCACGGCCCTGAGGCAGACAGACATTTATTACGCTGTCTCTTTTCCCATGTGGATTTCAGTGGCGATGGTAAAAGCAGTGGCAAAGATTTCCACCAGGTAACCTGTCTTATGGTGATTGAACCACAACCCCCTCACCCCCCCCCCCCATGTTAGTGCTTTTGTAATAATAGATTTTTTTTCTTTCAGCAAAATTAAGTGTTCGGAATTCAACCAAAGAGATAAAAACACAAACGTAATGCCTGAAATTTTTAAGCAGTACGTCACATGATGGTTTAAGAAAGTGTACTGCAGCCAGTGTGACTAAACATTCAGTGACTCGTCTAATGTTGCCAGGTTAGGCAGGATCCCTCACGTTCCATTTTTACCCTTGAGCAGGTAGTTATATTTGTACAAGTTTAATTTATTGTAGGGCTTGTTGCCATTTGGCATATGGTGCAACCTGGTTTGAAAATTGTCACGTGTTGTACTAGGAACAGGTAATATGATGTATCGATATTGCCATAAATTGCACACTTCTGAGGTATTGTCTGTATATTTGTTCTATAAATTTTTTGGTTTTTTAACATTTCTGTTATACTGGCAGGTTTTAAGTGATCTTGTATATCCTGATGCACATTATGTATTTGAATTAGGTGATGCATACTTCGCTATGTTCAAAATATTGTGAATAGTATACAAGCTTCTCGTTTTGAGTCTCGTACGCTGTTTTTGTCTGTCTGTCTTCAAAGACACAGTTTCTGATCCAGGAGTGTGTGTCCCTTATCACGAAGCCAAATTTTATTTCAACTCTCTGCTACGCCATTGACAATCCTCTGCACTATCAGAAGGTACGCATGTCCCTCTTTTTTTTTTTTTTTTTTTTTTTTTTTTTTTTTTTTTAAAAAAAAGAAAAGAAAGCGTCTCTAGTCGAGTGTTGCCGAGCACGTTGATTCAAACTGGTCACGGTTATTTCCTTTCTCTTTTCTATCTCTGTGATTCTCAAGAGTTTGAAGCCATCGCCACATTTGTTTCCTCAACTGAGTAAAGTTCTCAAACTAAGCAAGGTTCAAGAGGTAAGAAGCTTTAATTGGTGTACAGGTCTGCGCTGTGACGCACACGGCTCCTTTCATAGCTGATGTCGTGTCTTGAGTGTATGATGTGTTTTGTGTTGGACCAGGTGATCTTTGGTCTCGCTCTTCTGAACTCGAGTAACGCAGACCTTCGAGGGTTTGGTAGGTGTTCTGTTATTTCCTTTGTTTTAGCAGTTTTAATAACATAAATGTAGCACTTGTAGTTTAAAGCTATGCAGCTGAGTGTAGAGGAGAAAGAATTGACCATTTTTCTTTTCTTCCCGCGCTACATCGTAGCGGCACAGTTTGTGAAGCAGAAGCTGCCAGACCTCCTGCGCTCGTACGTGGACGCCGACCTCGGAGGGAGCCAGGAAGGTGGCTTCCAGGACATTGCCATAGAGGCTCTGCACCTGCTGCTCTCGCATCTTCTGTTTGGGCAGAAAGGCTCCAGCGGAGTCGGGCAAGAACAGATCGACGCCTTCCTCAAAACCCTGTGCAGAGGTACACGGCCTTACTGGTTTTACACACCTAGAAGGTTCCGATCATTAAGCATCAAGCGTCGCACGCTTTACTCAAACGGCGCTGCCGTGCCGCTGTGTTTCAGATTTCCCGCAGGAGCGTTGCCCTGTGGTGCTTGCACCACTACTGTACCCTGAGAAACGGGACATTCTCATGGACAGGATCCTACCAGACTCTGGAGAGTTAGTCAAGACCAGGATGGAGAGTTCCCTCGCGGACTTTATGCAAGAACTTGGCTATGGCTTTTGCGCAAGGTGCTTTTATTCAGCTTGAACTTGAAGTCTGCGTGTGTCTGTTCTATGTATCGTCACTGAAGGTGTAACACATCTGCTTGTGTGTTTAGTGTTGATGAATGTAGGAACATAATCCTGCAGTATGGCGTGCGTGAGGTGACGGCCAGCCAGGTGGCCAGAGTGCTGGGCATGATGGCCCGCACTCACTCTGGCCTTTCCGATGGAATCGCCCTACAGGTAGAACCAAAAAAAAAAAAAACCAACCCTACACTCTCACTACAGTGTCTAATATAACTGATCGCATTTTGAGCTTGTTACTAATCGCATGTTCTCGCTGCAGTCCATCTCGGCTCCAGGCAGCGGGATCTGGAGCGACGGGAAAGACAAAAGCGACAGCTCTCAGCCGCACACCTGGAATGTTGAAGTTCTGATTGACGTAGTTAAAGAGCTTGTAAGTCCTTTTCACTGCTCTCTTGTTTCACAAACTATAAGACGCCGGTTTATGGTGAAATCTACTCCGAGTGTTCATCAGTGGGTTTTAATAATCGTTGACTGTTTTCTGTCAGAACCCCAATCTGAATTTTAAAGAGGTCACATACGAACTGGACCATGCAGGCTTCATGATCCGGGACAGTAAAGGGCTGCAGATTGTTGTGTATGGTATACAGAGAGGCCTGGGTATGGAAGTCTTTCCTGTGGACCTCATCTACAGACCATGGAAGCATGCTGAGGGACAGGTAAAAGACCATGATTCAGTTTTCAAACACTTTGATCCTTGTGTAAGTGTCGTATTTAAATAAAGGACACATTGTGTGTGTTAAGTGTGTAGGTTATGTCTATGAGGCACTTGGTGGTTCTTTCTGTGACTAAGTCATAAGTTGTAGAAGGTCATATTTAAACTGTTATGGCGTGAGTATACTTCACTTTCTCTATGCGTACGTGTGCGCACACAGCTATATCTTGTGTACATCTGGGGGATGAAAAGAGGCGTCCACTAGACGGCACATCAGAACCAAATCATGCTAATGTGTTAGGGTTCCCGGTCAGATTGTGATGTTAAGCAATTTGTGCACACCAACTTTATACAAACTGGCGAGCTACAATTCTCTTTAAAAACTTTATACTGTCGGCATGACTGTCATGATCTGCTTCTCACATCAGTATAGTTAAAAGTATTTACTAAACTGGAAAGCCCAGAAGACTGGAAATCCTCAGCAGGTAGTTGAACAGCCTTGTGGGTAATGTAGGAAACTGTTAAAACAATGCACAAAATATAGCAACATGTAGAAAGGTTTTTAAAACTAACATTTTCATTGTGAAGTAAATCTTAATATATATCTGCTATTTTAATTAGAATATATTGACATGCAAGTCTTTTAAGGTGTCCTTGCCCTAATAATAATGTCCTTTAATAAGGTATAGCGTTGATCTGATATTGGTGTAATTGAAACGCATTTCATCCTCTTCTTGGTCGTTCTTTCCAGCTCTCCTTCATCCAGCAATCTTTGATGAGTCCAGAGGTATTCTGCTTCGCTGATTACCCCTGTCATGCCGTTGTCATCGACATCCTCAAAGCTCCACCTGAGGATGACAACAGGGAGATAGCCACATGGTCCGTATCAGCAGCTCATGATAGTCGTGCAGTCTCTTTGTGTAAATTAGTCATGCTAGTATAATGTACGTGGTGTTTTAAATCGACTGTTCTATGGCGTCCCACAGGAAGAGCCTGGACCTTGTGGAGAGTCTGCTGCGACTGTCTGAGGTGGGCCAGTACGAGCAGGTGAAGCAACTCTTCAGCTTCCCTATCAAGCACTGTCCGGACATGCTGGTACTGGCACTGCTGCAGATCAGCACGTCCTGGCACACACTGCGCCATGAGCTCATCTCAACACTCATGCCCATCTTCCTGGGCAACCACCCCAACTCTGCCATCATCCTACATTACGCCTGGCACGGGCAGGTAGGAACACTGTTCAGTGCTTGGTTTAGTTCTTCTGCTTACTTTCAAGTGATCTCGGAAAATCCTCATCCCCTCACCAGCTTACTGGGTGATTTAAGATTATGAAGATTAAAATGGGGAAAAAATGTCATGAGCGACTTTAAAATTAAACATGAATTTGCTGCGCCTTTGATCAATTATAAAGCATGCTAGTTTGGGTGCTTATACGCAAGGCTACTAACCAATCCTTAATGAGGTCAGCTGATGTTGGTGACTTACAGCTAACTTGTAAACAGCTTCCTGTATTTCTTTCCATTGTAGTGATGTACAGGCATTGTTTGTTGTTGGAAGCAGGGTTGTTCTTGTATCTGATTTGTAACGGAAGGCTTCTTTTCTGTCCTGTGATTTAGGGCCAGTCGCCATCCATTCGGCAGCTCATCATGCACTCGATGGCAGAGTGGTACATGAGGGGTGAGCAGTATGACCAGGCCAAGCTCTCGCGCATCCTGGACGTGGCTCAGGACTTGAAGGTGCAGCCACTGCTCTCTCACGCTCTTCAAACAAACGTTAATTTGCAGTAACCTGCCTGTTCACACCCTGCTTTTATTTTTGCTTTCCAGTCTCTATCGATGCTGCTAAATGGTACTCCGTTTGCCTTTGTTATTGACCTTGCTGCACTTGCCTCGCGCCGTGAATACCTCAAACTAGACAAATGGCTGACAGATAAAATTCGAGAGCACGGGGTAAGTGCGTGTGCACGCGTGAATCCTACGACCAGTGCTGGGTAGATGTGACCCTGAGAGATAACTTGTCTGAACCGTGCTTTCTGTCATAGGAGCCGTTCATTCAGGCTTGCGTAACTTTCCTGAAGAGACGATGTCCCACCATCATGGGAGGACTCGCGCCGGAAAAAGACCAGCCAAAAAGTGCACAACTGCCTCCGGAAACATTGGCTACTATGCTGGCCTGTCTGCAGTCCTGCGCAGGGTGAGAAATATGGCAACTTGATTGTCTCCTGCTGAACGCACACTACCCTGGTTTCGTCAGTGAGGTTTGAAATTCTCAGCGATAAATCTTGTGTGAGCAAAAACAGCCACGAGTATCAGCCTGTCAGTCTGATGATAAACTACTGTAAGCACACTATTTATTTTACAAGTCATTTTGCCCCATCATACCTAAATAATTGGCAACAACAAAAATAAAATCTGATTCCTGGTGACACACAGCACAAAAATATTCATGTTGCGTTGCACTAAACTTCCACTTCTTTGTTGATCAGACAATCCTTGTTGACAGCATCTCAAACCTGACTTCCCCCTCATTTTTATCATATTTCCCTTTTTTCTTTTCTGTAGACTGCATTGTAGAAACAACCACCATAGCAGCCAGCTTCATTTTCAATTTCTCATTTTCATGAAATTAGATGCTTAGTTATGGATCTCCTACGATTGTGTAGTGCGAGAGCCTCTTCTGCGAGCCTTTCTGTAACGTGCAGACTGCTACAAACATTTTGCAAGTGATGAGTCGTGTAGTGGGAACAGTACAGTGAGATCAAGATTGAAAAGTGGTGTATGAATTATAGAAAAAATTCTTGGGTGTTTTGATGTATTGTTTAACCGTGTTCGTTGTGCTTCATCATCATCGATGTCAGGAGTGTGTCACAAGAGCTGTCCGAGACAATCCTGACCATGGTGGCCAACTGTAGCAATGTGATGAACAAGGCTCGCCAGCCTCCACCAGGAGTCATGCCAAAGGGCCGGGCACCCAGCACCAGCAGTCTGGATGCTATTTCCCCGGTAAGGGTTTGCTGTGCCAGGATGCCAGCCTTGTAGTTAATTGTCAGAAATGTAACCTTTGCTGTGGCGATGTCAGAGTGACCTCTCCATTCTGTGATCCAGGTGGACCCTCTCACTGCGATGGGCTCCCTCAATCTGGGCGGCTCGGCCACTACTCACACGCAGAACATGCAAGGCTTCCCCACGCCTCTGAGTTCGGCCTTCAGCAACCCTCAGTCCCCTGCCAAGGCCTTCCCCCCTCTGACCAACCCCAACCCCAGCACGGCCTTCGGGGGCATCAGCAGCCTCTCCTCGCAGCTCCCAGGTACAACTTCATAACGCTAATGTTACATGTCACACTAATTGTCTAATCTTTGCACTTTATTAAATTACGTGCTTACCAGTATAATGCTTTCAATGAAAAGAAACCTAGGTATATTTCAACCTTTTGTGGTGTCGTATTTGTTTACTCAAAGCTCCATACTAGCTCGATTTGATCAGAAGCGCTTCTCATGTTAGTGTTGTAAAAGATGAAGGGTTGACTAGTCCTGGGAGGGAAAAATCCATGTCTTGCTTTGGATTGGATCTTGTATCAGATTGAATTGAGTGGTAACTTGCGCAATAACTTTTGTTACCGAGCTGAATATATTAGTCTCAAAGGGTCAGATGTGGTCTCTAGTGAGAATACATGTCTAGAGACACTGGAGAAATCTGGATAGTGAAGAAATTCATATTTAAACTTCAAAGCCAGTGCAATACCTTTTGGAGGTGGAGGTGAAATGCCCTATTCGGACGGGATTATATTTACATGAGGTTCTGGGGTAATTTACATTTTACAGCTGCTACTTTCCTTTTATTTCCGGCCATGTTTGTGTTTTTCTCTGTCCTCCTCTGAGGGAAAGTGTAGGTCAAATTATGTACTTTTTTTATCATTTTAATCCAGATACACGTTCATAATTTAAAATTTGCTACTTGCCGTATTTTATTTTGTAGTGTGCATATCGGTGACCATCCCTCACCCCAGATATTAAACACTTCCTGAATGGCAAAACAAAAAAATGTAGAAGAGTTCCTCAACTGTATACTCGTTCTGTGCAGTTAAGCTTCAGCTCTGCACATTACCTGGGTGAAAAAAACTTCTTTTGCAGAATAGAGTTGGGTCTTCTCCGAAAGTTAAAAGTGCACAAATTGGAGATTGTGGTGGGGTTTTGCAGTACTGTGGGTGTAGAAGCAGTTCACTTCTTGTTGATGGGATGAGAATTGGAAAGACTTCTGGCCATGTACAAATACTTAACACAATAAAAATGGGACATTTTCGCTGCAGCACAGTGGACTTGCACAAGACCCAGTACTAGAAAAAGTAGGGATGTTGAATAAAAAGTACACACAAAGTTCAGCATATTTCCAGTTTCCAAAAAAAAAAAAAAAAAAAAGAGCGGTTGTTCAGGTATAATAGTCTATGACGTAGCACCTTCGGTTCTCTCAGGCATTTCTACGGTTTATGTATCACTATATTGTAACCACTTCCATTATATAAACGACATCACCTTATCCTCAATATCTCAGAAATGTGTTGATCTAATTCATCACAATGTCAGTATTGGGTCAACCACATTGTCCCGCCCTACTGTCGAGGCCTTTGGGCTTGAACTATTGTTATACAAATGTTGTGTAATTAATGCAGTGATTATTGGTGGTTGAGTTGGACCTTGGTCAAGGTCACATAGACTGTGCAACCTGCTTCACACTCATTACAAAACCTACCGCACATTAAAGCACTAGCCAACCAAAACATGAACTCAGTTAAATAATGAACAGGTGCCAAGCAAAAACCACAAAGTACTACCTTCCACCAGTACTTATTCTGTGGTTCTGCTTCATATCTCAGGAGTGAGTACTCGTCTTCAAAGCCCTTGAAGAATTTTTCTTGAAGCTACTGCTTATATATGCCCGAGGTAACAAAATGTAATATGACCCCAACGCCAAGGTCAAAATTTTGATAAGACGGCCTAGTACTGGCAGTTAGCCACTATTCATATTTTCTTTTTGAGTATATATATGTCCAGGCAGCTCACTTTAAATGCATTCATGAAGCCCTCAGCCAAGCAGAATGACCAGTCTCTTGCATTGACCGTGAAAAATGTCTAAGGTTGTAGCTTGTTTGCTTGTTTCCAACTGGGGATTATCTGTTCGCTCAGGTCCGTTGAGTTCCGGCAGCTTAAGTGGGATTGGTTCAGGCTTGGGCATGCCAGCAGTGAGCAGCGACCCGTTCGGCCCGCGGAAGATGAGTACACCAGGGCTGAACCCGCCCACGTTCCAGCATTGTAAGTTGAAGCTCTATAAGTGGTGGTGGGACTGAGAGAGCCTGGAGCCTCAGCTGCGTTTCCTCGAAATTTCAAAATACCACCCAGACTTAATATGCGTTCACTTATCACGAGTTTCACATTTTGCTCAGTTTGAACATGCAAAAATCAGACCTGTCGTAAGAGGAGACGCAGATCAGTCTACATTACTACTATATTTTTCTTAGCAACCAGCTTGGCTTGAGGTCTTAAACTGGATTTTATTTTCCTCTGAAATTTAAAAAAAAAAGTTGTTTGCCAGGAATCAGTTGCTTATTTGCATGTGTTGTCTGCTTTCTGTGGTTACTTTTATAACCGTTGCTAAAAGATCATTTAAGAGCACTATTTCTTTCTTTTTTCTTTTTCTTTTTTTTTTTCTTTTGGCCTGTTAGCTGACCTCTCTCAGGTGTGGCCCGAGGCAAACCAGCACTTTAGTAAGGAGATCGATGATGAGGCCAACAGCTATTTCCAGAGAATCTACAACCACCCCCCTCACCCCACCATGTCTGTGGATGAGGTGAGGCAGCATACTCAATCACCAAGATTGTTTGGTTTTTTAAAAAAAATTTTTTTTTTTAACGTTTCACAACAGTCTTACATTTTCATCCCTGCATTCAAAAACCAGGATCTTGAGGATACGAGTACTTGAAATGCAATGAATTGTTTTTCATACCTGCCTCTCTCAGGTGCTGGAGATGCTACAGAGGTTTAAGGACTCCAACATCAAGCGGGAGCGGGAGGTGTTTAACTGCATGCTTCGCAACCTTTTCGAGGAGTACCGTTTCTTCCCTCAGTACCCAGACAAAGAGCTGCACATCACCGCCTGCCTGTTCGGGGGCATCATTGAAAAGGGCCTGGTTACCTACATGGCCCTTGGGCTCGCCCTACGATACGTCCTGGAAGCCTTGCGCAAGCCCTACGGCTCCAAAATGTATTACTTCGGCATTGCTGCGTTGGATCGGTTTAAGAACAGGTAAACGTCTGTGTATATTTTTTTCCCCCTAGAGTAGGTATGTTATTTAGGTAATTTACCACAGGACTGCTATTAAGTTACCGATTCTGATTAGTTTATTCATTTCGGATCAGAGGTTTGTGTTACTGCGCCCGTTCCTCTACATTTTGATAATTTGCATATACACCACGTAAATAAATTTAAAGTATTGTTCTTATGGTGAAATTATTCCTGTGGTATAAGTGGAAACAAACACTTTGGGATGTGCTACTATTGTTGAATTAACGTCAGACTGCCCTACACCAATCTATCATTAATTATGTTCCTGCCCTCAAATGTTTATTTCCTTACTTTAAGCACTTCCTCAGGTATGTTGTGCTTAGAGGCATGTTATAACGTTCATTGAAAGTTAAAAGTAGAACAGTTCGTTAGGTTTCTTCAGTACTTGATTGCTCATTTTTGTTTTTGCAGATTGAAGGACTACCCACAGTATTGTCAGCACCTGGCCTCCATAGGCCATTTTCTGCAGTTTCCTCACCATTTGCAGGAGGTAAACAGGTTTCTTCTACTCATGAGTTACTCTTAATTGCTGTGGTTCATATTGGAGTTGTTGGATTTCATGTCATTTCTGAGGGGGGAAAGATGCATTTAAAGCCACTGTTACTTGCGATTTGAATGTACTTGATGTCAATTCTTGTCTGCATGTTCATGTGTACAGTATATCGAGTATGGCCAGCAGTCCCGTGATCCTCCAGTGAAGATGCAGGGCTCCATTACCACACCAGGCAGCCTGGCTCTGGCTCAGGCTCAGGCCCAGTCCCAGCCTTCTAAAGCCCCTCAGCCTGGCCAAGCCAGCACTCTAGTGACCACCACAACAACCACCACCACCATCGCCAAAACCTCCACCATCACCAGGCCCACTGCAGTAGGTTTTAAGAAGGATATACCAGTGAGTAGACTTCATCGGGATGTGTGCATTCAAGAATAAGGCCCCAACCGGCGTGTGCGGATGTTTTTGAAAACATAGTTTTTACAGCTCCGTTTTCGAAAATTTTCTCGTCCACACACAATCGATTGTGAAACATTTGACAAAATGAGCATGCCAGCCTGTTGACGGTGTTATAAGCTTGTGTCGAATGTTATGCACATGGCAGTAGAAAAGGATAAACGCTGCAAATAAAACGCCAAACATGTCCAAAGGTTCATTCCTTCATCTTCATTCAACCTCTTTGTCCTGGTTCTGGTTTCAGCTGGCTAAAAGATCTCAAAAAATGCATCCAAGGTTTCCCATGTATGGATGATGATGATGAGGTTTACTAGGGACTACACTTGGGTCTTCTCCAGAATCTCTGTTAGTGGTGTGCCTTGTAACAGTTCAGCTCATAGCTCATTCTGATGGCTCCACAAAGGTGCAAACACATGATCAAATACTATAATCAGTTCGCGTGTCATGGAGGCCCAGCACATTTATAACGCACGCAAATTGATGCTGGGACATCAGCGTTTTCAAAACCAAGAAAAAAGTTTGACAACAACTTCACCTTAGAGGGTTGGTTTTTTCTTTCCTTTTTTAATGTTTTCAGTGACCTAAAAGAAGAACTATGTTTTCAGAAATATCTGTACATGTGCGTGGCCTAAACGAATGGATTCGTTCATTCAGAACATTCATTTCTATTGTGGTTTTGAGAGTCAGAGGAGGAAAACAGCAGAGTGCCAAAGTCTCACCTAAATTGTGGTGACGGAAGACATGCTATGAGAGAGTTCTTAGAAATATGTTTGCTTTTGCTCTGCAGCCTTCAATAAACACGACGAACATCGACACGCTACTGGTGGCTACAGACCAAACAGAAAGGATCGTGGAGCCTCCAGAGAACATACAGGAGAAGATAGCTTTCATTTTCAACAACCTTTCCCAGTCCAACATGACTCAGAAGGTAGAATTATCACTAGTTTTAATATTTTCCTTACTCTCTGATGGGATGGGATGTCGGGCAAATTTGTGTTTGTGTACAGGTTGAAGAGCTGAAGGAGACTGTGAAAGAGGAGTTTATGCCCTGGGTGTCTCAGTACCTCGTGATGAAGCGTGTCAGCATCGAGCCAAATTTTCACAGCCTTTACTCCAACTTCCTTGACACGCTGAAGAATCCGGAGTTTGTTAAAATGGTTCTGAATGAAACTTACAGAAACATTAAGGTAATGTTATAACTAAGACCTACTAATTGGTTGACGTATTGGTCGGCTTAAATAGGTTTGGGCATGATGTCGTTTCCACATTTGTGCACTTTTTGTTTAGGTTCTCCTGACCTCTGACAAGGCAGCTGCTAATTTCTCTGATCGATCCCTGCTGAAGAACCTGGGCCACTGGCTTGGCATGATCACCCTGGCTAAGAACAAACCCATTCTCTATACTGTGAGTTGTTTTAAATCAGTAAAAGTGTCTGGCTATGGAAGAAATTTGACCATGTAGCACGTCTTGATAACCTTAATACTGTGTTGCTGTGTAGGATTTGGAGTTAAAATCTCTGTTATTGGAGGCTTATGTGAAAGGCCAACAAGAGCTGCTATACGTGGTCCCGTTCGTGGCTAAAGTCCTGGAGTCCAGTCTGCGTAGTGTGGTATTTATCTATCAATTTCCTGTTCATATTTTTTTCTGTATGTTCTGCATGTCCGTCTGGTAGAGAAGGAGACTATTTAAGTAATTGAGCACTTGAGGGTGTACTGTTATAGGAAGAAAATCAATTACATCACCCTGACTTGATATTTTCTTTCTTTAATTGCACTGAAACTGGAGACACTTTTCATAAATATTATATAGACGTCACTATACAGAAATGCTCCCCATATCAATATCAGTGGACCAATCAGATTTGAGAATTCAACTGTGATGCTTTGTAGAGATAAGGAGTCTTGTTTGGGTTTTTTTTTTTTGGTGGCTAAAACAATTTCCCCCCCCCTTTTTAAATTAAAAATTATTATTATTTTTTTATTTTTTTTATTTTTTATTTTTTTAAATAAAGGTTTTCAGACCACAGAACCCATGGACCATGGCCATCATGAACGTATTAGCTGAGCTACACCAGGAGCATGATCTGAAGGTTTGTGAATTGTCGAGTAGATGTGTCTGAGCATTATCCTACACTGCAAATTCAGTCTAAAGCTAATCGCAGTAATTTTCTTGCGCCCACTCCACAGCTAAACCTGAAGTTTGAGATCGAGGTGCTGTGTAAGAACTTGTCTCTCGACATTAATGACCTGAAACCTGGGAACCTGCTGAAAGACAAAGAGAAGCTGAAAAGTCTGGAGGAGCAGCTGTCTGCACCAAAGAAGGAAACAAAGCCACCTGAAGAAATGCTGCCAGTAATCACTTCAGGTACAAGGCGCATCATACCTGTTTAGTACTTGTACTTACGCCAGTTCTCGCTTTACCTTCTCAAAATTAAATACGATGCCATGAAAACACTTTCAAGTGTTATGGATAATATGACAAATTTAGCTATCTGGCTTACATGTCTTGAACTTGGCCTAAGTAAGTGCACCCTGGGTCTGGTTTAAAGTGTTCATTGACTTTTCTTGGCCTGGACTGTTCATGTTTTTTATACAACATTAAATTTTTACTTTTTTTTTTTCCCCTTCACAGCTGCTCCTTCGGTTCCTGCTGCAACAGCGACCACCGCTACCACGGGGCCGCCCACGCCACAGTTCAGCTACCATGACATCAATGTGTATACACTAGCGGGCCTGGCACCCCACATTAACATCAACAGCACTGTAAGTGTATTTGCAGTCCTTATTGATAATTCATCGACCGATTCGATTCCACCGAAAGTCTATATTCAGGTTATAATCATGCCATGGAATTGTACCGCTGTCATGCATCTTGCGACGCATTCAAATGAAACTCAAGTGCTGTCAGTGGAGAATGGGCTTGTCTTCATTTGAAGAATGACGCTTTTGTTTTGTTTGGAAGAACAACAATGCAAAAACTTAATCTGGAATGTAGAGATGACCCACTGTGATTTAGTACCGATTTCCACATTGTGCAGCCGTAATAAAATATTTGTGGTTTTTGCCAATTACTTTTGTGGTTATAAGACAGAATTCAGAGTGATGTGATGAGATTGTCTGTAAAATGGGTAGCCTTTTTATAAAGAGGCTTATCTTTGGCCTGTGTTTTTGAGTTGGTGCCGCTTTCTGATCCTGACAGATCCCGCTGCTGCAAGCACACCCCCAGTTGAAGCAGTGCGTCCGGCAGGCGATCGAGCGTGCCGTTCAGGAGCTCGTTCACCCCGTGGTGGACCGCTCCATCAAGATCGCCATGACCACATGTGAGCAGATCGTCAGGAAGGACTTTGCTCTCGACTCTGAGGAATCACACATGCGTGTGGCCGCCCACCACATGATGCGCAATTTGACTGCCGGAATGGCCATGATTACCTGCAGAGAGCCACTTATTAATAACATCACCGCCAACCTGAAAAACACTTTCGCTGCCGCCCTCAGGGTACATGTATTTCATAACTTGTACATAATTAGAATGTTCTTTTGATTACACACCATAGTGTCTTTTTTCTGCGTGTAAGCACTGTGCAACTCTGACACTGTACAGGCTCCCACACCCCAGCAGAGGGAAATGATGGACGAGGCGGCTAACCGCATTGCTCAGGATAACTGCGAGCTGGCCTGCTGCTTCATTCAGAAGACTGCTGTGGAGAAAGCTGGACCGGAGATGGACAAGAGATTGGCCACTGTAAGACTTTCATGCTCGCTTAGCTGAAAATGTGCTTTAAATCATACTAGATTTAATCAACTTTGTGCCCCAAATGTGTAACCTATGGTGCTGTGCGTGTTGTGCTTGCTTCAGGAGTTTGAGCTGAGGAAACATGCTCGTCAGGAGGGCCGACGCTACTGCGACCCCATGGTGCTCACCTACCAAGCAGAGCGTATGCCAGAGCAGATCCGCCTTAAGGTGCGTTTTCCCTTTAACAAGCGTATGCTGGTTACAGAATCAAAAGCCGTATTTTTCATAGATATGTATTTTCTAGGTGATTTAATGATCATATTTGTCTAAACCTACCTCTGTTGTGCAGGTGGGTGGTGTGGACCCTAAGCAGCTGGCTGTTTATGAGGAGTTTGCCCGTAACGTGCCAGGCTTCCTGCCAAGCAATGATCTATCTCAGCCCACTGGATTTCTGGCCCAGCCTATGAAGGTGCGTACAAAATTAACTCCTCGCTGCTTCTGTTGGGGTTTGTTTTGGGTAAAATTATGCACATTCATGCTTTGAGTATACAAAAGCAGGATTTGCTCTACCTGTTTAAGTGACATGAACTTGCAAAATGAATCACAGCTCAAATACTCTTATTAAAAAGATTTTACAACATTTATGCATCTTATGTTGGCTTGTACCAATTTTAGTCATAGTTGCCAACAATACTAAAAGGAAACCTTATAAATATAACACAGGTGTGCTGTATTGGTGATATTGCTTAAAATATTTTAGATTCAGTAATTAAAGTTTAAAAAGATTGCAGTATAACTTTTAAATCTTCATGTGTCTCTTGTGCATTAGCAGCAGCAGGCGTTGCCTACGGATGACATGGCTCACATCTATGATAAGTGCATCTCTGACCTGGAGCAGCACCTGCATGCCGTCCCTCCAGCGTTGGCCATGAACCCACAAGCCCAGGCCCTGCGCAGCCTTCTAGAGGCCGTGGTGATGGCACGAAACTCCCGCGATGGCATCACTGCACTGGGCCTGCTGCAGAAAGTGAGTTGAAATGCAGAGTCTAAAGTTGAGGCTTTTAAAGCATTGCCATATTTTAATATTTGTCTATTATTTTTCATTACTTTCTTTCTTTCCTTTTTTTTTTTTGTTTTGTTTTTAAACCTATATTGTGTCTCTCCAGGCTGTTGAGGGTCTATTGGATGCCACCAGCGGTGCTGATGCTGAATTGCTGATGAGCTACCGAGAGTGCCACCTGCTGGTGCTGAAGGCACTCCAGGACAGCCGTGCTTATGGGCCACAATGGTGCAACAAGCAAATTACCAGGTCGGTTGTAAACCCATGACGATCAGAATAAGCTAGATAGGTTTACGAATTAAGATTATGCATGTAAAAGAGTAGAAATAAAGCATTCTAAAAGATTTTTGTGGTCACTGAAAAATTAGGGAAACAACTGGAAATGTACCAACTAGCATCGACTCCTCTCGATTCTGAAAGAGAGTTGTGTAGTGTCTCAGTGGGGGTATGTGCTCTTTTAAAATGCTACAGGTGCCTGATCGAGTGCCGTGATGAGTACAAGTACAATGTGGAGGCAGTGGAGCTCTTGATCAGAAATCACCTAGTCAACATGCAGCAATATGACCTGCACCTTGCACAGGTAAGGTTCATTTATGCATGTCCCTGTCTTTTTGTACCCTGGCTGTTGGAGCGTGTCTAAGTGATTTAGCCAGGATTGATGTTAATTTGAATGAAACTGGTATTTTTCCTGCATCAGAACAGATGCATCGTACCTTTTGGTTTAATGCGTGCTTCTCTTTCCAGTCTATGGAGAACGGCCTGCACTACATGGCCGTGGCATTTGCAATGCAGCTGGTGAAGTTGCTGCTGGTGGATGAGCGCAGTGTGAGCCACATCACTGAAGCAGACCTGTTCCACACCATCGAGACACTGATGAGGACCTGTGCACACTCCAGAGCCAATGCACCTGAAGGGTAAGAACTGACTTCTGGGCGCACCTGTCACTGTCCTGCTTTGTTAGCTAGCTTGATATGTTCTGGGAAGTTTCTTTACCGCAAGTATTGCTAACATGGGGTCGGCAGTTTTGGATGGAACACACAAGCATCATTAGATATAGATAAAACCTATAGTAGCATATGGTATATGTATAGATAATAGATATACTTTATATATATTTCTAATACTGCCACAATAAGGTGGGTTCTTGCTGTCTTTCCACATTGGGGGTGTGTCAACATTTAAAAGTGAACATTTGCTACTATGGTTCTGCCTTTGCTCGTGGAATTCACCATTTGTTGAGAACTAATAACTGCATTGCTCTGACATGGTCTTTTTCTAGCCTGCCCCAACTGATGGATGTGGTTCGCTCCAATTACGAGGCCATGATCGACCGGCACCATGGAGGACCCAATTTCATGATGCACTCTGGGATCTCCCAAGCATCTGAGTATGATGATCCTCCAGGCCTGCGTGAGAAAGCAGAGTATCTGCTGAGAGAATGGGTTAATTTGTACCACTCAGCTGCAGCTGGCAGGGACAGCACCAAAGCATTCTCTGCCTTTGTGGGCCAGGTTAGAGTAATTTTTTTAAAAAAAAAGTGATGAGCAATATATTTTTGGCAATATCTATAACGTACTCTGAATCATAGGTCATGGTAGTAGGTTTCTCCTTCATGCACTCACAACTCACTTTTCAACCTGCAGATGCATCAGCAAGGCATTCTGAAGACGGACGATCTCATCACCCGCTTCTTCCGGCTGTGCACAGAGATGTGTGTAGAAATAAGCTACCGTGCTCAGGCAGAGCAGCAGCACAACCCGGCTGCCAGCGCTGCCATCATCCGCGCCAAATGCTACCACAACCTGGACGCTTTTGTCCGCCTCATTGCCCTGCTTGTCAAGCACTCCGGGGAGGCCACAAACACGGTCACCAAGATCAACTTGTTAAACAAGGTGACTTACCAGATATTGAGGCCAAAGCAACGAATTTAGATTTGCTTCCTGTTTACTTGGCTAAGGATTCAGGCCTTGCACTGATTGCTATGTGTACACAGGTATTGGGCATCGTAGTGGGCGTGCTGATCCAGGACCATGACGTGAGGCAGGCGGATTTCCAGCAGCTGCCATACCACCGCATTTTCATCATGCTCCTGTTGGAGCTTAATGCCCCTGAGCATGTGCTGGAGACCATCAACTTCCAGACCCTCACTGCCTTCTGGTAACAAGTTTTAGTCTGGCTTCACCAAATTAAATTAATTGTTAGTTCTTAAAATGACTACATTGCACTGTTCTACTAGTACAACAAGTCTGTATTGCATAAAACTGCTTTACGGCATGATGACGTCTTTCCTAAGTGTTTGAAATTTGTGTAACCAATGGCCTGTGTTGTACTTCGTGTACAATCATGTGGCATTGCCAATATGCTTTCCTTCATACTTTATACATGATATGCCGAAGCCTAAGCATCTCTGACTAACAGATTCTTTAAAATATTTAGAAATTTCATGCAGTTTGAACTGTTTTGGGATCCATTTATCGCTCCTCATTAGACTGGAGGTTTTAAACATTCAAACAAGCTGTTAGTTTCTAGGGTATCCATATGATGGGTATACAAAACACCAAATAAAGTAACTGAAATGGACAGGCTCTTTGTTAATATTCCAGCTGTCTGTGCTGTAAAACCTGGTCTTAGTGTGGTGGGTTTTTTTTTAATTTTCTTCTTTTTATTTTCTTTTTAAGCAACACTTTCCACATCTTGAGGCCAACTAAAGCACCTGGCTTTGTATATGCCTGGCTGGAGCTCATCTCGCATAGAATCTTTATAGCCAGAATGCTGGCGCACACCCCACAGCAGAAGGTAGGCAATTGCAGAATGTGCAAAATGTGCTATTTGTGCCGTATTACATTGATCCTAATTTGTTTGTCACTCCTGTGCAGGGATGGCCCATGTATGCCCAGCTGCTGATTGACTTATTCAAGTTCCTGGCCCCCTTCCTGAGGAATGTCGAACTTAACAAACCTATGCAAATCCTCTATAAGGTATAAAAGGTCTTCAATTCTCCTGAGAACTGTTTCATGGATTAGAGTGATTGAGCAATTAAGTTTGACCTTGCTAGTCCCGTATTTGGAGACAATCTGTGTTGTGTAAATCTTTTAGGGCACCTTGCGGGTTCTTCTGGTCCTGCTGCACGACTTCCCAGAGTTCCTGTGCGATTATCACTATGGCTTCTGCGACGTGATTCCACCCAATTGCATCCAGCTGAGAAACCTGATCCTGAGTGCCTTTCCCCGCAACATGAGGCTTCCGGACCCCTTTACTCCCAACCTAAAGGTAGCATGCCAACGTCATTCTCAATAGAGACATTTTTCTGTGATTTATGCACCAGTTAGTCTGTTTCCGGAGCCTAAATCAGAGCGCAAGGGATGTTTTTGGTTTGTTTGGCTTCAAGATCACCTTGCTCAAATGCTCTTGGACCAAAAGGATTATTTATTTATTTATTTTAGTAATGCTTTAAAAGGATTATTCGTTTATCAATGTGAAATGTATGATTTGTAGTCATTACAAAATGACAGATTTTACATATGGTTGTAAAGCCTAATACAATACAAATAATTTTAATAGTAATTAAAGTGCTTAAAATCTTCTGTACTGATCAGTGCACTGCCGCGAGGAATGTGTGTAAATACGAAGAGATTTAACATTAAGCACCAGGTACGGTGCAGCTCACCACCTTGTACATGCATGCACTAGAGGGTTGTCTTAGGTTTGTACAAGGATGTTTTTACACCCACACGTTGTCAGATATTGCTGTTAACGTTTTCCCTTTAACCAGGTGGACATGCTAAGTGAGATCAACATCGCTCCACGCATTCTCACCAACTTCACCGGCGTGATGCCCTCCCAATTCAAGAAGGATCTGGACTCGTACCTGAAGACCCGCTCGCCCGTCACCTTCCTCTCTGAGCTGCGCAGCAACCTGCAGGTAAAGGCTCCCACTCTGCTTCACTCCTTTGACTTCTGGATCTTAGCATCACATAGTGATGAGGTCACTTACAGGAGATTTGCAAACATTTCAAGGTGGCTAAAATCATACAGTGACGTAAAGAATAAAACACCTGGAAGTGTGCTGTTTTAGAACAACTGTAGGTATTGTTACCACACCTGAAAAATGTATCTTCCTGTAACAGCACATCCTAGTTACAGAAAAATGGTCTTGACCACAGAGACAAAAATGACATCCCATAGATACTTCTAGCAAAAATTGTGTGTATCAGCAGTCATAAAGCATTTCGCAACACGAGTCTGCGTCCACCTGTAAAACAGCCTGGATAACACCTGTAAAACATTAACTCACCCCCAGCTCTCTATTTGATGAGTTCCAGCGCTCATGGCATGTTGCAGTTCTTCAGCTGTTTATTAAAAATAAAAAGAATTGAGTGATGTGTTAATGTGACTTGTGTTTTGCATCAGGTGTCCAATGAGCCAGGGAACCGTTACAACATCCAGCTGATCAACGCCCTTGTGCTGTATGTAGGCACGCAGGCCATCGCCCACATCCACAGCAAGGGCAGCACACCCTCCATGAGCACCATCACCCACTCTGCACACATGGACATCTTCCAAAACCTTGCGGTGGACATGGACACTGAGGGTGAGACACATGCGTATTGGAAATAATGGCTCATTGCCTTTATTAAATTCATTACGTTCATTAATATGTAGATTGTATGTCATGGTTAAACAGTGCAGCCCTAGAGTCCAATATCACATGATCATTATAGATATGTGGCCAGTTTAGAAACACACAGCTACATATCCTGATTTAAAGTAATTTCCATACATTTATTGTATATCAAATGTAATGTCCAAATAAACAGTTGTGCAACCCTAAGGTGAGCACAGCATTTTGTATTCTGGTAGCTAGTATAATCCCTTGTCTGTCTCCTTTCTTTTTTTTCCCCCCTCTCTGCTTCTGTCTTTCACATAGGCCGCTATCTGTTCCTCAATGCGATAGCCAATCAGCTGCGTTACCCGAACAGCCACACGCACTACTTCAGCTGCACCATGCTCTACCTGTTTGCTGAAGCCAACGCAGAAGCCATTCAGGAGCAGATCACTCGGTAGGGCAAAACGTGTCCTATCTGTGCATAAATGTCTTCATGCTTGTGCACATTTAAAGGCTCTTTTAAGCATCTTGTGGTATGTTTTGTGGCACAGTGTACTACTGGAGAGGTTGATTGTGAACAGGCCGCACCCCTGGGGACTCCTCATCACCTTCATCGAGCTGATCAAGAATCCTGCCTTTAAATTCTGGAGCCATGACTTCGTGCACTGTGCACCGGAGATCGAGAAGTGAGTCGTTGGTTTCCTCGCTGAAGCTTTGCTATGATGGTGTGTGCGTGTGTGCGTGTGAGAGAGAGATTTAATGACCCTGGATCTCTTGGTGCAGGCTGTTCCAGTCTGTGGCTCAGTGCTGCATGGGGCAGAAGCAGGCCCAGCAGGTGATGGAGGGCACAGGTGCCACTTAGCTACAGGAACTGTCCTTCCTGAGCCCAGCAAGAGAAACGCCTCTCCTCCCCTGTCTTCCCTTTAGCCCTCCACCGACTCCCTGCTCCTATCTGTTCATCTCATCACATCACATCTCAGCCAGCACTGGACTACCTTCACCCTTCAACAGGGACTGCCGCTCGCCCACGCTAAACTATTTAGGGGGATCTTATTAGAGAAAAAGGGGGGGGGGGGACTGTTAAACAGTCTATAAACGAACTTCATTGTAAATATTTAGATAAGGGACGAGCAGATTTTGCATAACCTTTTCCCTCTTGCTAGCCAAAGCTGAGCTCCGACAACAAGCATGATCACATGCTTTAAATTTTTTTCACTTCTGGTGCACTCGGATGTGTGGTTTTTTTTTTGTTTGTTTTTTTGGCGCTCCTTTTTTCGCCTTCAAGACTGACTATTTTTTTTTGGGGGGGGGGGCTAATTCTAGCAGTGTAAACAGGCTGTCTTTAATTTTTCCAGATTGTTTTTTGCAGTTTTTTTTTTTTTGTTCGTTTTAAAGGGAGATCTATCGGTGTGGAGAGCTGACGGGTTCGGGACACGTGCTGTCCTTGAGAGTAGCGGCGCCTTTTTTTGTTTCGTTTTTTTGGAGTCACTGGTTTTTGCACCGATTTAATACCGTGGGTAGGAGGTTCTCCCTGGCACGTGTAAAATTGTGGAATATTCAGA
>JAQQZX010000002.1:23311434-23329121 GCA_030068355.1 Notoglanidium maculatum
GCACCACCGTGCGGCCACATGATTACTTAAGTATGTTCAAATACTGTACAGATGTAGCTAGCATCATTACAAAGCTCCAGTTCCACTCTATCTCCTGATGTATTCCATATCTGTGCAATGATGAGCTCATGAGTATGGTTGTGTGGAGATGGATGCAGTACTACATGCGGGCTGTGACTATGATTAAATGTGTTATAAATTCAGAATCATTTTTCTCACCAAAACTTCATCATAATGACAAGCATCAAGCACCGTTGGGAAGGTCGAGTTCTGCCGATTCTTGTGGTATGCACTGTACCTCGCTGTGAAGAAAATTATGTGAACAATTCAACCGAGATTAAGGGATGTGAATTTGGACACAATCTGCGGCCGTCGTGTTCTAAGGGTTAGTTAATTACACAGAAAGAAAGAAAGAAAGAAAGAAAGAAAGTCCTGTGCATACCTCTACTTTAGGGCAACAGTGTCAAACTCAACTTATGCCTGCGCCATATCAGCATTCATGAGCGCTGTGGTAATGGTTAAGATGTGGGACTATTGATCAGAAGGATGTAAGTTCAAATCCCACCAATGACAAGCTACCTCTACTGTACCCTTGTACAAGGTCCTTAACCCTCAACTACTCAGTTGTATAAATGAGATATGTGTAAGTCGCTCTGAATAAGGGTGTATGCCAAATGATGTAATAATGTGAGGCGACAGTGCTAACCACTACACCGCTGTGCCGCCAAGCAGTGCATCTTTTTTTATTTTATTTTTTTTTAATCCGATGGTGGGCCCAAACTTCTGGCCTGTAGTTTACATACCCACACCGTATATAGTGTGCATATTCTGTGCTTTTGCTAAGTAAATAATTAACAAGCACTATTTACTGTTAGGACTTGTCATTCCAAAGGTTTGTAGCTTGTAGTGCAGTAGTACAATAGTCATTATCCTGGGTTCCAGGATTCTGGTTGTGTTTCTCTTCTCTTCCTCTTCATCAGGTGTTTACCTGATTGAATCATGCTTTCTGTGATTTGGTTCAATGTATATTTTTTTTTATCACTTCATGCAGAAGCAACAAATTTGGACACAAGTAAGTCATGATTTATCTCCTACATGGATGTGAAAAAAAAAAGATTTATAGTCATATATATGAAAACACAGTTGCTTGTAGCACAATCTCATTGTATTATGGGTCTATCCTCAATGTGAATGGAGAGTAACCCCATTTGTTTTGTAAATTTGCTATGTAAATGATTAACAAGCTCTGTTTGCTATAAGGGATCGTCATTCCAAAGGTTTGTAGTGTGCAGACCAGCAGTACAACAGTAATCATGCTGTTTTCCTGGTTACTGCTTGTGTTTTGTGTCTGCCTGCTCTTCCTCTTCATCAGGATCCAGAGGCCCAAGAACTTCCCTCCTGGACCACGACCCATCCCTATTTTCGGAAACCTGTTTCATTTTAACATCAAAAATCCTCTGAAAGATTTTGAGAAGGTACAACAGCATATTTTAATTTAACAATGTGATTATTTATCTAAACGGTTAATGAATGGTTTATAGTTGTAGAAAAAACAAAGAAACTCATTTGAGCCTTAGCAAATAAGCCATCTAACAGTTCTTTTCTAATCATTCTTAAGCCATTAAATAATTTCCTAACATGTATAACATGTGTATAACATGTATACCTTAATCTTAACAATAATAATATTTATAAAGATTTCAACTGAAAACATGTATAGGGCCTTTGGTGCGTAGACGATAGATGGTAGACCTACGATTAAAAAAATTATGATGTTGAGTTCGATCCAGATTTATTTAAGTCAAGTAGATTCTACAGTCATTTCAAGCATGTGACCTGCTTGCCCAAACTCCATTACGGCCACTACAGAATAAACTGAATGTCATACCTCAGTTCCTGTTCCACTAATAAAAAGATATTTATTTATTTATTGTTTGTATGTTTGTCTATATATAATATAATCAATATATTTAGATGAAAATTTTGTATTTTAAAATCATTTACAGGGGTAAAAGGTCATTTTAAGGTCATTGTACTTGAAACTGAGCAAAATTTGGTAACTAACCAAAAGATTACTAAACCTATGACATGACTATGAGATTTATTCAAATAACATGCAACATCAATATAAAAACTGTGAACGCAGATACACAGACCTATACAAACAAGTGAATATATTCAATTTTTATTTGTATATTGCTTTTAACAACAGACATTGACACAAATCAGCTTCACACAAGTATATAAATTCTTAAAATAAACTTTTGAAACTATAAATTAATCTATATATATGCCTATATATCAATAATGAGCAAGCCTGTGGTGATGGTGGCAAGGGAAAACTCACTGAGAGGACAAGAGGAAGAAACCTTGAGAGGAACCAGACTCAAAAGGGAACCCATTCTCATTTGGGTTGCACTGGATAGTGCGAATACAACTAACACACTTCTATTATAGGGTCAAGATTTGAGTACAAGGATATATGTTAAGCATAGTCAGACACTAAAAAAACATTAGACTTGATAATAAAAAAAATGTACATAGAACATACTTGCAGAAAGGGCCACAGCAAATTCCAGCCTGATGACACTTGAGGTTTCCTGAGCATGTGACTAGAAAGCCACAAAGGAGTAGCAGTGCGCATCCCTGACTGGCTTATGCCAAATCAGTCCAATATGCCACCCATACCTTGTTTCTGTCAATCCATTCCCAACCCCATTTGCTTGGGTCAGGGACCTTGGGGATTCTGCTGAGATGTCTGCATATGAATGCTGTAGTGAGAAGTGCATGTTTTGCATGCTGAAATAAGGCATCCTGGGTTGGTGGGATACAGTCAAGAGATTTTAAGCCATGAGTGACCATCAACTTTCTAGCTACACTGACCAAGTTTTCACCACAGTTTCTGCTGTACATCAAGACAGTCAAGCACTCCAGATGTCGCATGTGCACTGAGTTAAGTGTGAGGCTGGTTAGGTTGTTGGTTAGGATGATCATTTTTTGGTTTTCACAAAAGAGAACAATGGGAGCAGGATAGTGGCTTGGGGCAGATGGACACCCACAGAATGAATGCCAACTGTAGGAAGCAAAAACCAAACCCTGGCCGTTTTTGGTAATTTTGGGAAAAAGAGAATGTATGGACACCCTATTGTTGGTAATGAAGGTGTCAGTGACCTCAGGAAATGTAGCCCACACATTCCACACCATCTTTTTACCAATTCCAAACATTGCTAATGTAACATCACACCCTGTGTATGCATGGAAGAAAGGAAGCAATGTGTATGAATGGAAGAAAAGAAGTGGATGGATGGGATCTCTCTGGGCGTCTTTCCTTATACTACCTTATTATGTCATACATTGAACCAAGGTATGAATTATTTCCTTGCATTTAACCCAGCCAAGCAGTGAACACACACACACACACGTGAGAAGAAGCACAAACATACCCAGAGCAGTGGGCAGCTACATGCGACAGCACCTGGGGAGTAATTGGGGGTTAGGTGCCTTGCTCATAGGCACTTCAGCTGTGGATGCAGAGTAAGGGAAAGTGCTGTTCATTCACTGCCCCCACCCACACATTATTCCTACCAGTCCAGGGAATCAAACCGACGCTTTTTTGTCCTAAACCCGCTTCTCTAACCTCAGGAAGTCAGGAAACCCAAACCTAACCCCAACCTCTTTTAGCTCTTAGCTCTGAGAGATTCAACTGATGGTAGTGATAAAAAGATGATGGAAGTGATAAATTGCGAGAACAACCACAGCAGTGTTCACTGTCCTAAGATAGGTGTTCTAAGATCTTTTCTGTGCCTCTGCTTAACAGTGTGACACAAATGGAGCATCATTTGTGTGTCTACTTTTTCTTGCTAGCATGGAGACAATGCTGTTACATCAGTTGTTCTGTTGCTGGGCACAATGTTGGCCTTTGTAGTGAGGAGATGATACTTTGAACCAGGAGTATGTTTGACTAGTTTTTTACTGAGGAGGTGAAACTTCCTGAGACGTTTTATGAGACTCTTTCAGAAACTCCTGCCCTTCAGTCCCCTTCAGTAGAGGAATCTCTGTTAAGACCCTACATCCTGCAATTTCACAACAATTGGCATGAGTCTGTGACTTGAGACTTGTTCATGATATGTGTCCCAGACAGCATCTACACTTGTGTTGTTTGTCATCTGTCTCACTAAGAATTGAAGAAGGTGCATCTGTGGGTACTCTTCAAACACAATGGCACACTGTGGTTTGACCATAAGCCATAAATTATGGCTGACCCTGGATTAGGCATGCATGGCAGACAGGCAAAAAGAGCTGACTTGGTACCTGATATCAGTTTTACCTGAGCACATAGAGATGGAGGCATATGCTGGTGTCTGAAGAAGTCATCTATGTAAACATCTGGTTGTGCTTGTAGGGAGGGAAACAACTAGGTGATTAATACTGCATTTACCTTTGATGAGCCCAGCTTGTTAAAAACCCTTCTTCAGTTCCACAAGTGGTCTGTAGCTGAAAGTGTACAAATTGTGATATGTCATTACATCAGATAAAGATTTGGAGGCTTTTTCAATTCTGTCAATTCTTGTACAAAATCTGTGTACATGGATTTGCCAATGTTTGAAGCTTCCCTTAAGCGTTTAGCAATCTCAGGATCCATGACTTCTCCAGTGTCCATTAATCATTTAGTTTTAACATTTAAGAACTAAAACAAGACCTAGAATGAGGAAGTTTAACACTGTTTTTTTGAATGAATTTGTCTCTAAATATATGAGAATTATGAAAATTAAAATATGATGGAAAAATGACATCTATAAAAACATTAAACTGTTTTTACAAAACGCGCACCATGATTTCAGCACTCTCACTCTGAGATATGAATTTCTGATGCTGCCAGAACTCAGTAGCTGGCCATGCTTCATCACAATGGAATTTTATTATGATGTTCATTTTGTCTCTGACAGCAAACTTGGGTTGAAAATCTCACGGTGTGAAAATGACAGAACAGCAAGCATTTTACCTAATGACTCTTACAATGTGTGTATTTTTTGTCTTGAATAACATTTATGTATTGTATGTTTAGTTGGCTGAGCAATATGGAAACATTTACAGCCTGAATATTGGGACAAAATTGTTGTTCTTAATGGTTTAAAAGCCATAAGAGAAGCTCTGGTGACCAAATCTGCAGACTTTTCAGGACGCCCAAACAACATCATTAAGGATGTAACTGCAGGAAAAGGTGAGATCTGTGACAAACAATTACACATCCCACATCACCAGACTGTATCAAGTTTCTATTATACATGCAGCATTAATGCAACTCTAAAGTGTGTTACTGATATGAGTAAAATGAAACAGGAGTCATAATTGCTGATTATGCCTTCAATGGAAGGAGCATCGGCGCTTTGCTCTCATGACATTAAGGAACTTTGGCTTGGGGAAACAGAGTATGGAGAACAGGATTCTGGGAGAAATTGAACACCTTGTTGCAAAACTGGACAAATATGCAGGTATGAACACATTTCTTTACTAATCGTGTTCTGGTTGATTATAGCTGACAATAAAAGTCTTCAGCTAGGTTTTACAATGCAAGCAAAAATGCATCAACATAGCTTTTCTGTTTTTAGGAAGCTCCTTGTATCCTCAGACTTTGTTCCACGATGCAGCATCAAATATCATCTACCTGGTTTTGTTTGGCATTCGCTATGACTACGGCGATGAAACCCTTAAAGTGTACATTCGTCTGTTTACTGAAAATATAAAGATCGCTAATGGACCTTGGGCAATGGTAAGTTCATTCAATACTATTTTTTTTGTATAATAAATTGCCACTATTATTTGGATTAAGACTTATGTTAAGGAGTTTCAGATCCAAATACAGGCTTGAAAGCCTAAAAAGCCTTGCTGTGGAAGGGGCCAACGTAAGGCATGTACTACAAAAGTCAAATGTCCTGTTTTCTTGTAGATCTATGATGCACTTCCTATGGTGAGGTCCTTGCCCCTTCCCTTTAAAAAAGGCTTTGATAATTACAACAGACTTAAAACCTTGACAGCAAACATGATCAACAAGCACAAGATAACAAGAGTCCCAGGAAAACCAAGAGACTTTGTCGACTGCTATCTGGATGAGCTTGATAAGGTTTGTATTTACACGATGAAGTCACTTTTGCTTGATTGAGAAATCATACTAAAATGTGTTTTTTTTGTATTGTTTTAATAGAGAGACAGTGAATCTACTTTCAGTGAAGAGCAACTTGTGGCATATATTATGAATCTGCACGGAGCTGGAACTGATACCACATCCAACACGCTCCTCACAGCGATTCTCTACCTCATGGCTCATCCGGACATCCAGAGTCTGAATTTTAAAATTGTCCATTACATTTGCAGTTTAAGTCTGCATATTAAATCAGTGTTGCCCAAAATGACAGGTTGAATAAATCTTATAATAGTGTTGTGCATGCTTTATTTCTAGAGAGATGCCAGCAGGAGATTGATGAGGTTATGGAGACCGAATCTCAGGCATCTTTCGAGGACAGACACAACATGCCGTACACACAGGCTATGATTCACGAGTGTCAGCGCATCGCCAACACCGTCCCTCTCAGTTTGTTCCACTGTACCTCAAGAGATACTGAACTGATGGGCTACAACATCCCAAAGGTGAAGATTTTCACTGTAGAGGTTTCACTGTTCCGCTACTAATGTTAATCTCGTTCTTTATTTCTCAGGGAACTACGATCATTGCCAACCTGTCCTCAGTGTTGAGAGAAGAAGGCCAGTGGAAGTTTCCTCAGGATTTTAACCCATCCAACTTTTTAAATGATCAGGGACAGTTTGAGAAGCCTGAGGCCTTCTTACCCTTTTCTTCTGGTGAGAACGTAGGAGGGAAAGGACACTGCAAACCTCATTTACCCAAACCAGAGATTCATTCATTTGACAAAATACAAGTCTAAATTTATGCATCTGTCTATATGTGCAGGGCCTCGTGTGTGTCTTGGTGAAGGTCTGGCTCGCATGGAGCTCTTCCTCTTCTTGGTTACTCTGTTGCGCCACTTTCAGTTTGTTTGGCCTGAAGATGCAGGAGAACCAGATTTCACTCCTCTGTTTGGATTAACACAGACACCCAAACCATACAGGATGGAAGTCAGGTTGAGACAACCGGCTATAGAAACGTAGAACTGGTATATGTCTGCATATTGAAAATTTATTTATGGCACGCGAACAAAATGAGCCTGTCCTTGTTGACCTGTGAAAGCTGTTCTAGTATTAATGTTATGTTATAATGAAAGTGGTTGTCAGCTGTTTAACTTTTAATTACTTACTTTCTCATGGCCTTGTATGTAAGATTAAGTGGGCGTTTTTCTGTGATTCTGTAAAAAAGGAAACAGAAAAATAGAACAGAGGTTTAATCAAGCCATATTCCAGCTGTTTCAGCCATATTAAATTTGCTTAAACTAGTAAACATGGATGTTATTTTCAACAATGTAAATGTTGCATTCATCAAAGGACCAATTTTTGTACCTATAAATGCCATAAATGTGAATGTAAATCTATAAAAAACAATACAGCACATTTCATTTGCTTATCTCTCAGTGTTATTGTCCAAGTTAGGTTTGTGTAAATATCATGAAACACTGATACAAGAAAAAGTGAAAAAAAAAAAAAATACTTGAAGTGCAGAAATACTAATAGCTACTATACTTTGGGTTTTCCCAAATGGGGTCATTTGATTTGCAAATAGGTGAGAGAAGCCTATCTCCTCTTTTGCTTTATTTATTTATTTATTTTATAAGTGAATACTATTTTGAAACAGGAGTCAGAATCAGAAATACTTTCTTGATCCCAGAGGGGAAATTGGTCATGTTGTAGTTGCTCATATTATAGAATGGAAATATATAAACCCTAGAAAAATTACAAGGAAAATGAATAATAAATAGCTAAATATATATAGAAATAGAAAAAAGAAGAATAGAAAATAAGAAAATGTAAGGATATGTGTCAGCAATCGGAAACACCGGAGTCGGCTGTAGATGTAAAGTGTAGGGAAAATTTTAATGAAAATCACAGGCAGGCAAAATCCAAAAGAATCAGGTGATGTAGGTGCATGGGCTGTAATCCAACTCTAACAGAGTCATCAGAAAACTTCTGAAGATGGCAGGACTTTTGCGTGGTAGTTGAAGTCTGTGGTCTAGAGGATGAAGTGGAAGGGAGACAGGACAGTCCCCTGCGGTGCCCCAGTGGTCCTGATCACGTTGTCTGACATACAGTGCTGTGCATCCACATACTGTGGGCATCCACATCTCACAAATCAACTTCTCACCCAGTAGGGATAGCTGGATGGTATTGAAAGTACTGGAGATGTCAAAAAACATGACCCTGTCTTGCATGTTTTACGTATCTTGCAGAGGATCCACAGGGTTGTTGTAGATGCTCAGGAAAAAAGTACTCTAACCACAAGGGAAATTATAAAAAAAACCTCCTCTAACTCACATGGTTACAGAGGGGCACAACTTAAAACACCTAACTAGTTACTCAGCTAAGCTAAAAGAACATAATAGAAGAGGGGGGGAGTTGAAGTCCCGGTCAAGGCCTGAGTACACATATTTAAATTACATGCTATTTTTTATTCTTTTTCACTCTCCTGACATGCTGTACCAGTGTAGGAGTTCGGCAATAAAAATGGACAAATTTCCCCATCCATTTACCTTCGCTAGATCCTAGTTACATCATCAAGTGACTCTGACTCAGTAGAACAGAATTCAAAAATCAAACACAAAAACATTTATATAGTAATATGAGTTTACAAGTAAAGATTATGTAGGGTGGTCAGGGCTTGGGTTCACAGAAAATTCATTTTCAGGTCTATTGGGGTGTTTTCCTCAAAAGGTTTTGAAACTCCCAAGCTAATTTCAAGGTGCTTGTATGCACCTTGAAAACACTCAAAGTGCTGAGAAGAAGCTAAAAAGAAATGATATGTAGGCCTTTGGATCTGATTTCCTGATCTTGGAAAGCAAACATCAGGCAACATATGTACTCAGGGTAAATGGAGAATTAAATGTTGCACAGATCTTTGGACCTGAAACTGCACAGTCTATGTAAATAGGTTGAACATTTGTGCTGTTTTCTGGACTGTAGGATCTTTCCTATAGTAGAGGTGATAGATCATTAGATAGATCATTTTATCTAATATGACTGAGTAAGCAACTTTTTTCTGAGTAAGTAACTGTTTCAAAGTAACAATGCCTTTCCCAAATAATAAAGCTGTTGTTTAGCCTATTTGTCAACAATAGCCATCTAATGACATTTTACCAGATTTACTTTTTTACTAATTTATTCGAAGGTCAGACGGGTCAGGAATTTATTCCAAGGTCAGTTCCCAGGTTATGCTATCAGAATCTGTTATAAAGCTGGGATGAACTCACGAACTATGTGAGTCCAAATGGGTCCTTTAAGGCATTTCATTTTAATGGCAGTATGATTTTCCAAGAGGATTTTCTTTTAATAAAGGTCGAGAACCAGTTAATGAAAAATTACAAAAGAAATATGCACAACTAAATTTTATAATTAATTAAATGATTACTCATTGGAGAGCCAGCAGGAGTATGTTACTCCATGTAAGGTTCACATGAGCTACATGGAGCAACAGCTCAATATTTGAAAGCATATTTCTTTCAGTTGTACAGAAATATTGTTCCATTTAGGAGATCAATAAGGCAGTGTTTAGGTCAGGCTAAAACCAAAGAGTACGTCTCCTATTTGTATCATGTTAAAGAATTTCTGTTCACTGAACAGTGTCGCCAGTTTCCACACATAATGCATGTATTGCAGATGCAAATCAAATACTTTTTCGCCACAAAAAGATTGAACAAAGAAGCAAATCGCTCTGCCTTTTTCCTACCCCAAACAGTCTTGGCTAGTTTGAGATGTAGTTGGGGTGGGAATTTTGATGAAACCTGGCAAACCTCCACACCAACTTCACAGAGCTGTCCTATAAATCTCAATTTTAGAGTAAAAACATTAAATGACTCTTAATTTGGTCTTGGAGGTTCACAGTCCTGATGCACACACCTAGATTGAAGTTTTTTTGGCAAACTTTCTTTAAAAAAAGAAAGAAAGAAAAACAAAATACTCCATATATTGTTTTGTATCTGTATTTGAATTAGTTTAAGATGCAATATCTGTTCAATCCACAGCACATGTTGAATGTTGGTGATAAACTGATACTGAGAAAATTGTCCTACTTCTTAAGCTAAATAAACTATTTAATAAGCCTCTTGGATTAGCTGGAATATGCACTTTCACAAAGATGAAAACAGCACTGCTTTTTGGAGGAACGTGGTTCCCACAGGACAGTGATGCTACAATCATATGATGATATAATAGAATATGATGCTTTTCTGTAGATTAAACAACCCGACAGTGTATAAAGTAAATAAAATGGCGTCAACATTAAACATCTTCAATAGTAAAATACAACATAAACATTAATGTGGCAGTAATATTAATCCAAAAACATCATATATAATAGTAAAACACAAAGAGGGTGCATTTTACTGCACAATGCATACTTTTACATACTAATACCCTACTTACATTCTTTTTACTTAAATAAGGTTTTGCATGCAGGACTTTTACATGTAGTGGAGTATTTTCATAGTGTGGTATTAGTACTTTTACTTAAGTAAAGGATCTTAATACTTCATCCACCACTGCCCAAATACTGTCAAGACTGGTGGACCCAGCGTGACCAAGCTGGCTAGTTATCATGAGTCAAGAAGAACCTCCCAGATACCACCATAGACATAGCTTCATCCTCATTTTTAATCTGAGAAAGGATGATTGGCCTTTGAGCTGCTACTGGATCATTGATTTGGAGGTCTGGGGTTGTAAATTTTTAAGCCCCTGGGGAAAACCAGGACAGCCTTGTTAGTTGTGACTTTCCTGTGTGTATAGAGATGGTTAGTCCAGTTGGACATATACATTTATTCATCTTTCAAACTAGTTATCATCTGTCCAGAAAAAAGTGTCCCTTGTCTTTCAAGTGTAGACCTCCATACAATACTCCGCTGGTATTTTCTTCCAGGTGATTTCAGCTACATTCTGGTGTATCCAAATGACCAATCAGTAGTTTCATACTGTAACTCTATATTTAGAGTCTCTAGATCTTAAATCTTCTTTTCCAAACTCTTCTTAAAGGCGTGTTTTGTAAAGGGTTAAACATTTATGTTTTCAGTTTAGTCAGCACATGTGTTGTTTTTTAAGATTTATACATCCATGTAGCCTACAGTTGTTTGAAGAGACAAGACACAAATCATTGATAATTTCCACACATATTTCAGCCTTGGGCTTTGGACTATAAGTACCTAAAGAAAAGATCATAATGAAAATAATGAATCAACTGAGTAATAAATAACTTACAATGTCAACATTTTAAGAAACTACTCCATATTACAAAGAATGGGGAGCAACCCCATAATCTTCTGTGTAAATGATTTACGGAATTATCAAACTGACTTGGGGTCCACCAGACTCGACCACCAAAAGAGTGCAGTGAGTAGAGCAGTGGTACAGCAGTTATCATGTTGGGCTCCTTAATTCTTGTTGGGATTTATGTCTGCCTCTTCTTCCTCTTAATCAGGATCCAGAGGCCGAAGAACTTCCCCCTGGGCCGCAACCCATACCCATAATCGGAAACCTGTTTCATTTCAACATTAGAAATCCACTGAAAGACTTTGAAAAGGTATGCCATTATATATTATGTTAATGTTATTCTGAGACTAATTGATGTTTTTTAACTGAAATGGTCTTCTAAACATGTGTCTTATCTGGTTTATCTGTGTGTTAATTACAAAGATTAGTGCTTAAAAAAACTTTCTATTCAGGTCTTTAGATGTCTAGAATGAGTTTTCTTTAACTTTTATAAGAAAATCTATCAATGAACATTAATACAGAGTATAGGCTGGGCCTCCTTCACAGAGGATTTTTTTTCACTGGTTCAAAAAGGATTTGCTGTCATTGATGACTAATTTGTTGGTTTTGTGAACTCACGTAACTGTAGCCTTCTCACTAATGAGCTAACTGACTACTTCTGTCTAAGGGATTCATTTCTGGTTGAATCTTTAGAATAAAAATAAAATGTATAAATATAATGTCATATGTATAGCAAACATATAGGTTTTAGTTGTGGAACTAATTGATTTCTGACACTTTGGTTGTATACCTCAAATCCATTGTTTGTCATTATTTTTGTTGACTTCCGTTGTTTCCCTTTAGTTGGCCGACCGTTATGGGAACATTTACAGCCTATATCTTGGGAGTAGACCAGTTGTTGTTTTGAATGGTTTGAAGGCTATAAAAGAAGCTCTGGTGAACAAATCTGCAGATTTTTCAGGACGGCCACGTAATGTATTAATCAGCCATTTAACTGAAGGAAAAGGTGAGATTTGTCACAAATAATTACCCAATAGTATTTCCTTCTAGTGATTTAAAAGTATAATATTTACCATATAAATAGAGTGAATTTGAAGTGAAGTCCTGACTTCACTGGCAGGAGTCATATTTGCTGATTATGGTCCTGGGTGGAAGGAACTCCGGCGCTTTGCTCTCAGGACCTTGAGGAACTTTGGCTTGGGGAAACAGTCTATGGAGAACAGGATACTGGGGGAAATTGATCACCTTGTTGCAAAATTAGAGAAACAATCTGGTACCAGCATATTGCTTTATTGATCATGTTACTGTTAATAAAAGCTGTCCAGTAAACACAGTTTCTATACTTTCAGGAAGTTCCTTTTATCCTCAGAGTTTATTCCATGATGCGACATCAAATATCATCTACCTGGTTTTGTTTGGCACTCGCTATGAATACGGCGATGAAACCCTTAAACAATATGTTACGCTGTTCACTGAACTAAACAAGATCGCTAATGGACCTTGGGCAATGGTGAGACATTATCTCATCACCTGATCACTGATGTTTACATTTAAACTATTGCTAATTATAAATATAGGTTAATTAATAGCTTAAAGAATCAATGTTGGTAATTAATTAAGAGAAACCACTGTTTTGCATCTGAGGCCCCTTTTTACATAATGTTTTAGTTATTATTGAAACCACAGTATACATCATTTCTGAAATTGACAGAACACAATAGGACAAAGGTGACATTATTTATGCTTCTTTTCAAGTTATTAAGGCTTGAATTATACCCATTTAATTCCAGTGACCAGTCAAATAGGCTGATAACTAAAAACCACTGATATCAACAATAAAACATTTTGTTTTCTTGTAGATCTATGATACTCTTCCATTGGTGAGATCCCTGCCGCTTCCGTTTAAAAAGGCTTTTATAGAAAACGACTTACTTAAAAAAATGACAGTAACTATGATCAACAAACACAAGACTACAAGAGTCCCAGGAAAGCCAAGAGACTTTGTTGACTGCTATCTGGATGAGCTTGATACGGTATATGTTTGTATGTCTTAAAAGTTTGATCCCAAACTTCATGGAATGTTCACCATTATGTCTTGTTTTTTTGTTTTTTTGTTTTTTTTTAACAGAGAGACAGTGGATCCTCCTTTGATGAAGGACAATTAGTAATGTACATTCTAAATCTGCATATGGCTGGTACTGATACCACATCCAACACCCTCCTTACAGCTTTCCTCTACCTCATGGCTTATCCAGAAATTCAGGGTTTGAACTTCAATTAATTTCACTTCACATTATTATAAACCAACCTGGTAATAGATTAAATTTGATTAGTAATAACACCAATCTGACGGTTTCTAGAAAAATGCCAGCAGGAGATTGATGAGGTTCTACAGGGAAAAGCTCATGTATCTTTTGAGGACAGACACAACATGCCGTACACACAGGCTGTGATCCACGACTGTCAGCATCGCCAACACCGTCCCTCTGAGTGTGTTCCACTGTACCTCAAGAGATACTGAACTGATGGGCTACAACATCCCAAAGGTGAAGATTTCAAATTAATGAGTAAAAAAAAAAACAGTTGAATTTACACTATTTGGCCAAAAGTATGTGGACAGCTAATCATTACACCCATACAGTATGTGTCCATTTTAAAACTATAGGCATTAACATGTGCAGTCGGAGTTCCAGTTTATCCCAAATGTTTTCAGTGGAGTTCAGTTCTTCCACTCCAACCTTTGCAAACTATGGTTTGAAACTAAGATGTCTTCATGGAGCTGGCTTTGTGCACAGGGACATTGTCATGTTTGGGCCTCTTAGTTCCATTGTAGAGAAATTGTAATGTTACAGCATTCAAAGTCATTCTAGACAATTTTGTGCTTCCAACTTTATGCCAACAGTTTGGGAAAGAATCACATATGAATTTGATGGTCAGGTGTCCACATAATTTTAACCATATAGCATGCCTTCTGCTATCCATACTGACCTTTTCCTTTCACTATTTTTCAGGGCACTCTAATCACCCCTAACCTCTCCTCAGTGCTGAGTGAGGAAGGCCAGTGGAAGTTTCCTCATGAGTTCAACCCAGCAAACTTCCTCAATGAGCAAGGACAGTTTGAGAAGCCTGAGGCCTTCATACCTTTTTCTGCTGGTGAGATTGGATTTGACTTCACAACACTTAAGAATGTTAAAAGGAACAAGTCACTAATGAGTTAACACGATAAGCTTATGTGTGTCTGTCTTTATGTGCAGGACCTCGTACATGTCTTGGTGAAGGTCTGGCTCGTGTGGAGCTCTTCCTCTTCTTCGTTACCCTGATGCGCCACTTTCAGTTCATTTGGCCTGGAGATGCAGGAGAATCAGATTTCACTCCTATATATGGATTAACACTTACACCTAAACCGTACAGGATGGAAGTCAGGCTGAGACAAACAGCTAGAGAAATGTCGAAATAAAAAAGTAAAATAACAATAACCAAAACATGACCCAACAATACGATACCACAACAACAAAATAAGAAGAGATGCTGAGGATGCAAAGCCATGAAATTTGGTTCAATGCTGAGGGGAAGGTTGATATGAACCATGTTTGTTGGTGTCAATTAAAGTTGTTTTGACTTTAACTGTAGTGGTTTTTGTGGTTATTCACACATTTATTCAGGTATTTTGTCACTGTCATGAATGTACAATCTTTTTCTTCTATTGTCATTGATAAAGTGAAGGGGAAAAAAACACAGCAGATGGTTAGCCAAACCTTTAAACCACAGTAAGTAAACTGCTTAGTTAATCCTTGGTCTGGATCCTGCTTTTAGCTACAATTTATAGATAACATCCATTGAAAGATTATTCTGTTTGAGCCCTCTAAAGATAAGTCAAAGCATATAATGCAAATTTTAGATTTAGAAAAACAGATTAGTTACTTGTCTGTCTACCTTTGTTAATGAGATTTTTGTGTCAGAAATTAAAAAATAAAACATGAAAAATTTTTGACAATGGTTTCAAAATCTGGAAATCTGAAATTGCAGATAAAAAATTGAAAAGGTAATTTTTATCTCAAACCTGTAGTTGTGAGAGATTGTAACTACGGAACCTTTTAAAATGTAACATAATATCACAATAAGAAACTGGCCAATAAGAAGCAAATTTGAGCCTTGATGGAAGTGTTCTTCTCCTCATGCCTGCATGGGTTTCATTTGGGCACTCCAGTTTCCTCCCACAGCCCAAAAACATGCCGATTAGGTCAACTGGCTACTCTAAATTGCCCATAGGTGTGAATTTGTGTGTGAATGGCTGTTCTTCTCTGTGTTAGCCCATCGAGTACAATGGTTCCTCTCAGAACTGGTGGAAACATGAGCTGGCTCACTAACTGGCACCAATGTTCAAAGAATCCTGAATGGAACCAATTCAAGAACCCATTCCATATTGGTGGAAAAGAGGTATGAGAAGCCACTTGTTATGTAACAATGAAGCCATTGTTTTGTACTTTTGTTTTTAGATTTCTCCTCACAGAGGTGCAGGATCCCTATTGAATAGCATCAATAACAGTGGGTTCAGCCCCCAAAGTTCTGCAGAAAACTAACGTCATGGAGACTCACTTGAAGATGAAGTGATGGTTTATTTCTGGGGGCATCTTCAAAGTTATAGTATAGGCTTCTTGCACGTGTATATCGACTGATTCTGAGTCATTCAGTAAGTTGAGAATCTGCATCGATTTAAACTGAGTCATTCAGTGGAACAAGCATGTAAACCTATTCACCCTGAAACACCCATTTTTAAAAATTTTATTTATTTTGTATTTTTAAAAAGCTTTATTTTTTTGTTCTTTTTTTAAATTTTTTTTTTTTACTGTTTTTCTGAACCACCCTGTTCACACACACAACAAATTCTATAATGTTAAAGCAATTCTGAGAGATCTGCTGGTGATTATTTTGTTCCAATATTTGCAGTGTTCATTAAACACTTTCTAAAGTGTTAATTATACAACTCAGGTGCAGATAAAAATAACTCTAGGCATAGTTTAAAAGGAACTCTTCTTAACACCAGAGCATGGTTTCATAACTCTATAGGAGTTAAATCTCCAACACTTTTCACTGACACTTTTCAACTCTTTTACACAGTTGACTCTTTTCATTTTAAACCATATTTTTACAGTCAATTTCACTCTATATTTAACACTTCTGGTTAACACCAGAAAATTCAGCTCTAAGAATTTTGTTGTGCAGTTGTACCGAGTAATTTTGTCATGCTTTTGCATTGTCATGTGTCCGATAGACAACACTATCAGTGACAAGTAAAGGAAAAACGGACGCTTTGTCAGTTTGCATTTGCAATTTCTGATCTTTTTTTTTTTCCTGCCTGGATTGTGAAAGCAGAACCACAAAAGCATTTATTATTTATTTATTTGTTTGTTTGTCTATTGTTACTGAAATAAAAATAGAATGAATAAAACATACATGGACCCTTTTCCATACTAGCTGAGCATGAACATCATGAAACCACAATACAAGGCAGAATCAAAGAGAGAATATGTTTGGTGTTGTAGAAGTTTTTATTCAATGTCCTTAGTGAACGTACAATCGATTTATTTGGATCACCTTTGCACATGCTCATTTATGCAATTATGTAATAAGTCAATCATGTGGCAGGAGTGCAATCTACAAAATTATGCAGATACAGGTCAGGAACATCAGTTAATCGAGCATCAGAATGTAATAAATTTAATGCAATGTAATCAATCAAGTTTATCTTATCTTATCGTATCCTAGCTTAGCTTAACTTATTTTTTGTAGTTTTGGAACCAGCAACAAGAAGATAGGGAAATCCCATAACAACAAATAAGGTGTACAGGAAACTAATCTTTGTATAAGAAATCTGCATTAATAATTTCACTGATATCGCATTTGTCCCATGCCTGTGTGGGTTTCCTCCAGGTACTCTAGTTTCCACCCACCATCCAAAGACATGCAGATTAGGTTAACTGGCTACTCAAAATTGCCTATAGGTGGAATTTGGTGTGGTGTGAATGTCTGTCTGTCTCTCTGTGTTAGCTCTGTAATGGAATGGCAACCTGCCCAGGATGTTGCCCGTCTTGCCCAATCTGTCCACATTAACCTCACATTGAAGTGGGAAAAAAGATGTGAAAGAAGAAGAAGAAGAAGAAGAAGAAGAAGAAGAAGAAGAAGACTTCCTGAAGATTTCCTGATTAATTCTACATTTCTCTAGCTGGTTGTCTCAGCCTGACTCCCATCCTGTATGGTTTGGGTGTCTGTGT
>JAQQZX010000002.1:23344467-23359549 GCA_030068355.1 Notoglanidium maculatum
TGTCTTTTAAGTAATAAAAATAAAGAAAAAAACATTGAATTAGAAGGTGTGTCCAAACTTTTGACTGGTAGTGTATGAGACCAAGGTGGAGATGTTTGGTCATCATGCACAGCGCCATGTTCGCCAAAAACCATCACTCCAAACACCTCACACCAACTGTCAAGCATGCAAGACCAAACAAAAAAGTCACACAATGTTTTACTCTAATGTTGAGCTTTATAGGACAGCTCTGAGAGGTTCATGGGGAGGTTTTTCAGCAGCATTCCCACCCAGAGAACACCTCAAATAGGCCAAAACCTTTTGAGATGAGAAAAAGGTAGACTGGTTTTCTTTTTTGTTCAGTTGGGAATAAGTTTTTCATTTGCAGTATCTGCAATGCATCCATTATGCGTGGAACCTGGCAACCCTGTTACAAATAGGAAACGTACTCCTTGGTTTTTAGCCCAAGCTAAACACTGCCATATTGATCTCCAAAATAAAACCTCTTTTTTTTTGGTATATTCCTGTACAAACAAAAAAAATATGCTTTCACAAAGCCCCCTCCAAAAGTTTTGGAACAGCAATACCAATTAATATGTTTTTGCTGTGCAATGAAGACATTTGAGTGTGAGATCAAATGATGAGTATGAGTAGAGAGATCAGCTGAGTTTCAGCTTTTATTCCCTGGTATTTACATTTAGACATGTTAAACAACATAGAACATAACACATTTTGTATCAAACCACCCAGTTTTTCAAGTGCGCTAAAGTATTGGCTTGTCTTCGGTAAGTCATATTAGGTGACACTATAATCTGGTGTCACCTAAAAAAGGTTATACAAATAAAATAGAATTGAATTGAACTTACCATTGCCCAAGGTCCATTAGCGATCTTTGTATTTTCAGTAAACAGACTTTAAGGGTTTCATCCCCATAGTCATAGCAAGTGCCAAACAAAACCAGGTAGATGATATTTGATGCTGCATCATGGAACAAAGTCTGAGGATACAAGGAACTTCCTGAAAGTATAGAAACTGTGTTTACTGGACAGTTAATACACACAATTAATTAACAAATGTGTTCATACCTGCATATTTGTCCAGTTTTGCAACAAGGTGTTTAATTTCTCCCAGAATCCTGTTCTCCATAGTCTGTTTCCCCAAGCCAAAGTTCCTTAAGGCCATGAGAGCAAAACACAAAACACAAGCAGAAGCCAGGAACCCAGCATGATGGCTGTTGTTCTGCTGCTCTACACACTACAAACTTTTGGAATGGCCATATAGCAAACAAAAAAGTCCATATAGCAAACAAAGCATGTTAAACATTCACAGATTTACTGAACTAGGGGTTAATGTCCATATATATGTGTGCGTGGGTGTGGTGTGGGTGTGTGTGTGTATGTATGGCCCCGTCTCCAAAAAAAGGTTGGGTCACTGTGTAAAATGTAAATAAAAACAGGGTGCAAAACATTGCAAATCATGTAAAGTCATACTTAATTGAAAATAGAACATAGACAACATATTAAATGTTGAAACAGCAATTTGATTGTTTTATGAAAAATATAGGCTCATATTGAATTTGGTGCCAGCAACACGTTTCAGTAAAGCTGGGAAAAGTTGTGTAATGCTTTGATTTGCAAACACCTGGTAGAACATCTCACAAATAATTAAGTTAATTGGCAACAGGTCAGTAACATGAATGGACATAAAAACAGTGTCCCTGAGAGTCAGAGTCTCTCAGCAGTAAAAGTGAAACACTGCGTGGGCAAATAATGCAACAATTTAAGAGTAATGTTCCTCAATGTAAAATGTAAAATCGCAAAGAATTTGGAGATTTCATCATCTACAGTACATAACATCAATAAAATATTCAGAGAATTCAGAGTTTTTAATGTTATGGCTGGTTGGTTTACATAGAACTGTGGTTTTTATATATGACGCTATATATGATTATATAAGTCCATGTATTTTAGGTAAATCATTAAAAGTTGATTAAATTACGACTTTTTTGTCCAGTATTATGCATGAAATGATACTGCTTTACAATCCGTTTAAAAAAATCTATTATTATTATTAATCAGTGAATCAAATGGCATGATTCAAAAAGGCGAACCCATTCTCTTCTGGGAAATGCTACATGTTGGGAATTTAAAAGAATATTTTAAAAGACTTTCAAATATATTCCATTTTTCAATATACTCATATATTTTCAATATACTCATTTTATTCAACCTGACAACTATATAGTCACTCCTCTAATATATGGTACTAATATATGGTACATAACATGGACAAGAGTAACTTTCCCTGTACTGAAAGAAACAAAGAAAACCTGTTATTACTCAAACCTCTCTTGTAATAGAGGTTCAAGAGTCTTTGTTGAGTTATGTCAATATATTATGTAAGTTCAAATTACACTTTAACTGAATGTTAGAATGAGTGACATGAGAGAATGTTTTACCAAAGCTAAACTTGTTTGGCTTTATCCAACCCTCCAAAACAATATGTTACAAAATTAGCATTGGTTTTCCTTAAGTTTGTAGTACCCAGACAAGATCAGATTGCTAATGCATAACCACAAATTCTTTCCTCCAAAAAAGCTACACTATCTCTTAAAAACAAAATGATCATATTACAGTAAGGAAAAAAACACGACCGGGTGTACTGTTACAGGAAAATAATTCACGCTGGGGTGTTGCGATGTGTAACTAGGTTGTTTGTTTTCCAATAGCAGCACCACCGAAAGAATTTTATTCCTCTTATAGCATAGCAAAAATTGTTAGCCAATGATGACATTTTTAATTTATTAAAGAATATCATGTCATACTTTTCATTAAATGTATTTACAGTATTATATCAATTATTCACCTAATGCAACTGTACACTTTGAGCAAAAGAGGCCCCAATCAGCGCATCCCATAGAGTTAAAATATACAAACCACATTCTGGTCACACGATCATCTTATTTCATCAAGATTTATACTTATTAATTGTATTCTTTCTTGCTCCATTAATCATCTGCACTTGTGAAGTGGCCAATAGCTCCGGATCACCATGACTGACACACATTAAAGGTTATATGGTTACTCAACCCTGTTAAAAAAAGTTTAAAAAAAAAAGAGCTCTTTAGTAGCTTTCAAACAACACAAAGCCCCACGCTGCTGTGATCTACGGTGCCTGAGAAAGAGGTCATGGAACACGGGCATTTTAGCCGACTTTGGAGCTCTAAAACCAGTTTGAATGACTCCTAAGCTTGTTTCAGTATGTTTCAAGTGATCATTTTCCCTGGGTCAGAGGCTTTGGTTATTCAATCAACTTTCTGACAGGATTTATAAATTTATTTGTTTATTTTTAAGATATGGTGAACGTGTAGTATATATTTTTTTACAATATTAACCCACAGTTCATAGTAATTTTTTAGTTCTTTGCTTTATAAAAGTGAAAATGCACATTGTTTTGCACTGCTTATAATTCAGAAATAAAAAAGGAGTATTTCCAGTCATAATCTTTATTAACATTTTGTTCAAAATATTACAAGAATGGAATTGAGGTGCAATTGTGGAGCCGGTGTTGTGAATCGAATCAAATAGTGACCAGAGTCCATCATTACACTCTTATACCAGATATCTCTTAGGTGTGAATGAGTTGAGTGAAAGAAATAAAATGTGCATTTTTCATAACCCTTGACTCGTGGAAAAGGATGTTTCAAGGGAATCATTCATGAATGCAAAAGTGTTGTAGATTTTGCGAGATATATTAATGTTATGTTATTTATCTGAAACATGCGGGTACTGTAGGTTGTTGTGAAGGACACTTTACAATGTGTCCTTGTGTAATGTCTTTACTTTACATACATATTTGTAAATGTAATATACAAGTATGCAGAGTACAAATGACATCCCAATATTTGACTTGTCCACAGAACTAAAATGACATGCATCTATGCAACAGGTCAGTTCTGTTGGTTTATCTGGCTGAGATTAATGCTGATTCACTCCAGACTCTACTGCTGCCGGCATCTTAAAGCTCTAATGTTTAACTGCATTAACCCCAGGTACATTTGCACTGGTTTGCATAACAAGCCTTGGGTGAAATCAGTAATCAGGCGTAAAGGCTTTGTTTGTGCAACTGTATAGATTTATACAGTCATGTTTTTAAAGACGATTTGAGTGTTGTAGACATCAGACTCTCCTTTACCATCAAAACTTTCACACAACAGACAGCACATCTTATCATTTTCTTACTTACAGTTTGACCTGTTTTCAAAGCAATGGAATACTGTATATTTCATTACTTAAGTCTGTTGTTTCACCTTAATCATAAAGGAAAAAAATTCACCCTCAATGACTTTCCTAATAATCGTTAGAAATAACATGATACAAAATTAACTTTAAACTTTTCTCATCAATGTGGTAGCTTATTTGTACTTTAGCTAAAGGGTTTCTACTTTTCCCACAATGACATTCAACTACCGGCTGATAGTGATGCAGTGGTCCATTGCATCATCTCTAGCTAAAGAGAGTGATGCAGCAGCGCTTTAGTCCTTTAATCTCTCCAATCTCTCTCGCCTCTTCCTCATCTGTACGTTCTACTCAAACAAATCAGCTTCCAAAACTTCAACTTTTATAATAGTACCGCTGTCGAAGTCATCGAAAAGCCTTGTCATCTTGTAGATTAGATAGATCAAGCCAAGTTCCTACTGTAACGCCGAGAAACTCCATATTTCATTCTGAAAATGTGGGTTCAGCATTTGCACCAAAGTATACAATGCATTTCACATGAATATGACCTAAAACAATGTGAAAATGATGAGTAAGAAAAGAAGCGCTTGCTCTTATGTTATTTATTTGGCGCAAGCAACAAAACTTGACTGTTATCCAATTTTTAAAAAAAAATCATTTATCTTTTCGGTCCTTCTGTGACATCAGCGTAACCGCTAACTTCTCAGAGTTCTAGTGAACGTACAGCATCGATCAACAAATGAACAATTTGAACAATATTAATAACAAATAAATAATTAATAACAATAACAAATAAACAAATTAACAGACTCGTTGAACACATATAAATCTTATCCGATGGCTTTCTACTAGATGTTGGAGCGTGGCTGTAAGGATTTGTGTTCATTCAGCTACAAGGGAATTAATGAGGTCAGACACTGTTGTTGGGTGAGGAGGTCTGGGGTGCAGTCAGTGTTTCAGTTCATCCCAGGTGGGGTATTCAGTGGGGTAGGGATCAGGGTTCTGGCAAACCATGTCTTTATGGTGCTCAGTTTTCCTATGCAATTGTGTGCTTCCAACTTTGTTGCAGCAGTTAGGGAAGGTCTTACATATGAGTTTGATGGTCAGGTGTCCACATACTTTTGGCCATACAGTGTAAGTACTTTGTGAGTAAGCTTACTACAATGACTTTACAGAAGTACAGTACTACTTTTATAGTTATTTTCTTACTATAATACCTATTTTTTAAATTTCTCCCTATACTTTTTTATATGTTTATGTAAAGCTGGGGGGAACACGAGTCTAAGAATTTAATTACGGGTAATGATCTGTATATGACAATAAAACTTGAAACTACTATTAAATATAACTCGTTTTGCTCATTAGTCTTTTCTTAAAACTTTGTCGCCCTCTAGAGGAATTCTCTCGAATTACACCCCCTCTCCCTTTTTTTTTTTTTTTTTTTTTTTTTTTTTGGAGAAAACGTGTCCCATGATGCATTGCTCCTCCAACGGCTTCAGTCAATTCAAGTAGTAGCGCACCGCCGGTGTGTGTTTCGGCGTGAATGTGTGTGTTCGCTGGTTGTAATTGAGCTCCTTTTCGGAGACCTGTTGGTTACGGAACGAACCGGATCCTGAGCCGATCCGGACCGGTCGGTAAAAGCGGTCGAAGAGCCGAGTTTTGGCCTCATGCTTCGGGATGTTTTCCGGCCTGTAACGGGAAGCAGAAGGTTTAGGCGCCAGAATCGTAGCTTCACTGAGACGGACAAGCAACAAACACAAACACGGCTGAAAATTAAATAAAAAAGTCCTGTTGAATGGATTTGGATTCTGGACGAAACGAGTCAGGAGCGATGGGAGAATCGATACAACCGGCCACACCGAGTCGCCACGAGAAAAGCCTCGGATTATTAACCACCAAGTTTGTCACCCTGTTGCAAGAAGCCAAGGATGGAGTGCTGGACCTCAAAGCTGTAAGCGTGACGTTAGCTAGCTAGCAAGCTAGCACGCTTGCTAACTCACTAATTAGCACGCTTGTTAACTCATTGCCTCGTTGATTATTCCATTTATTGGTTTCTTTTACTCTGTCTAACGTCTTTTGTCGTTATCATTTTCCACACAGAGTGGTCGAAATAATATTTACGTTACGAACTTTTGTTTAGCCTGTACACAAACGTCACGGTAAAACAAACTTGCTCTTGGCTGCGTCCCAAACGGCAGCCTGTTCCCTCGATACGCGCCCTACGTAGGCTACAAAAGAATGGCGCGTGCACTCTATGTAGTGCCCTACGTGCATGATGTGAAGCCATTTGAGATTCAGCCGGAAAGAGAGCGCTGGATAGGGAGAGAGCGTGGTGGCCTAAAAGTTTGAAAGAAAAGTCGTTCGATCAAAAATAGCAACATTTGCTGTTAGTTCTCTTGCAGTTAAAATTGAATATTTAAATAATTTTAATTGAAAACGTTTTGTTATTCATGTCGTTCAATGAGCGCCTGTATTATTATTATTTTACTTTTTAAATTGATTTCACCGAAGGTTTAGGAAAAAATAAAATTCTCAATAATTCTTTAAAGAGAACTTTAATTAAAAAAAAATATTCAGAGCTTTGTCAAATTGGTTGTTTTTTTTTTTTTTTTTTTTAGCCAGTTTGTTTTGTGCGCGTGCACGCCGACTGCTAACGCATGCGCACTGTGAAAGATTTAAAAGAAAAAAAAAGAAAACAATTAAAATGGCGGCGTGTTACTGAAACTCCGCGTGTAACAGCACATGAAGTTGCAAAGAAAATCGCAACTGTCACCTCTTGGAGTAGTTTGTTGATGGTCTTAATCATTATAACCTCATGAAAGAAGTACAGCCCTTCTGTTTATGCTTCACACACCACAAAAAAAAGAAAAAATAATGTATACATTCACCTCAGACAGACAGGTGTCATTGCTCTTGTTGGGTTTTCCTTCCTGTGGTCTGTGTAGAAACAACCAGAGGGTCAGTTTTCACACCTTTTAGTCCATTTCATAGTGAAGTACAAGAGTGAAATTGTTCCTGTTGGTTTCATTTCACACACAGAGTAGTTGCGTATGTGTGTGTAGGGCTGAAGAGGTCCGTGTAAATCTCTTTCATTTACAATGACAGAAAAACATTTGCGAGAGTGTTTGCATAAATCTCCCCAAGCACGGTGAATAAAATTGTGGCTTTAACATTTCGATAATTCGAGAAATAGTGGTCTGAATTGGCGCTACAGCTCTGTCCTTTGGCGCAGTTTAGCAGCGTGCACCGCGACATGAAACCCTCTTTACGTTCTGCGGTCGAGTCGAATCGCTTTCGCCGCTGCAGTCGGGTTCACTTGGAAGCGGATGGAGAAAACCTTCTCTCGAGTGTCCCTCACCTGCTTAAAGAGCCACACCGAGGTCAAAAACACACCATGGATCTATTCAAACAGACGACACTACTTGTGAACGCATGCTTTAAATCAAAATCTTCTCAATTTAACAGCAGTTTTAATAAAACAGCGTGGCAGCGATGGCTGACGAACGTCCGAGCCACGGCAAACGCGTCATACGTTCACAAATTTACTAAAAACAGCACTGAAACGATTGTGCGCTTTAATAAATGATTGTGAATAGCTAACAAAAGTCTTACACCGGAATGTTTTCCCCACCCGTTCGATTTGCGCGATGATTCAAAATATCCTTTTTGTTAAAACGCACAAAGATGATCTCTCCTTGGCTTCTGAACAGCGTTTCTTCTCTGCTTCTTTCTCACTTTCTTTCGAGAGTGAGAAATGAGAAACGGCTGAAAAAAATGACAACGTGCAACAGCCGTCTGTAATAATTACGACTTCGCAGTTACTCAAACACTTTGTGCGTTTTCCCCCACCCTAAAGATTGACTAAACTGTTAGCATGAGGACACATCCTGATGTGGATTATTGTCTGCTCGCTCTCTCCCCCCTCAGGCTGCTGATACGCTGGCCGTACGGCAGAAGCGGCGGATATACGACATCACTAACGTTCTCGAGGGCATCGGGCTGATTGAGAAGAAATCAAAGAACAGCATTCAGTGGAAGTGAGTGAGGCTCGTTCCCCAACGAAGAGTGGTTGAATGTTACAGATAAGCTTTTATGAGGAATAAAAACCCAAACATTCGCAGGGAGGCGTGTTGAAGCAGAATTACAGTTATGAGCCAGAAGTTGATTATTTTCCTCTAGTAGCATGCGCCGAAGTGTTTAATCCCCTGTTTAAAATTGCTTACAGTTAGATTTTTTTTTTATTTATTAAAGAACGACACATCGTACATTTTTTTTATTTTTTTTTATGGATACATTAAATGTTGTGGAAACTTCCTGAAATAAGTTCGTTCCAGTAATCGCTTGTTATAGCAGCTATAAACAGTCATTCCCACACCAGTATCACTTTTTTTTTTCTCTCTTGAAGCTAATAAGCAAAAAAAAAAACAAACCTAAACACGGATTTACATGTTAGCAAGAAGCACAAGACCTTCCTCCTGAAGCTCTTCCTGTGCTAGAAAACTTAGTTATTTTGACTGTTACAAAGCGCTGACACTGGAGATTCCTTCTGTAAATGTTAAACAGACGTCTCCTCACAGGAAACATCACCATAGCAACAATTACATGCGGAAGTGATAAGGCAAACGAACGCTTTAATACAAGTCTGATTATTTTTTAAATTTTTTTTGTGTGTGTAGAGGTGTAGGTCCTGGCTGCAACACACGAGAGATTGCTGATAAGCTGATAGATCTGAAGCTGGAGCTGGAAGATCTGGACAGACGAGAACATGAGCTGGACCAGCAGAGGGTCTGGGTGCAGCAGAGCATCAAAAACGTGACCGACGACTCCCAGAACAGCCCATATCCTTCACGCGCTTTTCTCTCCGCGATGGAGGCTGGTGTAGTCGGGCTTTCTCATTACTCGTGTTGTTAAAACGTGCTCAGTCTTATTGCACCTGGTTGCATCAGGTGAGTTGAGCAGAGGAAGTAAAAGCCAAATTATTTAGCTTTGTGTAAATTATTTAAACGCATATCCAGTTCCGTTTATAGTCTTTTCATTCATTTGATTTGATTTGTAGTTTATAGTCTTGGTTTGTTTTTTGTTTTTTTACTTAAAATGATATGATGTGTGACTTTTATTTCTAAGTATTATTTGTATTTAGAAGTAAATGGATTGCCCATGAGTAACAAAAAGCTAAATTTGCAGTACACCTGAAGTAGTAGTAATAATAATAATAATAGTTGAGACAGGCACAATATTATATATGTTTTATTTTTGTAGAAAGTCATTGAGAATGAGAGTCGCATGCTACAGAGGTTTCTGTTCATTTATTAATACTCAAGTGATTTGGAGGTGATTTACATCTTGAATTTCCCTCACGCATTAAAAAAAAAACCCAAGAGCCTTAAGTCCGGTGTCGGTGAGTGTGCATGACGCTGAGCATGAAAGAGTTACGTCTACGTGCAATTTCACATTTTACTCCAGTAAAAGTTGACACAAGGCTGCAAAGTTTGGACTCTGGGTAAAGAAGAAAAGTGTAAACTCGTTAATTTACTTGTAATTTTTTTCACTAATGCGGGCGAAATAAACATGATGATGATGAAGGTGATTTGGCCGTGTGCAGCCACGTCGTGTAACGGTGAATGTTGAAATATTAACAGTGGATTATTTTCGATTCCACATGCTGTAAATCTCCTCATTATAAAGCCTCGTTTTTCACCAGAACTTTGTCAACCATGTTTGTTTTCCTTCACTTGCGCTTAATTTGCAACCTGATTGGTCGAGAGGTTTAAAAAAAATAAATAAATAATTTAAACAAATGCCCTGTTTGCTGGAGGTTGAGGAAACAAAATTCCCAATTTGTGTGAATTCTGCCTTAGACATGTTGTTGTCCTTAACGAGATGTACTCTGGCCTACGTGACGCATCAAGACCTCTGCAACTGCTTTAAAGGTGGGTCCTGTGTCTGTCATCTTTTAGATCTCGCCATGATGACATGTACGCCAAGTCTAGATGAGCTGATTGTGGAGTCGTGACATAAAAAAGCAATACGACACACAACTTCAGTACACCTCAGAGTCCCAATCCTTTCTTTTGAATTGCGCTTTCAGCTCGCGCTATCCTCTTAAGCTTTCTTTTAGCTCACTCTGTCTTCTTCCTGTAGGTGACACACTGCTAGCGATCCGAGCGCCTTCGGGCACACAGCTGGAAGTGCCGATACCGGAGTCTGTAAGTGCAGCTCTTCTTTTCCTCTCACAGCTCTTTGGCTTCATTTTAAGACGCGTCTGCTTACTCACTTCCCTCAGTGCTGCTCAATGCGTCATAAACGAATTTCTGGCCGAATGTGATAACCAGTGGGTGGGCAGACTGCTAAATGTGGTTTAGTGTAACCATGTTTTTGGCGGGGTTCCACAATGCCTTCCTGATGAAACGAATATATTTATGTAGTGTGAAAGTATCACAGTAATAATGGAACCGGGGTGAAAATTAACGTTGGAGAAGGCGTTATGAAATCTTTCTGCAAGCTGTCAACAGTGTGTGTCTGATCGTACACCTTAACTCGCTGTGAAACCGGAACATCAACATGGTGTCTAGTCTACTCTGCTCGTTTGGTTGATATTTTCCTGGTAATAACGAGTCACTTTGTTGTTTTAGGTTGTAAACGGACAAAAGAAGTACCAGATCCATTTGAAAAGTTCCTCAGGCCCTATCGACGTTCTCCTTGTGAATAAGGACCCGGCTAGCGCCTCTCCGGTCGTGTTACCTGTTCCCCCTCCAGAGGACATGCTCCAGAGTCTGCCAGCCTCTGTGCTGTCAGCTCCTGTCACTGCCCCTACTACCAAACCTGCAGGCGACAGTACAACAAGTACAGCCGTTAATAACCAGAGGCCCGCAAACACGACCGCTGCACCCGTTACAGGTTTCACTCCAAGCCTTACAGATCTCTTTCTTTAATCATTCCAGTACAAATTCCTGAAAACAATATATTGACCATTTTTTGTCTGTTGTGTGGCAAATTTTCAAATTGTTAGTTGCTAGTGTTACCTCGCGATGCAAACAATACCACAGCCATCCATGGCCGAGAGCAGAAGGGGACAGACAGAGTTTGCTCATGGCTAGTGTGTTGCTTTGATTTAACTTCTGAAAACAATCCCATACTTAAGATAGCATAAGATGCCATCACTGACAGAAAACGTGCATGCATGTAGATTAAAAGATCTACTTGAATTGCAGTGTGAACTACTTAGAGTGATTAAATTCAAGATTTTCAAACTCTTCTTAAACTTTGTGCTCAAGTCATTACTTGGGAAATAATTAGGAATACTAGACTGTAGGCATGTAAAGAGCCACCCAATTATCGATTCCATTCACAATATTGGGTTCACTATTTGATTTTTCCCACGATTTTGTTCACAAAGAAAATTGAAAGAAAAATATTACCAAAAAAAAAAGGCAACATATTTTCCTGTTCTTTATCAACTTAAGTTTTCTTTTTGATAAGTAAAGAAAATGTCCTTTTATTTTGTTTTCATAATAACCAGCAATAATTATTTGAAATTTATATAGGTTGGGGTAAAATATAATGGCCTATGAACTAAAATATTTCTTTTATTAAAAATGAAAACCTATCTTAAATTAAAGCTTAAACATAAATCTTTATACATAAATCAAACACTTTAGCTTTCAGCAATCTGTAAAAATATAGCTCCGATTTCTTGCTGAATCGGTTTGTAAAGTTAATCGCACAAAAGCTCTTTCCCATCTGTTTGTTATACCCATCTGTCGGATCTGTTTGTGTGTGTTTTAGTGGTGTTAGGTGTGTTAATTTTGCCTATGGTGACGTCACGTTTTCCATTATTGTACATTGTTGCGCCCTCTCCTGTCTATATAACGTAATTATAGCTAGGAAACACTAAGTGATTAATTGTGGTTCATTGTTTCCATTTATTCAAATAGTCATAAATTTGTATCGTGATTCATCAATGCACGATACATCGTTACATGCCTGCTAGACTGTTTGTTTGAGGAGTCAGTATTCAAAATCAGCATTAACTCAGTAGGATAAATATGAAAAAGATAAGCTACACATGCCAATATTTTGTCGAGAACAACACTGCTGTTTTACGTCTGGACAGGAAAATGACCCAGCAGCTTTCCCTTTAGTTCTAGGGGCCAGATAAATAGCAATAATACGATTCTAGTAATCTTAAGACAGTTGACGCCATTTAAGGTTTTCTTAAATCTTCTCTATCTTTGCTTGTTTCCTGTGACTGTTCTGCTTTCTCATTTTGTCTTTCTGTGTGACAGAAGCCCCCAGGACTGCTCCCTCAGACACACCGGCCAATCAGAATCCAGCAGACGACAGCCAGCAACTTCAGTCCTCAGCCTCGTTGGACAGCAGCTCGTCGCTTCCCGAGTCCTCGGCCGTCTTTGAACCAATCAAAGCAGACCCTTCAGAGTGTGAGCATGCATCCTGATTTTTTGTAGTGATGAATAATAATAACTGAACTATGCATAGTGTTTATGGATTTGCTCAATTCTCTTTGTGGCTTTTTTTCCCCCAAATAGCTAAACTAACATTTTAAAATTTATTTTTGCTTGTTTGTTTCACTTCTTTTTAGTGCTGGATCTCCCCAAAGAACTTTCGGAAATGTTTGATCCTACTAAAGGTAAGACTTGCTGTGTCTCAATCCAGACACTTCCGTTAGCTCACTTCCATGTGGTACATCGTGCATACTAGGTATTTACTTCGCGGAGTGTGAATTTCGGCAAGGTGGTGGTGTCTCGAATCAAAAACGGCAAATTGAGCACTTACCTACAATAACTACTGCAATATTTGCCTGCAGTTGTTGCATCACCTGCCGAATCATTACCTGCGTGAATCTGCAGTTTGCTGATGTTTACAACTTACACTTGTATGGTGCGGTGTTTCCATTAACAGTTCGAACCACAGCAGCGTCCTCAGCTGCCGTTTTCACAAAGTAGGTTGGTGGTCCCTCTCCTTCCGCTACGTAGCCAAGATGATAATTGTTGGGGGTGAGACGTGTCTAGAGGTTCATGCTCAACACCATCATAGTTGCCGTACTTGTCACTTTGATCACTTACGCACTCAAAAGAGCAAGTGTAAGTATGGAAGAACACAAATTGACTCGGGCACAGACTGCCTTTTTTTTTTTTTTTTTTTTTTTTTTTTTTTTTTGTCTTAGCCTGATTAGCATCCTCTTCAGCTCAGGACAGTAATCTCTGTCTTCACTGATGCTGTGTTTGGAAGCAGGAAGCAGCATTCCAGTCCGGAATGTGTGTTTGTATTTGGATTGGTCTTTTGTCAGTCATGCTACTAACGTCTTTTTTACATCCTCATAAATCATCACGAGGAGAAGTTGCGTGTTTGTAGAGTTTCGAGCAGCTGAACGCCCGAGTGCGCTCGATAATAACGTCATGACCGCCCTTGCTAATGCTAGCTCTAGCTCTTAACTGCTGAAAATGTTGTGGGCGGAGCTTTGTGGTCATGGGTAGAAATAAGGACGGGCTCAGTGAGTTAAAAAAAAACAAAAAACAATCATTCGATTCGTATTCAGCGCCACGCATTCAACCGTTAGAGACTCATTTTATCTAATGCATCTTTAAAATGTAAACATTTGTAGCTGACATCGTAGTACAAGATGATCGAAGTGGTGTTTATTTCCTTTTCCTGTTTTGTCTGCAGAAATCATGAGCGCAGATCTACTGGAAGAGCTCATGTCATCAGAAGGTAAAGCTGGCCATAAACCAAGCCATCTGTACATAGTTTACTACTAATCTTGAAGATGAATTACAGAAGCTTCAAACCTGTGAACGCTGCGCTCTGAAGATGTGTGTACGATTTGTGTGAAGTATTTTATATTTACACAATAAAATAGTAAGATTCACTTTTTTCCTTTTTTTTTTTTTTTTTTTTTTTTTTTTTTTTTTTTTTTAAAACACTGTTCTGGAATTTAAGGGATTTTGTTTCCATGTTGGTAGATTGATGGAAAGTGAACTGTTATTAGAGGATCGTTTTAAAGCTAAACTTGAAGATAACAGTTCGAGTTTTCTTCTCATAAGCATGAAATCACCCAGTTTCCCTTCTCTAATGACTTATGTGAAAACCTCCCACATAAAGAACTGCATTAAATATAAATGTGACCTGCATTTCAGTCAGGATTTCCTAATACGCAATCACACATTGTTCATGTTTTTTCGACAGCTTTCCTGAATTTTCCCTTCCGTCAGTCAGTGATCCTAAAATAATGGTCCAGAAAAAACTAACTGGACATGTGAAATGATAGATATTTAAAAAAAAAAAAAAAAAAATACATGCCTTGCTTTATAATATTTCGAATACAGATGACTGAAAGGGATCTCCTTCCTCAGTCCGGCTGTCATTAAGCGTTTATGAAATATTTTGTATACCCATAAAAACATTTTAGTTTAAAAAAGCTTTCATTTCCCATTTGTATTCATTTTATACATAGTGGTCCAATAGGATTTATTTCTTTTTCTGTTTATTTAATAATCTTATTTATTCCAAAATTATTTGATTGGTTTATACATAGAAATGTTTGGGTTTGTTTGTGTTGTTGTTGTTGTTTAGCATTTATTTACAAATTATGAATAAATATACACTACCAGTCAAAAGTTTGGACACGCCTACTCTTTTTTTTATAGGCTTTTCTTAATCTTTTTTTTGCTTTCTACGTTGTAAAACATTACTGATTACATAAACTATGAAGCAACACGTATGGCATATACTGAATTATGTGGTTAAACAAAAAAAGTGTAAAAAACAAACAATATGTTTCATATTTTAGATTCTTCAAAGTAGCCACCATTTACCGTGATGATACAATCGGCATTATCTTAACCAGC
>JAQQZX010000002.1:23392000-23406951 GCA_030068355.1 Notoglanidium maculatum
AAGCAAGAAAAGAAAAGAAGGATAAGGAAACGTAAGGAAAATAAGAAAGAAAGAGAAAGAAAGTAATGGATAAAATAGGTAAATAAGAAATAATAGAAAGAAAGAAACCAATAAAGGAAAGGAAAAAGGTAAATAAGAGAAAGAAAGCAAATCACAAAGAAATAAAACAAGAAAGACCGAACCGAATAAAGAAAAAATGAAAGCGAATAAATACGAAGGAAGCAAGAAAGAAAACAAGAAAATACGTAAAGAAAAAAGAAACAAAGACAAACGCACATTTCGAATACCTCACGTGGAACCTCGTGATAAACACACTGGACTGTTTTCTTAGCCCCGCCCACAAACCATTAGTTCCCGCTGCCCAATTTGATCAGAATCCAGCCGTCTCAGCCTCCGGCCGTTCCGTCTGTACCGGCGGCTGATGAAAAAACAAATCGGGTGCTTTTTTCCTTTCTTTCTTTTTTTTGGTTGCAGAACTTTCGGTACTTTTTGCAGCAGAAGAGTTACGGCCGTGTTGCGTATTGACGCTAGTAAACCACTCAGGCTTTCACTCACAGGATATGATGTCATAGTGGTGGGTCTCGTTCCTCCATATGTGACAGGGACTCTGTCCTGCGTCCTCCACACCTCCGTGTTCTACCGTTTCACTCTCGCCCTGCTTTTCTCATTTCCTCCTCGTCTCCTGGCTCTGCTGTTTCTCCACACTCGTAATCGCTCCTGGCAGCCTGCTTCTGCCAGCTGCTTTCCTGGGGCCCAAACTGAACGTGTGTGTGTGTGAGAGAGAGAGAGAGAGAGAGAGAGAGAGAGCAAGTTTGTGCTTTTGGCGTGCACTTGTGGGCGGGTTTTTTTCAGGGAGATGCTCCCTGCTTTTTTGGGAAATTTGCATCACAGTTTTGGAAGTGGTTCGAGGGAGGATTTGCACATGGACACACACACACACACACACACACACACACACACACGCTCAGAGCGAGGTGAGGACCAAGAGAAGCTGCTTTAACCTTCTTAACCGTGGCAGAGGTACGTTTACAGATTATTCCATTAGAGCAGATGTGAGGAATGCTGACCCGAGTCGCAAAAAGAGAAAAGCTCAGATGAGGTGTGTTGGTTATTGGAATGTGTTTTGGTTGTGTGTGTGTGTGTGTGTGTGTGTGTGTGTGTGTGTGTGTGCGCGCGCGCGGCTGAACTTCATTCCTACAACAGACGCTTTTATCCTGCTTTTGTCTTTTAAATACCTGAATGTGCTAAACCTGTCAAATCAACAGAATAATTCAGATTTCAGTTTGAGTGCGGTCGGACGTTCACGTTTCAGCCGCACGGGTTCACTTTTATCCGTTCTAGAAAGGTGTGGAAACTTTCCTATAAACAAATGACACCTCTTACGTTGCCTATTAGCAAAATCATCAGCTACAAAACCAAGAAAGGCTAGTTTTAATTTTTTGTACTGTAACGTCTTATTTTTTTGTTATTGGCATTAGCTTGAAAATCCTAATGAGAAACACGAGTGTTCATATTAATATCTAAAGGAAACTCAAAAGTTTTAAAGCATACTTCTCTCATGATGTTTTCTTAAACACGTTGTACATTTAAGAGCTTTTAATTTCTCTCTTAATATGCGCTTTTTCCTGTAAACACCTCCAGACAAGTGAAATAGGAGTGGAATGATCGTTTCTTCCGTCTTAAAATGTCTCAATTGGTCATGAGATGACAGAAAAGAGTGCAATATCATAATGTAATATTTATGGAAATAATTAATTGTCTATAACACGTAAATGGCACGTCTATGAAATATACACATCATGTCTGTAACACACAGCTGTCATGTTTATGATGCAGAAACGTGACCTCTAATGCAGTAAGATAATGTCATATCTATAAAATATTCACATCACATCTATAAGGCATCTATAAAATTTAAATATCATGTCTATAACGCACGACTGTCACGTTTAACACATAAATGTCACGTCTGTAATGCACAAACGTCTATGAATATAAGGCATAAATGTCACGTTTATAAAATATACATATCACATCTATAAGGCGTAAATGTCATATTTACCCATACACAAGGTCAGGTCACGTCTATAACACATAAACGTCACGTCTATAATGCATACATCTAAAATATACACATCACATCTGAAATGCATAAATGACTTTAAAAGATGCACATCACGTCTATAAGGAATCTATAACATAAAAACCTGTAACGCATAAACGCCACGTCTATAACACGTGACCCATGATAATAACATATGAATGTAAAGTCTAAACTGCACAAACATCACGTCTAAAATGCACGATAGTCCCGAGTGTCATGTCACGTCTGTAACGCATGCATGTCACACTTTCTTTCAACAAACACTTTATACTTGTTGTGTTCGCTCCAGTTTTGTAATCATTATATGGGATTGTTATTACTTGAAGTTAATGTGTACATATTTACATTCACTCACGCACATCTTTCACTGAATAAACGTGAGCATTAGGTCATGTGTCATGTCTCAGGTTAAATCCTAAATCATAAATCCGTTATTTCTGGGAAGACGTACACTTGTGCTGATAAAAAATCATTTAGGAAGGTGTAAATCAGGAAGATTTGATTGGCTGAATGTGTAACAGTCAATCTGGCAACCCAGATTTGAACCTAAAAGCCTCATCTGGATGTGCACTCTTGCTTCACATCTGTACTACCTTTATTGGCTTAACATGAAAAAATCACAACTCCTCTCACATTCCCACCTCAAATCCAACTTCCTGTTTATCTGATGTTTACTGCAAGTAACTTTACAATCCCTGTTTAGCGTCTGTTAAAAATACATGTATTAAGGACACTTAAACAAAACCTGTCTCACTGATGATCATGTCCAAGCAGTGAGACAGCTGAATTCATGCTATATTTACAACAATAGTTTTTTCACGTTCAGTTTTAGTATCATGGCAAAACTGTGAGTTTGGGAAAGGAGTTGGTTTGAAAACAGTGTTTTGTGTTAACAGGAATAAAATTTCTTTTAGCGTTCTAGTGGTCATGTGTGTAGAGAGGGGGAGAGAGAGGGAGAGAGAGAGAGAGAGAGAGGCGTCAGCCATGGTGGAATTGTGGCGACATGGTCAGGGGTCAGTCCTCTTTAAACGGCTGAGTTAGCATGGCATTGTGGGATTGTCCTGGCCACAGCTGGAGGTCCCACGACGGACACCGAGCGCTTCAGAGCTCCATTGTGTCTGCTCATTCTTTACCTTTTCATTTCCTTCTGTCTGTCTTTTCACAGCCTAGCCCCTCCCTCCATCGTTCCTGACCTTTGCTTGGGTTGACTGAGGTCAAGCTGTGTCCGTCAGTGGTCATCCCATTACGCTTACACACACTTCAGAGACGGCACACTGCATACGTTTACAGGAATGATTTCGGCTGAGATAGAGCTCTAATTCTCATTATTACTTGTGAGTCGTATGAATTTTGGCTTCAGTGGAAAACTACAGAAGAAAAGACAATCCAGTGTGTCGTATAGTAACTGTAAGCACAGTGTGGTGTACATCGTTTCATATTTTGTGAATTATTCCTTTAAAACTATTCAGAATATACAGAATACCGAAAAGATGACGACTTGTTCCGAAAATATTTGAAGAGAGACTAAGAGAAGAATAATAACTGATGATTGTGTGTGTGTGTGTGTGTGTGTGTGTGTTGTGTACAGGTCATGCAGGTGGTGCGGGAGCAGATCACAAGGACCCTGTCCGGTAAACCCACCTCACTGGAGCTCTTTAAGAACAAAGTGAACACATTAAACTACAGCGAGATCCTCAAACTGCGCCAGACAGAGAGACTGCACCAGGAGGAGACGCTCGCACCTCCCGTGCTGTGAGACACACACACACACACACACACACACACACTGATGTTAATGTTATTAAACTACTGTTCACCTCAGTAACTGCTGCTTAGAGGTTCAGAAGATCCCTTCCACTGCACATGTGCGTGTTATGGGTGTGGAATTTAATTTGCATAATTTACCACTCGCCCCAAACGCAGTCTGTGAGCCAGAACGTCTCTTGTCTGATATTTGATTCTTTCGTTTTGCACCTGTGCTACAAGTCTAATGTACCTGTTGAGTAACGGAAGTCACTCAAAGCCTTTTCAGTAAAATATACACTTTAAAATGTCTCCGGTTCTTCAGTCATGTGGTTTACGACACAGTTGTTGGGACTTGCTGTAATTTATACCCATGAAGCTGGGTGATACTACCATATAATATCCATATCGTTATAAATTAGGTGTGTGTGTGTGTGTGTGTGTGTGTCTGTTCATTTGTGCAGCGAGCTGAAAGAGCGTCTGAAGCCAGAGCTGTTGGAGTTGATCAGGCAGCAGAGACTCCACCGTCTGTGTCACGGCACTCTGTTTCGCAAAATCAGCAGCCGTCGGAGACAAGGTGAGAACCCCTCCCTCACACGCCATCTCTCCAGAGTAGGACCAGAGTCCAGGTTTCCAACCTTTTTGAGCATGCACAACCCTGTCCCACGTTTCTTATTTATTTAGTATATAATATAATTGTCCATTCCCCCAAATCCTCCCCTCTGTTTAACTGTTCTTAAGATATCTGATTTTTTTTTATATAACAAAACACCTTTTTAATAATTAATGATGAATTTACTGTATGCCAAAAGTCAGTCCACCGTTACAGAAGTACAGAAGTAAACATTCCTGCATTTCACTGAGACTATTTCCATCAGACTGCGTACGGGAACCGAGCCACATGCAAATGTTATTACTTAATTATGACTTAAAAGTTACAGCCTACTGTAACTTTAATTTTCAGAAAACAGATAAAGTAACTGACTTTTCTGCTTTTGCGTCAGTTTTGCATTCGTGCGTGACTGATTACAGTTCACTCAGGAAACGGGTAGCGAATTCTGTGCACGCCCTCTAGTATGTGTGTGTGTGTTTTTTTTGTGAGTGTGTAAATATATAGGTATATATAGGTGCAATCACACACACAAAAATTTTTTTTTTATATATATATATATATAGAGAGAGAGAGAGCGAGAGAGAGAGAGAGAGAGAGAGGTCTTTTTAATAAATAAATAATTAAATAAATATTCTAGTAGTGATAATAATAATAATAATAATAAAACATTGACATCACAAATCCCAGAAAATGTCAAGCACTCTTTTAAAACAAAATTCTTTTCAGATGTTTTAATATTTTATTTACAGTAAAAATTGGGTTCAATTTCATCAGCTCATTCCAAAGATCATATCTGACCCCTTTCAGACATTTTTGTATGCTTTTGGAAATATTGGCACTGAATCTCATGTCATTTATTTCCTGTTTTTTTTTTTCTTTTTTTTTGGGATTGTTTGTTTTTCTCCCTAATTTGGTCACTGGCCAGTTCCCTCCAGCCACTTCTCACCTATCATATGAAGCACATACATGTGCTCACAGACACCCATGATTGGCTAGAGTCTCTGTGATTGACAGGAGAGAGACAGTATGCCCCTCCCACTCAGACATCTTGACTGTTTTTTTTTCCTCCCTTAGTTCCCGGCCCTGGATTTGAACTCACAATCTTCAAACGATATGATGTATTTGATTGGTCAGATTATCACTGTTAATTTCAGATAAACTGTGGTACTGTCGGCTGTCCCCTAACCACAAAGTCCTGCACTATGGAGATGTGGAGGAGGAGACGGAGACGCCGTCCATCGAGAGTCTGCAGGACAAGAGTGAGTGACGCGCTGACATTTTCCTGAACACTTTATTCAGTGAACTATGAACGCATGATGATGCACGGACCTACCGAAGAGCAGTGTTACAGTGGAGTGCAAAAATTTGTGCACCCCTTGGAAAAATTCATTGGTGTGAAATTGTCCCAAGGAACAAAATGTTCTATGAAAGATTAATAAAATATCAGTTTAAAAGCTTGTTAAATTTAGTTTGCACCCTTTTTCTATTGAACTTTTTTTATGGAACACACTTTTTTTCCCCCTAAAAACTGAAATTGTTTGTGCTTAGCTTGCTGTACATTTTGAATTGATTGGATATGGGTTGCACCTACATTTTTCCTTTTAACTAGAAACCATGGGAGGTACAAACTTTTCCACTCACAATGTTGTGATCAGATGCTTGACTTTTTTTCCCCTCAGTTCCCGTGGCGGACATTAAAGCCCTGCTGACCGGAAAAGACTGTCCTCACATGAAAGATAACAAGGGCAAGCAAACCAAGGTTCATCTCGTTCTTCTTTCTCCTGATGTGAACTTTTAATTGAAATTAAACTTTGTAAATACGATTTAACAAGTGAAAAAATCTTTTGGAATGATGGTTCTGTGTGACATTATCTGTCACAAATACTTGCACACAGAGTGCCGGGAATTTTGAAATCTTCAAAAATTTGGCACGACAAAATCTCCGTGCCAGCAGATCGTGCCATTTCTGACAATATAAACCCCTGTGAAACGCAGTATTGGCACGCATATGATGCGCATAGTTGCCACACGGCACGCAGTGGCTCGCCAAAAGTAACGCCATCATTTCGGTCAACAACTGATCATATAGTCTATACTCATGTCCTCTGCTTAACCGATCTCTGACCCACACACTCCTTTGTTTCTTTTTCTGCCTGGGACTCTTTCTTCTCTCCTCCTCTTCTAATTTCCGCTGATGGTCGACAATAATGCTCGCAGCCGAGTTACCGCCGTAGCGTTCCAAGGCGTGGCCCATCGCACTCCACATTCCTACATGATGACTTCATGCATGCGTAACTAAAGCGCGTCAGTGAGTGATCATTCGTGCCACTGAGTGCATAGACGTGACATCGTCGCAACTTATGCGCAAATAATGCCCAGTTCATAATTTATGCGTGACAGATGGCACGACGGCGTGACCAAAACTCATGCAAGTGTCAAGGCTACTATTGATTGAGACCTATGTTAAGAAACTATAAATATTATATTCACCCAAAATTAATTTTTTTTAAAATTTTTTTAAATGTTGTAATAACCACAGCAGTTTTGCTGGGAACCTGGGGAGCAGTGATAGTTTCATTTTTATGATGCAAAATAATGTTACTTTATGCAAATGATGGTTTACAGGCGTGTACGACTGGGAATGGTCTTAATTTGTATATTTGCACAAACAGGATTTCTTGATGAGGGTTAAATTGTAATCACTTCTGTTGCTTTTTTTTTTTTTGGTCAAATTGCCACATTAAAAAGTTTACATGGTGTCTAGTTTGTTTAAAAGTTTACACAATTAATATTATATTGCCAATTCTGATTCAAATGAAATATTTCAGGCACTTTGGGATTTTTTTGTATCTTGTACAGATTTATTTTTCTTACGGAAGATGGGGAAATATATTATGGAAGATCTGAAGAAATATACATGAAACAATGTTGTTTTTCTATTTTTTTTTCTAGCCCTAGAATTAAATTGCAAGTTAGTATTTTGTAGTAGAAGTGCTTTATATGTGCTTGGAAGTTGTTTTGGATTGCTTTAAGACGTGTCTAGCGCTGACATTCCGTGACTCTCTACAAAGTACACATCCTGAGCTTCAAAAGCATATTAATGGCGGTTTTACTTTTTTTTTTATCCTGCAGGAGATGTTGGACCTGGCGTTCAGCATTACGTATGATGTAGAGGAGTACAGCTTGAATTTCGTCGCCTCCTCCAGAACAGATGTGAGTGAAATCTTTCCATTAGCCCATTCCATTTTTCCAACCTTTCTTAACGCACCCCCTTCCCCCCACCCCTCTCTCAGTTTTGCTTGTGGACGGATGGGCTGAGTGTTCTGCTGGGGAAGGAGATGAGCAGCGAGTCCATGCGCAGTGAGCTGGAGATCCTCCTCTCCATGGAGATCAAGCTCCGCCTCCTCGACCTGGAGAACGTCCCCATTCCCGACTCGGCCCCGCCTGTCCCCAAACCGCCCAGCAACTTCAACTTCTGCTACGACTTCAGCCAGGCGGAGCATTAAGGCCAGGCGACGGGGCGTAACATCCTGCTCCACACCAGAAAGTCGACGGACAAGGAAAAAAAACAAAACTCTGTGATGGAACCGAGGGGCAGCGAGTGTGAAGACTGCGGTTTGTATGACACTTTACCAGACAGAAAAGCCCATTTGCGGGATGACGATGAAAGTCGACTGTAGAGGTTCTGAAAGAGGTTTCCTTTGAGACACAGTCGATTTCGATGCTCAAGGGTGTATTATTTTATATATATTTTATATATTTACTTTTTCCTAATGGTACTGCATTCATCTAATTTCTTCTTCTAAACTTGTTTGATTCTGTCTTGCCTCCTTAATCCGCCTTAAACTGGACTGCAGGAAGGTACTCAAATGCCCCACTTGTGTTGCAAAGGTCCTGTAACGGACCAGCAATTACACTTGTACAGAATGTGGGATTTCCTCAAATCAACACAAAATAGTGTCATATCCTGAATGTAGCACTGATACAGGAACGTCACACCTCGATGCATCAGTTACATCCGAACTTCTTCTGAGAAATACAGCTTTCATTACAAATTTATCGTGTGTTCATGATGTATCGGAATTACGGTAATTACAAGGTGACGGCTCTGCTCGGAAAGGTGTGGTTACCGTGGAAACGCGCACAACAGCACATTCAAACAGAAAGCGTTAGTATGAAAATTAATAATGTATAACTCTACAGTTAGTACTAGACAATACTGTTCGTGGACCCGTGTTGAGTTCAAATGCTGCTGTTTTCAGTTGTGTTGTTTATAACGGGATGTTGCACATTTCCCAACCGGTACTTACACTCTTAGGGGGAAAAGGGCTATTTAAGGGACATTAGATAATTAAGGGTTCTTCAGTAAGTGTTTAATCCTGGTCAGGGAATTCCGGAGCCAATCCCGGGAACACTAGGTTTGAGGCGGGAATACACCCTGTATTGGATGTCGGCCCCTCGCAGACCACCACACACATTTACGCACCTGGCATAGCCAGTCCACCAAGGAGGAAACTGGAGAATCCTGAGGAAACCCTTACACGAAGAACACGTGAAAATCCACATAGACGGTAACGCGAGCTGAGGATCGAACAAAGGTTCTTAGTTCGCAAAAAAGGGTACTATTTGGAAATCCTTTTCTAATACGAGAACACTCTGTTCTCTAAGTTTATTGATGATCATTAGCACTTTTTTGTAATTACCGTAATTCCAGCATGATGTGATCACACTGTTACTTGTCAGAAATTGCTTAAAATCACCCAACTTGTCAGTCTTCAATTAAAGCTGCAGTTTGGTGCTGAAAATAGAATTTCAGAGATGCACCGGATACGGCTATTTTTTTTTCCCCCCATTTAGGATTCCGTTTACATTTTTCCGGCCCTGAAATAAAGCAGTTCAGGTCTGCCGTTATTCATTAAATAGCAAACTTCTGTCCTTAAAAGGCAAATTATTTTATATTAACAGAATATGTGTGGGGTCATGATCGGTTAATCTTTTATTGCAGTTCACCTCTCAGGCAGCAGAGGGCGCTAAACATTACAAACCGCTACTTTTAATGTTTCAGGGAAGATTTCTCAAACTATAATATGACTTAAAAACCCAATCATATACAATATACGGAAAAAAGTGTGTGAATATTACCTGATGGTAGCAAATATGCAATATTTTACACTGACGACGCACTGACATTGTTTTTATTTTCTACAAATTCTAACAATATTGTGTAATTATTGTGTGAGCAGCTATTGCAGTGGAACATGGACTAATATTAACAGCTGGCACGAACATTTTTTTAATCTAAATGGTACATCATGAAGTACTTGGCGCATAATAATAATGGTGCATTTTGTAATATGTCTGGAAATTTTCTGCACATTTTAATTACTAATAGGTCACAAATCATACAAAAAAAAACTATCTGTTTTCACTGTTTTTTAATTTTATCTTGCAAAAAAATCTTACTTTCTTGATCAACCTAGTACGCTGTAAAAGAAAATGTTTGGTTTTAAGAATCAGCTCTTTTCTTAATCAAAACAATAATACAGGTAACACAAAATAATCACCTGAAACTAAATTTATGTCGAGAAATCAGGGTGCCTAAGTGAATATTTTTGCACGGTCTTGTAGTTATTTGAGGACAGTTTGACACATCAGGCTGCTTTCACACTGGGTGGGGTTTTTTTTCTCAACCATCAGTGCAAGTTTTCCCAGAAAAAGTGGAACTTTTCTGGGGAAATAAAAAAAAAAAGTCATATTTACCTCGGCACATTCAGAACAGACTGGTTTATAATCAATCAAAGGCTACAAAATCAAATCGAAATGATCGTATTGCATTACATCAGATTCTGTGGTATTATCAACTAGATCGGGAATCAAAATCAGGTATCACATCGTATCGTGTGGTTGAAACTTTTTGTTTGCAGCTCTACTTTTCTGTCAGCTTGTTTTGCATCACTGCCACTGATATATATATATATACTTAATTGAAATTTATACTTCATTTAAAAAATTATTCAATACATGATTTAAAAAAAAAGAATCTCCTGGTACAGTACGCTGTGGTTTTGCTATTTGCTGATGTGATAACACCAATAAAAACATTTGTACTTTGTACCAATGACAATCACACGTCAGCTTGGTGCACGTCACTACCAGACGCAAATAAACCGCAGCTCTGATTTAAAACTAATTAATTAATTAATGAATTAATTAATAAATATGTAAAAGCAAATCATTTGGTTTGGATGACTCACCGTACTGTAAATAGTTGTTCTCATTAAACGAAATGTCCTGTGGTTTCTTTTTTTTTTTTAGATGTACTTTACATGTTATTCTGTAAAGACTGAACATGGAGATTTTTTTTGTATAAAATTCTTAATCAATAAAATACAGAAATATCCCTGATAGCTGGTGTACTATTTGAAATGTTGATTAAAATGGACTTGTTTAGTAGGTTAGAAACATGAATTATACATGTGTGTATATATATATATATATACATGTATTATAATATACACAATTATTTATATATATTTATGTGTTTGCACCATTTATGACATTTCAAGTGCATAGGTTACAATTTTACATAAACTTTACATACCTTTTATAGTTTGAAATGAAGTTAACATTCTCCTCAGGGAACCATTTAAATATATGCGTAAGGCAAATTAACAGAAAAAAAGTTGTCAAATAAAACTTTGACAGCCTTATCCTAGCAACCGAAAACCAAAACTTGAGATGATTGGAACACTTTCTATTAAGGCCATGTCTATAATGACTGATGAACAGCTGTGTAATGATATATCGTGTATTAATAAATCACAATACAAATTTATAACAATACTAATTGATGGAAATGACAAATGAACCGTCATTATTCTTAGTTTTTCCTAGCTGTAATTGTGTTAATTAGACAGCAAAGGGTGCAATAACATACAATATCAGAAGCACACGTGACGTCACCGTAAGCAGAAGTAACTCCGCTCTAATGCCGCGGCATGAAAACTCCGATCAGATCTAAAATAGGAAAGAGCTTTTGTGCGATTGACAATTTCTTGTTGAACAGATTCAACAAGAAATCTGAACGATCTTTTTACTGACGGCCAAAAGCTAAAGAAAAGAGAAGCAAATAGGCTACTATAGTTAACTCCATATTTTACAAATGTTTTAACTAATTATTTTTGGTTACAAAGAAAATGAAACAAGTATTTTTTTATTTAACAAAAGTAATATTTAAGTTGATAATGAATAGGAAAATAAATGTTGCATATTTTTTCAAAATTTTAATACATATTTTTTTTTTCCAAAATTGAAACATGAACCAAATATCGCGAATCAAATTGAATCATGAATCGGTGATTCATTACATGCCCACCAATGATTGCATTCATAAAAGGTTATAATCGAATTGCCAATACTAAATTAATTCTGTCCCATGCCAATAGTGCCTTTTTTTTAGTTGTAAAGTCGTACAATGATTTTCTGATAATCTTTCTGATATAATTGATTCATTAAAGAAAAAAAGCCAGTTCTTTGCTCAACGTTACAATGCGTTGAAAACACCTTTATTATACAGCATGTTAACAATTCAAACTGCATAATATAGATAGGTATAAAGTGTCATGCATTTTATATCAAAAGTTGTATCAATATAAGCATGTATATTATACATTATTATGCTTTATGACATGATCTGAATATGCTTATAGTCCATTTTAGCTATGACCTTCATAGAAAGTGTTTTTCAGTTGTCGTATCATCCAACCGCTTGTGTGTCGGAACAGCTAGCCGATCCGTGCACTGGAGCTGGGAATATCGAAGCGTTTTCCAAAGTGTGACGGCCCCCCTGGTGGACCGTCAAGGTATTGCAGGTGGGCCGTGAGAGATCGTTTACAAAATGCAAATAATGGTTTTAATTTTCAATTTTGTAATTAAGCTTGAAATTACCATAAAATGTTTATGATCAAATATATACATTTAAAAAAAAGTACTCTGAACTAATAGGACATGGGATTTAAATGAGTTATTCTTCATTTATCTTATCAGCATTTGAAATGTTGTCGTTCTATTTTCAATGAAATATACGTTTACCTGATTTGCATATCATTGCATTCTTTTTTTTATGTACACAGCGTTCCAACGTTTTTAGAATCGGGATCGTACTTCATCTTAGTCTCGTGTGTTGATCGGCGTCGTGATTAAAGGTTCGGGTGAGCCGCAGAACGTTGGGCCGTGGCGGGGATGGCTGCACTGCGTTGGGATTTGTTGAGGGGAAACTAACACAGCGATGGAGCATGGATGGTTTGTTGGTCCAAATGTTTAAAATGTAGATTTCTATGTTGTAGTGTTACAAAACGTTTTCACACAACAGCACTGTTATTCAGAGCGTGAGGTTCAAGTCTGCACCGTTCACAGAACGATAGTGCACGTTTTCCAGAAAGGGCAGGTGTGATTGGAGCAAGTACACCTTAGTTACAGTGATGTCTCTGCACTCGGAGATGTCCAGCGTCCTCAGTCTCTTACAGTGCTGGACGATGAGGCTCAGGGACCTGGTGGAACATGTGAAGGGCAACAAAACAACACAAACATAAGGCCAAATGTACACTACAGTGTGTGTGTGTGTGTGTGTGTATATCTATCTATATAAAGTGTATATATACACAAAGTAGATGTAGCTGTCTGTTGCTATGCAGATTCTGTGATGGAGGACAAACTGTCAAACAATCCACCCACCGAAAATCTTTGTTATAGGCATGTCGTCATGTGTTGACACAAAGGTACAGCTACCTCCCTGAAGTTGATGTTACAAAAACAGAACGTCCTGATGTGTTTTTCTTCTCTTATTCCTCATTAACTGACCATCAATTACCATTTTTTATTTAATAAAAAAAGACATCAGTTTATAGTCACTTTTAATATTGTGAAAAGTCCCATCACATTATAAAGTCATTCTATTTTTTTCAACAAGGCAAAAAATCAGCCTGAAAGTTACAGCTTCACCTGAAAGCTCCCTGAAGTCACCCTTCATAAGCGTTAATTAAACATCTGCTTACAGAAACCGTCACCATAGCAACGTCTATATGCTTTCCGTTATTAAAAACAACAGTTGGTATGCGGCGCAGCCTCCGTACACGCTAAGCTGTTGCTATAGCGACGGTAACGGTAATTAGAACGAGCACATTCATATAAACTTGTGATTTGCAGCTGGACTACTGTCAGAGCTGCTGCTATGGAAAATTAATCAACACCTTCACCTAACACACCGTACATGGGAAAGAGTTCACTCACTAGCTGTGCAGTGAACAGAGCAGGGCTACAGTCAGGGATTGCGCATCTAAAGGTGATTTGTTAGGAAGGTGATATAGGTATGCTCACCTGTCTGTGATGCCGTCGCAGTAGGCGAGCTGCAGATGCTGCAGTCTGTGCAGGTGAGGCAGGGCGAAAGCTAGACCCTCGTCTGTGAGCCGGGAACAGCCGCTCAGCGCCAGGCTGGTCAGGCAGCGGCAGTGAAGAGCTACAGACGCCACGCCCTCGTCACTGATCTCCGGCAGCATGGCGAGAGAGAGGCGCTGGAGCACGGGGAAACGCAGCACCTGGAGGAACAAGGACCTGTCTGAGAATACTGAACTGTGTGTGCGCTAATGCTAATGTTTTCATCAATCCTCATTCGTATGAATTTATTCTGATTGCAGAATTGTTGTAATTGTATTGTGAGAAAAGGAATCGGTTACATGACTCTGAAATGAGGTGGCTCGAATGATTACGAATTGCCCCTTTAATAATATTCACTTTAGCAAAATCATTATCTAAAATAGCTTGGATTTACATTTTTTTAATACAATAAGGATATCAGAGCTCTGATCATCGTCTAATATTAGTCTGAAAACAGAAATAAAAGCTTAGTAAAACAGTTTGGGTTAGGGGATTGGATCAGAACATATTCATCAATTTAGACAAATATTGATCTGGTACCAATTCTCCCTTATCCCTTATGTACAGTGGGGTGCAAAAGTTTGCGCCCTCACCAAGAAAGTATAGTCGAAAAGCCTAAACAATTTCCTAATGAGCTTAAATTCCTGTCCAGAATTGGTCACTTCCTGCACGCCTACAGGTGAGACAGCCACTATAGTTCCTTTTTTCCAAAAGATGGGGTGACAACAGGAATATTTGTGTAGAAAGTGTCTTTCATAAGACTTTCCTGCTTTTCCAAGCAACAATGGTGGCTGCAAAGAGGACTGCAAAGGAAGCTCAGACAATTTGAAAAAATAAATATGTTTCTGGCTACTTGAGGTTTCAAATAAGCAGAGTAGGCTGTCATCTATCAGTAAAAATATATACACACACTACCAGTCAAAAGTTTGGACACCCCTTCTCTTTCATAGGTTTTTTTTTGTTGTTTTCTTCATGGTAAAAAAATACTGAATACCTCAAACTATGAAGCAACACATATACTGAATTATGTAGTAAACAAAAAAGTGTAAAAAAAAACAA
>JAQQZX010000002.1:23420655-23430947 GCA_030068355.1 Notoglanidium maculatum
TGTTTATCAGTACATTACAGAAAATAATGAACTTTATCACAATATGCTAATTTATTGAGAAGGACCTGTATATCTCTCTTATTAACGAGTCTTTCAAATTAATTTTTTCCTGTTTTTCCTCAACATCTGGATGCTATAAAGTAGGAAAGCTTGCTCGAGTTTCACACCTCAGCTAACGTTCCTCATTGGTCCACGATGAATGAATTAGACGTGAAAATGTTTTCCAAGTGGGCTCTATATCTCCGACCTTCATCCAGCTGTGACTCTCCTTAAAGGTAGTAATGTATTATGAGGAGGTGAGCTAATTAAGTGTTTGAATACAGACAATTATACAGGAAACAAATAAGTATAAGAACAGGACTGACTAGTTGTTGAACATATACGTCCATGGGGCAACTACAAGTAAAAACTAATAGCCTGGATATAAAATCTGCTTGTCCCAGGTGCCCAGGCTACTGATCTGTCCATCCCTGATATCATCCACGTCCAGGGAAAATTCGGACAACGCTACAAACAGGCTGCAGCTCAATTAGTGCGCTACATGATGAATAAGGAACAAATTAAGACTGTGGTATGTGTGTAACTGTTAGCCGTACTGTTCCTTTAAGGAGGATGTGAAAGTATGCAGGGAACGTAACAGTAATTGGGCTTCATTAAGGCACATGGCGAGTTATTTTGCAGACAGACAGAGTCATAACCTGAAGACTAGACTATGCAAATGAATAAATCTAGCAAAATATGTCAAAGCGGTACACTATATATGGTCTGGAAGTATGTTTTTTTTTCTGTGAAGGTAAGGTGTAATAAATTATACTGTATAATCATAAATTTGCTCTCTCTCACCATACACCTATGATTGCCAGGTCTATTAACTCCACACATACTTATGTTTTCCCTTAATGAAACAATTCATTCATGCGCAATTCAGCTTCATGAGTATGACATTTGAGTCCTATTACCTTAAACATGACCTTTCAAGGAAAACACAGACCAAATATTCAAAAGTGTTACAGATATAAAGCAGCAGCATCACATGATTTTGGGAGAGAACTTTGAAGAGAGACTTGAAACAAATATAATGTTCAGAGCTGGATAGAAGAAGAACTACAACTGACATCTTAATATACAGGATTTGAACCTTTTGGTAAAAGCTAAGACACAAAATTCTTGTTACTGCTACAGATTATTACAACATTTTTGTCATACTCAGTTCGTGAAGGTGTGCATACGTTTGCCCTCATCTGTATATAATATAATATAATATAATATAATATAATATAATATAATATAATATGAAGAACCACAAAAACCAACTCCAACCTTGGCCTTATTTATGGAATTAAGTTAATCGGTATGTTGAGCCCTTTCTGGAAACATAGTTTATAACACAGTGCAAATCATATTTTATGAGAAGATGCCCTTTATGCCTAAATGATCACATGGGTTAAAAGATTTACTTCAAGCAACAGTGTTTTTTTTAAGTGAAAGCTGAAAATTCTATCTTCATACAGTATCTCACTCCATCCAGTCTCTCACACTACAAGAAAATTAAAATGGAAAATGACCCAGTTGACCCTTCATATGTTGCCTCATCACCTAATACACTTCCGGCTTACTCATTCTCATCTGCCTTGTCCTTCCCCACTATCATCCTCTGGTTTAGCGCTGGTCCTTCCTGCACTGAGCGGCTCTCGTCTCCGAGGCCGGAGGGACTGATGGGAGGTCCTTGTACAGTGCTGTCTGAATTCTGAGACAGAACGTCAGCCTCTTGCTCCGAGTGCTGCCTCTCGACCGGTGTACCAGGCAGCACAGAGGAACAAATGGATGGCTGGATAGTAGAAAGAAGAACCACTGGGTCAAAGGTCAGCATATCTTGGTTAGGTTAAGCTGGTGCTAAACAAATTCATACATTAGGGGAATATGGTAAAGCACCCTTAGCTTTAATGAGAAATGGGTGGTGTGTGTGTGTGTGTGTGTGTGTGTACCTGCAATGAAACAAGGGACTTATTATTCTTTCTTCCCTTCAGCTTGGCCAGTGTGCCTCGTAGGCCCGATTTCTCAGTCATTTCCAGCGTGGCCTTTAACAGTTTAGGGGTTTCTTTCCGCGCAGGAATCACCCGCACTGGCTCCTTCTCCTCCTCTTTCTTTTTCTCCGGCTTCTTATCTGCCAGCATCTTCCTTCACGGGACACAGAAAACACAGCATCAGCAACAGGAGCACCACCCAAACAGCGTACTACTGAGGTCACCAGTCAGGCCTCTGCTCTGAACATGAAACTACTGAATTTTTTTTAATGAGGAAATGGCATGGTGATGTCATCACAGTGTCTCACTTTGCTTTCTTGCGTAGGAGTTTCTGGGATTCGGGATAGTGCACAAGGATCTCGTTGAGGCCCTTCTTGTCCAAGATGAAGAGATTAGCGAAGCCGTGCGCTATGACGTTGGCAGTACGCCGGTTTCCCCCTCCCACCGCTAACAAGCTTCATGCCAAAGGGACACAAACAAAGGTCAGCTTTGGACTACACTAACACGGATGAAAGATAACTAGCTAGACGTTTTTACCTGATTTCACCAAACACAGATCCTGCTTTCAGCGTCACAAATATCGTTTTTCCGTCTGGACCACCAACCACCTGAACCTCTCCTGACTTTATGATGTACATCTCTCGACCTACTTCATCCTGCATCAGGATGATAAAATGCATAATAAGTACAATGTACAATTGTTATGGTTAGGTCTCAAAGGACATTATGTCTCTCTGTTCTTGTTGGCATAAGGTGAAACATTTGCATGTACTGTACTCTATGTATATTTAATTCTGAACTGCACTGATCAGTTTCATCTGTTTTTCTTATGAGTGTTGATTACTTTCTAAAGCCAAATAAAATCTGCTGCCTATTCGCTTGAGTGGAAGAGGATGTGGTATATGAGGGAAAATGGGTTATCTTCCGCTTGCAGTTCATTCCTGTCCACCTGCTCTGATTAGGTTTAACCCCGAGAAGCCACAAATCTTCTCAGTATGGGCCAATAGAAAAGGGATGCTTGGGTCACATCTTTCTGCAAGTTGCAAAAACTGTTTATTGCAATAATACATAGTACATACAGTACGTTTTTAGCAATTGGTCAGCAGGAACCAGCAAGCTATCATACTAAGTAAAAGGCCCGCTAATAATATACTATATAACAAGCTAGCAGCATTTATCTGTATATAAAGCCAATATAATTTCTCTTATCACTCACAAACGTCAAGCTGGCTAGTGTTAGTTGTTCACTGAACCAGTACTATGCCGCCAGAAACATGCCAAACCAGCACCACCCAACATCACATGATCTCGTTCTACCCCAAAGAAGAAATTTACAAGGCAACAATCCGGTGTGGCTTAACTTCGTTTATAGTATTTATAGTATTATAGTATTTAGAGTTTGTCCAAAACATTAAGAAATGTTACACATTTAGGCTGAAAACGCAGGAACACATTATGGAGAAAGAATTTACTGGTGATTATTTTTGCTAGTTATACTTTATTCCCTCTAACCTAAGTTTTGTTAGCGCATGTCGATATCTTGGCAAGATCATAACATATGCTATGTTTGAAACTCATCGCAAATTTCTTTTTTCCTTATAAGACACTGACTTATGAGGCAGCGTAAGCAGAGATGCATTAATACAGCTGCCTTCAATTTGATTCCGAATCATGAGTCTAATTTTTGACTAAATTCGCAATATAAGAAATGAACAGACTGGTGCCAGGCAATCAGAAATGAATATTTTGGCACAGTACGAGCTGATAATCTGAGGTTCCACCTTCTCTACAGAGGTCACGTTACTTCTTGTTTCAGTCAAAACTGAATTTACCCAAACACCTATATGTACATATGTGTATTAAATAAGACTCTCTGCTTTAAATGATAAGCACAAGGAACCTTTTTACAGACGTAATCTCCGGGAAGGTAGACGACTGATCTGAGCCTTTTCAGCATGTCATAGATCATCTGCCTGTCACAGCCCTGACATAAAGAAAAGAATAACAAAGGATAAATTCAGGATATACAACACATAATCATAAGAAGAGCACAATATATAGCACTGGGGAAAAAACCTATTTAAAGACGCAGTTTGTTATTTTAAAGGTTCAACCCAGAATTGACATCATCTCCCCCTCTGTTGAAACTATTTGTAGAGTGGAAGTGAGCACTTGTTTCTCTGCTTGGGGTCGGAGCTCATTACAGGGCCAGAAAAATCCACCTTAAAAATGTCTTCAATGTAAAAACTATCCAGATCTATTGCATGCCAGTGTTGTGAGTGACAGTTTTCTAAGGTATGCTTAAAGGTGTATGATTAATATAGGTATAGAAACTCTTTGAAATATTACAAACTGCACCTTTAAAGCTACACGCTGCAGTATGTGCGTTGGTGAATTATAACAAAAGTGGACTGTATAAAGAAATCTCAAAGCAGGTTGTTCCTACCTCAAACAGTGGAACTTTGCTGACAATCGAGTAATTCACATCCACTGCTATATCAAGTCTCATCTTGTCAGGCAACTGCACAAGCAACTCCTCTTCGTCTACACAGAATTGTAGCAATGTTAGCTAAAGTAATGGCACCATACAGGCCAAAAGTGTGTACAGGACAACTCTAATATAGTATTATGTCAATAAAAATGACATATTTACTCATTAGCTATTCCACATTTTCATTTCATTCCAGCTTCCACCACATTTAACTCACATATTCATTGTCTTTCAGTTCTTGATTGTTTTGCTCTTGGGTTTATTCAGGAAACAGAAAGACCAAAAGCACATAGAGTGGCACATGGGCTTTAAGAATCTTACCCAGCATGCCCTGAGACTGCCAAGTATAGTTATACCAGGTCTTCACCCGGTTCTGCACGTCTTTGGGGATGCGATTAGAGGACATGTACTTCACTGTGCTGTCCATGCACGAGCGGTAGTGCGTCTGATCGGCTGTTGCAGCGCCCACCACGTCTCTCATCTAGCACAGCAAGAATCAATCTGTTTTATGAGTCTGATATACTGGAGATGAGCCATGCCACTAAAGAATAAAACACTTATGGAAGAGGGGTGTGCCGTTATAGGAAAACCATCAACGACAGCGAGATGTGACAAAGTGGAGACGGTGCTACCGCCCACAAGTTTTTTTTATTCCTCTTAAACCACAGCCATTTAACAACCACTTTGTTATTAATGAACGACACATTGCACTTTTTATACATTTATCAATAAATTTAATTTAGTTCCTGTTATCACTTACGTTATAGCAGCTATAAACATATTTTCCCCTGAGCCTCTTTTTTTCTCTCTTTTTAATAAGACACGAAAAAATGCACCTTGTTTCTGATAAACCATAACGTGCAAACTTTTAAAGACAGACTGTTACAAAGCGCCGACACTGGAGACTCCTTCTACAGTACCAATGTTAAATAAACATCTCATTAAAGACAACCTCACCTTATCAAAAAATAAACACTATTCTTTGTTAAATACCAACGCATTTTTTATATTTTTATGTGGAGGATCTATTGTACAATGAGCTGCTGTAATAGAAACTATAATATTAGACCAAATGCATTAATATAAACCTATTATAGAAACACCTCCTGCCCAATCAGACATGAGAATTCAGCGCTGTGGTATACCTGACAATGATAACCAGTGTACCTGTCCAATCATGATGGAGAATGCGAACACGCCGATAAAGTAGTTAATGAGCTGAAAAATGTACTCTTCGATTGAAGTCGGTTCCGGCAGTCCACCGATAGTGATCAGAGTCTTTATAGCAAAATAGAAACACCGAATGTATCTGGGGGAAAAATAACACAGAATGAATAAATAGTTTAATCAAACAAAGTTTAAATGACCAATTTATTTAGGTATATTCTATGAAAACATTTGAATTATTCTTATTATTTTTTTAAATCCTAATAATCTTTTTTTTTTTTTTTTTTTTTTACAATCGATACTGCTAAATATAATTCCTTTTATAATTTAAAATAACAATGCGTATCCACAAATGCAACTTTCCATAATGACATAATGTTTAGGAAGTTCACACCATAAGTATTTGGACAGCGACACCATTTTTATATTTTTGCTTCTGTACACCACTGCAATGGATTTCAAATAGTGTGTAGAATTTCAGCTTTATTTAAAGGGGTTTAAAAAAAATATTGCATTAACCATTGAGGAATTGCATCAATTTTTTGCACAGACCCAGAGATGTGGGCAAAAATCATTACCTAAATTACAAACAATCATGTCACCAACATTAATGAAATAAAATGATACCAGTAAAAGAATAATAAAAACACTTACTCGTTGCCCTCTCCATTGTATACCCAGTTGGTAGCTCCAAGGCCTCGCAGGGACGACATCCAGTAATAGAGACAGGCGTTAACATGGAGGGTGTACAGAAGGTAGCTGGTGGTGCGAATGACTCTAGGAATAAAAAAGAGAAAAGGCGGACAGTGCTGCTGAATTCTTGATTCTGATTGGTCAGTGGAGTTTCAAAGCAGCAACTACAAATCATAGGTTTATATTAATGTTCTCATTCTCATATATTATTATTATTATTATTATTATTTCTATGAGTAACTCATTCACAAGGACTTGTATGGTGGAAGCTCACATAACTGTGGTAAGTGTCATAATAATCATGTTGTTATATAAAGGAGGAATCATCGATTCTGGAGGAAGATTGTTGGTATTTGAACTCAACAGCCAAACAAATACACACATCCTTTCAACACTACTTCAGAAGCTCCGCCCCATAGTCATGGACGCGCATTGCCAAGGCAACTACACTAACAATGACATCCCCCTCCCCTCCCCTCCCCTCCCTCCTGTCCTGTCCTGTCCTGTGATTGGCTGGGATATACCCCTTGTTATTGAATGGCTGGAATAAAGTTGTGTCGCTCAGTATGAGCCACTTTCTTTGCTTACCCGTTGCCTTGAGGTGTCTTGGTAAAATGACAAGCTGCATTATTATCTTCAAGAAAAAGTGAGGGAATGACTCTTTAAAGGTGCTATAGCATAATAAGAACTAACTAACACCCCCCCACATATGAACTTATAAAGTATCTCCAAACAACCAACTCAGGCATGTGCTCACCTGTAGACATAGGCTTTGGTCAAAATGGCCTCCAGACGTGTGTTAAACTCAAAGAAAGACAAGATCTGAAGCACAGAGAGACAGGAATGAACAAGTCTTGATCAGTTTTCAGCACTGAGTTTTCGAAGTGTCAAAGTGCATATCACGGAAATATGCTGCTATTAGTGATAGTTACTCAAAGCTTAGAATAGTCGCTAAGCCTGAGTATAAAATTGTGTTTCATCATTCCTGAAGAAACTTTTTTGGTAGTCCGTTCTATTAAAATGAAAGACACACAGAGTGAAAATTGACGCCTGCCTTCAGTATCCGTGGGCAGCGGAGGAGAGGTTTGACCCCATCAAGGAGATAAAAGAGCTCCAGGGGAAGAAGGCTGATCACGTCCAGCTGAAATATATTTGAAAAACACATAAATTGCAAGCACCAATGGACACCAACAATGACATCACAGAGCAGGGTAATGGATGTTGACTGCTGAGATGGCCAAAGTCTTCCTCTTACCTTAAATCGCAGATCTTTCATGTAATTGGCTCTCATTTCCTTCTTGTCGCTCTACAAAAAAGACAAATGCAGTGAGTATCATTTTCAGTTTTGCAGTCTCTAATTCAAAAAGTGTCAAGCTTAAGAAATTGTGCCTTCGGCAGAAACTAAGTTGGACTGGTCTAATTCCTACTGGCTGTGATTTCCCAAATGTCACGTACGACAATATCGCCACCGCGGATGAACTGCATGCGCGGCTGGAACAGCAGGATGTCCAGGATGTAGATGGTGTCACACAGGTAGTCGGCGATCAGCCATGGGTAAAGGGAGCCATTGACATCGTAGAGGAAAGCCCAGCGCACTGGGATCATCCACACGTTCCAGTTCCAGGCCAAAGTGACAAAAAAGAGCCACAGGACGTAGCCCAGATCTACAAACACGACACAGATAGGACTGTTCTGTATATTGCAAAACCACCAGCACACGTACACGTGAATTTGAAGTGTTTTATAGCAAGATGAAAGGTGGAACATGAGACAGGGACTCACTGGTGAACGGGTCGATGCTGGCTGGGAAGCGGTACTGAATCAGGCGCCCGATCCTGGATTGACGCTTCACCTTGAAGCACAGCAGCTTAGTATACTCTTCCTGTTTAACTTCCTCCTCAGTAGGGGTGGGCTGACTCTCCTCAACGGGCGCTGGTTCCTTTGGAGGCTCAGGAGGAGGCGATGCAGGAGCTGGGATGAATAAATAAAAAATGGCAGTTTATGAACCTTACTCTTTATTCAGATAGGGCCCTGTAGCAATACTTTACACTCTGCTGAGTCTTGGTTATAATTATTCATGCAACGTATTTTTCTTGTGCTGCACTGTGTTGTTCCATGCCTGTGCCTCTGCTGTTAATTTCAAATAATAAATATAATGACTAATCTGGGAGGATGTCTAGAGTAAAGTATCAAATTTTGGTATTTAACTGTCCCCTGATGTGTTCATTATGATATTACATTATCAGACTGGGTAGTTAAGTGACTAAATAGTTGATGCAGAGTTTGTTTTGCTTTTTTCTCAACTTTTATAATGGGATTTTTGATGTTGGATTGATTTTAGCTTTCTAAAATTAGTCTAAATACTGGGCTAAAATTAAGAAGCCCATTTAAATGTAACGACATCCCACAGCTCCATCTCCTCTTCTGTTGACCACTCCATTTTTTTAGTTTCTCAATTGTGAAAGTTTCTTTCACTGGAGTTAAAAAGATTTACTTAAATGTTTAGCGGATAACTAAACAATTTTTCAACATCTAAACCATGTGCAGTCCACGAGATAAAAGAAAATCATGTCAACGTTTGAAGTAGCCTATTTATTACCAGCTGTATTCTTAGTTTATATATATATCAGAAACTGGAGAATCTGCAAGCCTCCAAATCATTGCATTAGTGTTGAGCTTACACCCAGTTTTCTCCCCTGACTTGTCGTGCTCAGCTGCCACCTGCTAGCTTTGTCTCCTCTGTCACATAACAGACTAAACATAACTAATGGACGCTTCTGATTGGCTAGCATCGCTCAATGATCAGCAGTAGACCCAAGGCCAATAATTCTCTCATGTATTCGTGAATGGCGAGATGCAAAATCTTTACACCACTTGAGGAGCCTGTGTATGTAATAAGGTTTCATCAGGCTGAACTCACTGACAGATGGGGTGTCCTCGTCCAAGTCGTCGGGATCGATGAGTTTCTCCTTGGCACGCTCTGTCCTCTGTTTAAACAGTTTGACCAGCTCTTGTAGACGCTCGTTCACCATCATGCTGGCCTGGCTGGCGGCCGATGATGGACGCTCCTTTAGCCTGTAAACGTGATGCATACAGCTAAACGTAGAATGTACTGAAGTGTACAGTGTACTTCTGTCATATTTATTTATTTTTTTATTTATAAAACTAAAACCCATGTAAAACCCTCCTAAATCACTCCTAGCAATTTTAAAAGAACACTCAAAGGAACCTTTCTCTGTAAGAACGTATCAAGTAAATGATAATTCTTGAGGAATAACTGAATATCTATCCATCTACATACCCACCCATTCCTCCATACTTTCATCCATCCATTCATCCATCCATCCATTTTATCTATGTATTTACACTCCACTAAAGGATCTTTTTATCTCTAGGAACAAAATTTTCTCAACATTTCTATGTAGAATCAATCAATCAATCAATCAGTCAACATATCTATCTATCGATCTAGCTATCTATCTATATCTATATAGATAATATATATAATCTATGAAGTGTACTTCAGTAATCAGTGTACATAGTTTCTGAGGTAACAACTGAAATTTTTAACATCCATCCATCCATCTATCCACGTACATTTAAATGTTCAAAGTAGTTTTCTTTATCAGAGAGGGTTCCAAGTAAAGCCCACTCAGGAAGCTAAACACTCTTAAAAATCCAAAGAACACTTGAAGAAGAATTTGTAAATAATTTTAATATCCAACCATCTATTTGTCCACTTGTTCCTCCATCCATCCATCCATTTTATCTATGTAGCTTTACCCTACTTATCTACCCTAGACTAATCTAGATCTAGAACCACTGCAGGTTCTTTGTTCCTCCATCCATCCATCCATCCATTATCTATAGTGCTTTATCCGTCTGGGTCGCGGGGAAGCTGGAGCCAATCCCAGCAT
>JAQQZX010000002.1:23431047-23452364 GCA_030068355.1 Notoglanidium maculatum
CACCCTGGGTGACCCGGGGATCGAACCCAGGACCTTCTTGCTGTGAGGCGACAGTGCTAACCACCGCACCACCGTGCGGTCCTCCACTTCTTTGGTCCTCTGGAAATAAATTTTTTCCTTAAATTTTGAAGACAAATTAAAATGAATTTTAAATAAATCAGCATAATCTTTCTTAGTTGACAGTACCTTATAATTTCAAAGACTAACCAGGAAAGCATCTGACTTCTATCACAATAACAATAAAGACAAGTAAACAATGCATTCAGCAAAAACTCTTTTAGCAGCTCTACTGTAACACTTTCATAATAAGACCACACATTTTTTCCAGACATTCCTCAGAGATGATCAACTGTGCCTCTGGCACGACGGCTTAAGGATTAGTAAAGCTGTTTAGACACGTCGCTCTCACAGCTTTGAGGTGTTTTATAGATACGTATTTTAATGTCTGGGGCCGGTGGCACAAAACACAAAAAGTAAAGATTTTCCTTAAAGTACAAGTTAAGGATTACTTAAAATAAAAATAGTTTTAATTTAGCACAAACAACTGCTTTTCTTGTCTTCTTTTCTTCCATTTTTTTTTTTACAATAGGCCAACTTTGTGAGGCGATAACAGGCAGGCATGAGTCCTGGAAATGAACAGTCTCCATGGAAACTGTAGAATTTTATTGCTGAAAAATCTCTTTTGATGCGGTAAATCTCCTTAACTAAAGAAACCTTTTAAGGGATTCTGTGCAACAGCCTTAAATAAATCCCTCAGCTAAGGGGAAATTAAGCCTTAAGTGTCATACATAAAGGGAAAACTTAAGATGACTTGTGCATTCGGCCCCTGGTGGATGATGGGTGATGTGGTGTTATTCTCGCTTACGCGTCATCTGCACTTGTGATGCTGCTTTGGCTCGGCCAGGCCCTGACTTGCGTCTCCAGCTCCTCATCTTCCTCATCTCCTGAAGAGTACAGTTTCTTTCTGTCACAAAGAACAAGACCATATAAACAGTTGTTCCCTCACCAGAAGCGCTTTACTCCTCTTATACCGCAGCAATTTGCTCACACTGACAATTATTAAAGATGGCACCACAACTTTTTTTTATCCATTTATAGTTACAATTTATGTTGTGGAACATCCCCAAAGCAGTTAGTCACTCTTATTAATTACTATATGTTATGTTAGCACTGATACAGGAGACTCCATAAATTTTAAATGTATATTCTCTTGCCAGGATGCCCCTTGCTTAGCTTGATTAATAAAAAACTGTTTATTTATGGTTAGACCTAAATTATGTGCAACGACGTATTAGAACAAGTGCATTCATATCAACCCAGGATTTGCAACTTCACCAATGTGAACAGATGTTGAAGTGGAATGAGGGTGGATAAAATGCTCGTCATGCACAAGGCACATAGAAACACTTTTTATGACTTAATGGATTTGGGATGATGGGATGAAGCTAGACAATAAATCATATTAAGCTTCTTACATTTTCGTCCAAATAGTTTGTGGCTTTCTGTCCCTTGCACCAGCATAGTTTCCATCACAGGTATATATATGTGTGTGTGTGTGTGTGTGTGTGTGTGTGTGTGTGTGTGTGTGCGTGTGCGTGTGCGTGCGTGTGCATGTGTGTGTGTTTGAGTATGCAGGAGCAAGAACAATCCAGACAAAATAAAAACAAAAACATATAATTAGACCAAATAAATAAGGTAAAAAGGTCAAAGCATTCACATATTCACAGATTTTGTTAGCTAAAATGAGCTAACCTGACAGGATTTTGAGGTATTTTAATTCATATTCATCAATGGTCATAATATTCACTGCTAATGCTAGATAACCTGAGCTAACCTGACAGGATTTCTGACATAATTCTAACTCATATTCATAACTGTTAATAATAACACTAATGCTAGCCAACTATCTGATGAACTATCCTATACTTTTCTGAGAGGATTTTTAAGTCATGTTCATAAATGTAAATGTAATCCTTACCTCTAATGTGAGCTAGAAGGCTAACTTAAGCTAACATTTGCTAAGATTGTTAAGGCTTATTCACAATATGCAATACCAATGATAACTAAATATCTATGAGGCAATCTAGCAGAATTTTTTAAGTTGCATTCATAAATGTGTATAATCTTTACTGCTAGTATGAGCTCGATGGCTAAGAAGATATCTTGGAAGATTTTAAGGCATATTTATAAAAATTCATATTACTATTCTATTTGAGAGGTCATATTTTTAAATGCCATTTTCTAAATTTTTTTAATGCTAATGGTACGTAGATGGTACTCAGAAGCTTATTAATGCTAAATTTACATATCTAATTTTCACTATTATGGCTTATCTAAACCATCCCTTTTATAAACCAGATACATAAAGTATCTTTCAGAAAACCTCTGAATGTTAATTCTCACTTCCTTTGTTTTTGCCAAAAGAAATGTTTGCAGTGTACATTGCAATTAATCAGTTAGCTTTAGCCAAACTGAGAGTTTAATTTCATAATAATTATATTTTTGTTGCCCTAACCTGACAGAATTCCTAAGCTGATTTTAAATAAAACTCATAAATATTTCCAAATTTGCTTATGATTATTAGTATTGCCATGTGTTTCACGTATATTGTTGAATATGATACAGTGAAGGAAACGTTTTCACAGTAATCACAAGCAAAAATTTATATTGCATTATTTTCTAGGTCAAAGCGTGTGTTTCTATCCTGGTCTACACTCTGCATTCAGATTCTTCTTGCTGACTAGATAAATAACCGCAAGCCCAAACCTGGGTCTGCTCGATTTGGACGGTCCAGGCACGGTGAGAGTCTTGAGGTTGGGTTCCTGTGGGGTGATGATCTGGGGCATGTGGTGGGAAGTTTTCCCACGCTGCTCACTGTCTGAGTCCATATCTTCCACATTTACGGCTGGGTGAACGCTCAGTCTGGAACTGGCTGCAAGAGTATAAGTCACACTGTAAGCCAAATCTATATGTTTAGTACTGATTTATTTTAAATCATTATAAAACTATTAAAGTATTCTAAACACTATACTAAAGAGAACATTTATACACAGTGTACAGCACCCTACTGCACATAGGAATTTGACAAAGAATCACCAGAAGGATCACGAATGGATCACCTGAAGGTCTAGCGGAGGTCAGTTCATCCTCGGCATTAAAGGTGGGATTGGAGAGGCCTGAGAGCATGAGTGATGGACTGATGGGGGGCAGACGGGGATAGAAGGGCACATTGGGTAAGTCTAGAACGGAGCCTGGCGAAGAAGGGGATGGTGTACGGGAGATGTGGAGGGGGGACTGGCGGACCAGGTGGTCCAGCTCCAGGTCCCGACTCTGCTGCTGCTGCTGAGGTTTAGGCATCATCTTGAGGTCTGATGCTGCTCAGACGCTTCTGAACAGCGGTGTAGCACTGCCGAGGAATGCTGGACAAGTGGTGAGGAAGAGTGAATAGGTGATGCGGAATACTGGATAAGCGCTGAGGGAAGTTGGAGAAGTGTTGCGAAAAATCAGGCAGCTTCTGTGGACGTTTGGGTAGTCCGTGGGGAAGCCTGCAGGAAAATCGTTGAGGGAGAGTGGGAAGTTTCCGGGGGAAGGAAGAGAAGTGCTCAGGAAGCTTGGGTACACGCTGAGAAATCTGCTGGGGAATTTGAGTGATTCGTTGAGGTAGCTGGTTGAGGCTGGTAGGCAATAGGGGGAACTGCTGAGTGATCTGGGATAGTCGAGAGGGCAGTTTAGGTATGGGGGGCACTTGGGGCAGGGTGATATTGTTCTCTTTCAGCAGCTGGTTGAAGCGGTCGAGGCACAATGGGGCACAGGGAATGCGCATGAGGCAGCCCTTCAATGCCTCACATCCGAAGGGAACTGAAAGCAAGATGGCACAGGCATTACATGCATCAGAAAAAGTCATTCATTCATTTATTCATTTACAAAGCAGGGTCGGGGTGGGTCCAGAGGCAATACTACACCCTAAGTGGACAAACACTTCCTCGCAAGACACCAGAAACACACACTCGCAGTCTTTCTTTAACTTTATTTTGTAACTTGTGGAATTAACTTTATTAACAAATCAAAACCTCATGCTGAGGATTTATGAATTTAATTGATGGCATTATATTGATTTGGTTATAATGAAATGATGGCTCCAAGCTCCCCCCTTGAAGGATTCCTCCAGGTTCTCCGGTTTCCTCTCATTTCCCAATAACATGTCAGGTCGATTGCGTGTTCTATTTTGCCCCAAATTGCCAGTGTGTATGGATGTGTGCATGCGATAGATTGTTGAATTCCTGCCTCCCATCTTGTGTTCCTAGGAGACTCTGGATTGCCACCACCCTGACCAGGATTAAGCAGTTACTGAAGATGAATGAAAGAAAGAGTAGCTCTGTAAAATGTGACTGAACACTGCTAAAAACTTTCTTAAAACATGAGGTCTTTAGCAACTCTATTTGCTTAAAATTCTCCACTGATCAGAGCATAATAGCTAAAAAACAATTCCATTTAAAAATGATTGATGAGTTTGAGCATGGATTTTCTGTACACTTTGTAATCTGTGGAACTGCATGTTTGGGCTATCGCCAGCCTGGCTATTTTATATAACATTAAAAAAAAACCTTACCACAAGTTCCCTCCTCAGCTAGTGGGCCTTCATCCTAAAAGCAGAAAAAGTGATGCGTGAGGAAGAACACCAGAGACAAATGAATAACACTGCAATGAGCAACTTCAAACCAATACACTTAAGGAGTGAAGGAAGAACACATCAAGAACTTCCAGGATCAGATTTCTGAAGTGAACCGAACAGATTAGAGATCCTGATCTTACAGATCTGACAGTAAGAATGTATTATATACATACAGACGTTTCCTTTTATCTCCTTACGAACAGCAGCTGTTTGGGCAGGGATTGCTGATCCCAGGTCAGTGCTCCTTCCTCAGAGATCTTGGATACACACGGGTGTGTGGAGAACGTTGCGTTTGATGATAAAAGGGTCTTATGATTTCTTTTTTACAGACAGAGTGAGTTCAATCATAGTATTAGTGAAGCAGATCTTCAGAAGCATGTAATGAAATGTTTTTGAAGTATAAGTACAGTATAAGGAAACAGGCATAATTATTACCACTCTTAGGAAAGTCCCCTAATCTAAACCATATTGAAAAACTGTGGAGTGAGCTAAAGAGGAGAGTTCAGAAGGGAGGACCCTGGATCTGGAGGATGCGGAAAGACTCTGTATTGAGGTGTGAACTCAGATTCATTGCACTGTCAATCAAGCATTATAAGAGGAGACTGTGCTGATACATTAACAAAGCACAAAGTTATGGGGGGTCCAATAAATGCGGCACTTGCTGGCTTTTTTTCTTAAATTCTTACATTTCTAAATAAATGTATTACATTTATTAAACTTCTCTTATATTTTCAGGTGATTTCAAGTAATTAATCACAAAGACAGTTCTACCCAACCTTACCCAGGGTGCCAATAATTCTGGACCTGACTGTATTTTACATACATCATTTGAGATGATCCTGATGGAAAAATTACATTAGCTATTTTAACACTTTAGCCTTTAAATAAGCCATTTGTACTTTTTACAACCATATACTGTCCTGAGGGGGCGGAGCCAGAAAAAAATGTACACAATGCTGAGCAGAAGAAACTAACCAGATTCTTTTGCATGGCAATATTGCAACTCCTAGATTTGCTTGACTGTTTTCAGAATTGCATGATTATTATGTCTTGAAACACTTTAATGCATTACAAATTGCACCTTTAATTTCTCAGTTTTTAAACAGCAATGTGATCATGATGGTTTCCGCTGTATACCTTTTTACTCTGTAGGTCTAAGTATTTAATTACCAAGGTCTGCAGGTGTAGTCAGATGTATGCTAACGCTTCACTTTTCATCTCCAGCGGCAAGCACATCCTCACCTGGGTGACATTCTGCTTCACACTGGCTCCGTCACATGACTTCGGCTGCTGAGTGACTGGATCTGGCTCTGATTCAGCCTCTGATGTGCTATCAGAGTCCTCTTCCTCTGGTTCTTCTGGCTCTTCAGCTGGAAAGGCTTTTGGTCTAAAAGGTTCAGGAGAAACAGACTGATCTGCTGTCAAAATGTTCGGCTCAGGGGAAGGAAGCGTTTGCTCTTCTACACGAGGAGCATCATCGTCCTCTATTTCTTCATCTGTCTCTTCTAAATCTTCTACTGGCTCTTCAACCTCCTGGGTGAACTTCTCAACTGGAGATAGTTCCTGACACCTGTTGCACACACACACACACACACACACACACACTTTATATACTGTTTCACATAATGTGGGTATCATGATTATATGGTCATAATTATATGAAGATTCCATCTAAGCATAAAATAACAATGCAAGAATAAAACTAGCATGCCAGGTTAGAAACATTCGAAGCTGTAAATTATTAAACTAACAATATTTTGACGAAATAAATCCCCAAAATAAGAACTTACTCTAATTTGCATGGGATTAATCCAGGTGTAGCTCTTTAACGCCAGACCTATTAAAAGCGCCTAAGCCCAATTCATATTAATTATCTTAAATATTCACTTAATTGCTGATAAATATTTGTTTATTTGTGCTCTGAATGTTTGCGGAAGCTCGATGAAGCTCCGCCATCCTGCGCGTAAACAAGCAGCTTGATGCTTGACACGTAACCAGGCAACCGTCGTTGCTATGGGATGCGGTTGCTAGGGTGGCTGTTGTCCAGGCTACTTTTTAAATCAGTCACGGAGATGTTAAAAAAAAACCCAATTAATTTTATATATTATAAATCGCTGAAAGTAAAGTAAAACGAATCTACACATTTTTGCGGGTTTTTTTTTGTATATTACAAATCCCATTTAACTCCTTGCTGGACATGTAGGGTCCATGTTCCCAGCAGAGGGCGCTGAAGAGTCACATTATAATTACAAGAAGACAAAACGCTTTGGCTGCTTTCCAAAGTTCATACAAATTTTCTACACACAGTGTATAAATAATACACCACCTGTTTTACTACATTGACCAACAGTGGTTAATAATTTATGCGTGTTATGTAGCCTTTCTTTAGCCCAACAGAATTAAATGGAGAAGTGCTGGCGCTGACACCAGGGTTGCCAGGTTTACGGTTTCCCCTCAAAATTGGGATGTTTTTCAAACAGACGCTAACAAACAGTGAATAATTTTAGATTGCATAAAATGTTAGTTTGATTTATTAATATCCATAGGATACCTATAGAAACTGTCCTAAAAAATCATCACAAAAAGAAATAAATAAGTAAATAAAAATTTAAAGTGAGTGTGTGACATCACTTCCTTTAGTGCAGGATGTGGAGCTGGGGTCTGTCATTTCTACCCTCAGGCATCTCTAATTCACTTATATTTCATTTCACTTCAGTTCAGTTCAATTAAGTTAAAATTTTCTTAACGTACCCATAGGATACCTATAGAAACGTGCACTAAAATCATCACAGATACCGTTAAAACAAACAAACAAACAAATAATTAAGTAAGTAAGAAATTAGGGCTGGTTGATTAGCTGGTGTGTGGATTCTGCTCTTCTCTACTCTAAAATAAAATAAAATAAAACAAAAACAATGTTATGTCTAATAGCTTCCATTAACCACTTTTCATCCAACGTCTAATTATTTTGATGGTTAATGGAAGCCATTATGGACATTGAGTTTATTTTATTTTTATTTATCTTCACTTAACTCTTCATCCTGCTCAGGGTTGCGGTAGATCCAGAACTTAGATCTCATGAACACTGGGCGTGAGGGAGAAATACACTCTGGATTACAAACCTGACTATCACAGGGCATCACAAACACACCCATTCACACGCTCTTTCACAAGAAAAGAGAAACAGAGTGGCCAATCCACCTTCCAGCATGTTTCTGGGAGGTGAGAAGAAACCAGAGAACCCAGAAGAAAAAACCATGAGGACATGGGGAGAATGTGTCCTCAGGCTCACGTGAGCTCAGGATCGAATTGTGTTTATTTATTTATTTGTTTGTTTGTTTGTTTGTTTGTTTTTAGTGAGGATGCCACACCCTAACTCCTCAGCGCACACTAGGGGACACATGAACCTGCCTCTCCTCACACACTCACCTTCTGATTCCAGTCTGAACACTGGTGTTGTGTTTTACTATATGAATGTATTTTCCTAAGTGGTAGTGAATTGCTCTACTCATTTTACAAATGTCTTTATGTAGGACAATATGTACGCTAACACTAATAATAAAAGATCATTTAAGAACCTTGGTGAAATAGCTGATGAGGAAAATTGCTGGATCAACACGGACCTACGATGGACTTATATGGGTTATGAAAGTGTGCGCTTACGCTGTGCTTATACTGTGGACAGTTTCTGCTTCTTTCTCCTCATCCTGCAGCTCCTGTAACCTGCAACATCATTACCTAGTTAGAAGCTCAGGTGCAGGAAGATTATTCTAAATCTCAGCATGTAACACTGTACTCACATGCTAGGTTTTCTCTGTGTGTGTCTGAGATATGAGATCTTTCCTGAACCCATAGACACTTTGTAGAAGTTAAATAAAGCCTGAAGTTACTGTATATATATATATTTGTTATCTTTTGTCTGCACAAGGATAGGAATATCTAACAGTTTTGACCTTGTGGGAATATTTGGCAATATACAAGAACTGTTAGATTTAGGTGTAGCGCAGCATTAAATAGCTTTATTAGAATAATAACAGTGGATATAAAAAGACTACACATCATGTAAGTAGCACATCACCAAAAGAACTCCAGACCTGAAGCACGGTGGTGGCAGCGTCATGCTTCAGGGCTGCTTTTCTTCAGCCAGAACTGGCACTTTATCAAGGTGGAGGGAATCATGAAATTACCAATCATTTTAGTGTAATACATTCAGGCGTCAGCAAAAAACAATGACCCAAAGCACACATCCAAATCAATAAAGGAATGGCATAACCAAAAGAAGGTCAATCTTTCTGAACGGACTAGCCAGAGCCCAGACCTGAATACAACTAAAAATCTGTGTGGTGACCTGAGAAAGGCTGTGCCGAGGAAATTCAATTTATTTATTTGTATAATGACCTCGCAATTTGATGGCTCTAGAATGTTTTTGGAAGAAAGCGTGGGAGAAAATTGCCAAGTGCCATGCTGATAGTATCATTTTTTTTACTTCACAAAAACCTGCCATTTTAACAGGAGGGTGAATACTTTTTTATATCTCCTGTAATCAAAAGTCCTAATAAAGATAACAAGACAAATGCATGTGATTTGTGTGTGATTACTCTGGCTCGGCCTCCTCCTCCTCCTCCTCCTCCTCCTCCTCCTCCACGATGGGTGTGTGTACGGTCACTCGGGCTCCAGCCAGCTCTCTGACAGTCACCTCTGCTGCGTGTCTCGCCACCTCCTCGGCCATCCTCGCCATCTCCAAACGCTCCTGACGCAACCTACACACACACACACACACACACATACACACACACACACACACACACACACACGCACAAGTCTCATTTCAGTTGTCTGAGAAGTTTGCTAATCTATCCATCCTTCTGAATTCATTTACCATTTTATGTTTTGCATTTTTCACATTAAACTCACTGAATTGGTGATTGCATGTTATAAACTCTTCAGATCCAGTCCATTAATTTGTTAATATAGGAGAATATAAACGTCTGAGCATTTGCAGGAAGCGCTGTGTTGCTTTTTTTTATTGATTTTTCCTCATTTCTTTATTTCTAAAGTCTCACTGTTGATAAAGGATGCAAGCAAAACTGACTACATGTGGATCAACTGCTCATGTTAGCTAATGTTACACAGGTCAATTAAAAAGAACATTCACAATTTTAACCTTAGTAGTGTCCTACATAACTAGCTTAGTTTAGCTAACTAAGCTGGTGTTTGCTAATGTTGTGTATTCTGCTACCATTAACACTCACAGGATCAGAAAGTGTGTTATCGTTCCTAAAGATACCTTGTAATAAAATGTAACTTTTAAAAAAAAACTTTTTTTGACTTTGTGCTGTAAGCTATGATGCGTTATCTGTCTTGCTAACATTATTCAGCGATCCTGCTTAGCTTTGCTTAGATTCGCTAGCTGATATCTGGTGGTGTTTGGTTTCACAGCTGCTAGAGCGATATTCATTCTGACGTCACGTGAAACTCTTAGCTGGCATGCAAAATAATAATGTCCCTAAGTATTCATAAATATCTTGTAGAAAACTCAGTTATTAAGGTTCAATGAGTGTCATAACTATCATAACACGACTTCATGACAGCTAGAGTCGAGTCGTTGTCATGACGTTCTTATGAAGACGTCTTACTACGAGCTACTTAAAAAAAATTCCAGAACACAAAGTGAGACACAAACCGTTCCTCCATAGTTGCCATGGCGTTGTCCTCCGCCTCTCTCTTAATGCTCTCGATGAAGGGTGTCCATCGTCCAGTTTGTGTCTCTGCGTCTTCCTGCTTCAGGCATGATGCTGGTGTTGAGAGACTTGTGATTTCTGGATCCGATCGTTCCTCTCGCTCGGCTTGTTTTGGAGAAGACGGCTTCTCAGATCTTTTCTCCTGGTCCCGGTCCTGGTCCTGGGTATCTTCTGAGTCAACCTCCTCGATGACCAGGTCTGTGGAAGTTGGCCTGGAGTGGACAGCTGGAAAAATGGACAACATGGAGATGGTATGCTAAAAAAAACATTGTATGAATTTACTGACCCTGTTTAAGTTTGTTAATACTGCAGTATTTTTTAATAAAAAAATGATCTGATATGATATGATATGACTTAAAGTAAACTTATAAGTAACTTAACTGCTGACACTGGAAACTCCTTCCATGGATTTTAAATAAACATCTCCTTACCTCTCCTTAGAACAACATTTTCTGACCAATCAGAATCCAGAATTCAATAGCGCTGTAGTCTAATTATAATTATACTATTTAATAATGAACTTACTCATCTAAACATGACGACAGAATGTTTCATGACCAAACCAGGGCTACAACACACGCAGCTCCACTATTTAGTTAAGAAGCAGCCAGATCAACTCTTTAAGAAATTAATCATGTATAGAGACTAAAGTCTTTAGTCTTTAGAGATTTTAGTATACATTTGTGCATTGCTAAGTCTGACGCTGTTTGTCCTTTTTCAGGCTTCATGGTTTGGTTTCAGTGCCTGTGTTTACTTTGTGAGCATTAGCCTTGTTTAGCGCTGCGTTTATTATTTAGTTTCCTGTTTAGCTTTAAACCTTTGTTTACTTTATCCCGCTTTTAGATGATTTCTGTTCGTGTTTTTCTCGCTTTGCGTCGTTACTAATACACCTCATGCACTTTGCTCCATTCTGTAGCATGAGCTGAATCATTAGGGTTGCATTTTTTCACAAACAAATGTTGAACTTTTCATGACTCACGGCTCATTGCAGATTTTTAGGAATAATTTCATGATGTTTTTCACCCTTTGATTGATTGCGTGTGACAGATGTGGAAAAAACACTCGTTTATTTTACACAGAAATAAATACTGAAATAAATCAATGCTCAATTAAAATTAAATAAGCATTTACATAATGGAAACTCCACCTACTTTAATTACAAAATGTTAATAGTGTAAGAGATGGGAAATGTTTGCTTTTTTAGTATATGAAAGCAACAAGTACTTTTAACATGGTTTGTACTTTATTACTGATTTTGTAAAGAAAAACCTGTCAAACTTGTCACTGGTGTATAGTGGGTGGGCAAGAGGGGTAATTTCCCCCAAGCCCCTTTCCCCAACCTACCGTCCCCCCACCCTCCCCGATGCCCCCATGTTTGAAAAAAAAAATGCATTGAAAGTGCCCTCTAGGCTGCCCCTATACTAGATCAAATGCTATAACGTGCCCTGTAGGTTGCCCTTACAGTAATGTGATGAAATGGCTGCCCTTCAAATGGAAACAAAATGTGATGAAATGTTATCTAGGGGTCCCTTCTAGTTGAGAATATGTGATTCCCTGCCCTATACAGTACCCTGGGTTCATGGAAACATGATGAATTGTCCCAGTTGGTGCCTTTCCCTGGGAGAAAATACCCCTTAGGTGCTCCTCTGTATGAGAAAATGTGCCCTGACTTAATGCCCTCCAGGTGCCCCTATTTTTACCTAACTGTGTGTAGGAGGTGCCTTCTTTTACTTTTTTGACTCACATCTCAGAGTCAACCTGTGACTACATCACTTGTAATAATATGTATAAGTAAATGTGTGTGTGTGTGTGTGTGTGTGTGTGTGTGTGTGAGCTCTGGGACAGCATCAACGTCCTTCACTTTTTTCTTCTCTCTTTAAGAGACTGTCAGGAGCCTCTCCCCCTGAAACAGGAGAAGATGAACTGTTTGGAGAGACCCTGGCCCAGAGGACACGCCCACAGACATACCCACACACACACACACACATACACACATAGACACACACAGGCACACACGCCTGACTCTGCCTTCTCAACAGTGAGGCCTCCCTCTCCCTCATACTGCCTGCTTTCTTCCTGCTGTTTAAACTAATTTTGTAATATCGAATAGGTTTTCTTGTTATTTTTGCAGTGTTCTTCATACGAGGAACTGAAATCATGCCATGTGTAATGTCTGAGTGAAGAGGTGCGGGAAATCAGAAAAGAAAAGGCGGCACGTACCGTGTTGCGTAACCGTTTCTGCCACCTCCTGAGAAAATGGAAAAGAAACATAAACGAGTTAAAAAGCAGTGATTAAAATGTTCAAATGACATTAAAGGGATAAGATAAAAAATGAAGTGTACACAATTTACCCCTTATCAAATGTGTTTGCTTTTAACGGGGGTTGCTGCTTTTTGTTTCTTTTTAATTCCCAGAAAAATGTGCCTTTTGATTTTTAAAAGAAATGTGTCCTGTCAGCGCACACTGTACCCTTACCAACGGCCTCAATAGATCATTACCCCCCTGATTGGTTTATTTTTGAAGTATCAGGACAAACGTTCTTTTTAAAATGTGATCGCAAGCTATCTTCTGATCAGATGTTAAATAATTTAGAATAATTAAGAATAAGCTTTTTTCTAGCACCCGTGCCAAACAAAGAACACAAACGTCTAGCCCCAGAGACGTTTTGGCTGATCAGCTGCATTTACAGTTAAGTAGAAAACCGTGTAATAACTTTTGGCTGAACTCTATTCCTTTAAAGGAATTCTGGTGTCTGACTCACCCCATAATCCTCTTTGTTTTGTATAACAGGCTGGGGCAAGGCCAGGCCGAGACCGTGAACAATCCACCCCATCATGCTGGGAGCGATAAAGACACACAAACTGAGGCATCATCACACAGAACGCATATAGTACTACACAGCTCAGCTAGCTTCAGATTTCTAGTGTCATCTGGCCTTTAACTTACTTGACTTTTGTGTCGACCTCTGTCAGGCTGGTTACTGAGTCAGGAGGAGGTGAGAATACTGTGTGGAAAGAGAAACGCAAAGCTGAATCAGAATTCAACAGTCATAATTTTATTAAATGCTCATACACAAGTGCATAAAATTTTATGCACAGCTCTGTTGAATTTTCTATAACAGCAGCTCTGACAATCGTGCAACTGCAAATCACAGGTTTATAAGAGTTTATAGTTTCTATAGTAACAAATCATTCAGTCGTACGATGGACGATCATCAATAATCTAAACCTGATAATAAGCTAATTGAAAATTAGTTGCTGTTATTTTATAAAGTAAAATGTAGGATCGTTGAAATGGTTAAGTGTTCGCTAAGCAGATCTTTATTTAACATTTATGGAAGGAGTCTCCAGTGTCAGTGCTTTGTAACAGCCACTATTGGTGCGTTCAGACCAAAAGCGGCGAGAGCGTCAAAAAGAACGGAAGTCATTCATTTTCTATGTAAGCCTCTCAGCAGCGAGCTCCTGACAGCATGACTGTTGGGGCACTTGTTGAGTGGAGGAAGCGCCAGAATAAAGTTGAAGTCCGGGCAGCTTTATGGTAATGAGCTATGATGCAGTTTGGATGCAACCAATTGGAATTTAGAAATGCTCCATTCTAGAGAATACCAGAGAAACAACTGTGTAAATTTTGGTTCCATTCAAACGGTTCCCAATTACGATGGAAGAGAAATTAATCATTGTGGAGACAGGTTTCCTCATTATTTATGATGTGTCCCTGTTTGCGTACAGGGACATAAATTAAAAAATAAGCATGGACCAAGATGTCTAAAATTAACATTAATGTTAATTAAAGACCAAGGCTTGTAAACGTGTCTTATAAACTAATGCTGACCCAGCACTTAGCATCAACACAAAAGTCCACCACACAAATGGCTTTTAATTGATTTATTTTCTTACCAAACATGCAATTGTTGATTATTTCCCATTTCTTACCTTCACATTTAAAAGATTTCATGAGGATAAATCAAACCCTACTTGTGGTCAGTCACACATGTCAACGTGTATCTTTGTGCTGTTTGCTTTGCGGCCTCTTTAAAAAAAGTTGCTACGTAAGACAAATCATGCTGAATGAAATTGTAGATGCCTGTTTCATCTACATCACAGTGCATCCACGAACTTCAATAGCATCATTGGCGATACAGCCAGTTCAAATTTTGATGCTCTCACCGCTTTTGGTCACCAAGGTCAATAGGCCAATGCACAAATGAACGAATGTAACTTACATTAGTGTAACACAAGACTAACATGTCCAAGTTCAAGGATGACAAATAGGGTACAGTATTTAAAACAGTAAGGGAAATATCATTAAAGGCTACACAAACTTTAGCTGAAACCCCTCAGTGGAAGAGTGAAAAATAGCAGGAACTCTCTAGATACTGGTGGAATCCTTACCTGACTGGATTAGTGCGGTTATGAATGCAAGTCTTATGAAGTATTATGAAAGAAGTGACACACACAACATTTTTTTTGTCCAGGAAGTTTTTAGATTGTTTTTGAAACAGTCCAAGAGAACCTACACTCCTGGGCAAAAAAACAAAATTAGGAAAACCCAATACTGCATTAAGTATTAATGGTCTCAACAAAAATCTCTGGGCAGGAAATGAACAAGAAGTAAAAAAGCGCTCCTGAGGCCTCGGCCTTGTTTTGCTGGTCGATGATCGTTGCTGAAACTGTTGTGGGGAAAAGCTGGAAACAGGGATGTTCACTTACATAGTCTTCTGGAACGCAAAGAGAAAATCATGAAAGGATTGAAATGTTTAAATGATATAAAATTGAAACTAACTTGTCTGGGGGTTCAAAATGTTCCAAAATCTCTTCTGTTTGAAGACTTTAACATCGAGTGGAACAACATGGACTCTTCTTTCTGTAAAAAGCCGTCTGCAGGTTTACCCACAAGCCTCCAACATTTAAAGGGAATCGAGGGAAAAGCCGTCCGACGCCAGTTTACTTTATCTATCAGTTTCATTCTTGCTCATTTTCCTGACCAATGATTTGCTGTTGAGACCATTAAAAGCTTCATGTTTCACTTCCCCGTTATGTGTAAAGCAGGGACACGGGAAGGCTTTTACATTGTAGGTGCTGGAATTTTAAACAGCAAATGTGACATGCACTGTCATGTTTGGTTCAATGGAAGTCTGGATATCAGCTACACCCTGGATATTCTCGTTATGTTTGCGATTTGCATGGGCGGATACCTGGTACTGTACCAAGTTTTATTTATTTATTTATTTGCTTGTGTGTTTGTTTGTTATATATTTTATTAATATATTATTAATACGGTATAAAGTGTGCAACACAGATAGGGGTGTAATGCCATAATTTTCTTACATACTGCCTGCTAAGACACCTTTGGAACCTTTTATTTAATCATTCATTAGCAGTTTTTATGAAGGAGATTGGTGCAGATCCTCTCATTGACCTATTCAGTTGAATAAACCCAGATAACTCATGGACTTATGAGCCATTTCTCTGAATAAATAATTTTCTGGAATATTGATTTTACTTAACAAGTTTCAGGTGCAGAGGAATGGGAAATGTTTTACATCTAGAACATGATTACATGATTGCCAAAAATAAAGATGATATTGTATTTACTGTGCTACTTTATGCCGACCCCAGCGTTGAACTTTCACTTTCATCTTTTTCCATTTGTTTTGGGAAATAGATAAAGAAATCGACTGAGCTTCAGCTGTGTACGATCTGCCTATCCTGCACCAGACAGTCTGTATTATTGTGGGTTAATACCTTTATCTGAGCAGCGTGATGATCTTTGGGAGCTGTTTTCTGGGTGGTCTGGTGGGCGGGGCAGAGCCTTCTGGAAACCAGTCTTTATCCACTGCACCACTCTAATAAATGGAAAAAGTTGGAAAAAGTTCAAGATGCTTTGGATTACGGTTATGAAGATGAAAAGTAAAGTCATTAACCCATAACCAAACTTCAGATGGTTTTCTTTTCTATCTTTTAAGTCCATTCAGCTTTTAAAGCTTTTTCTGTACCTTTAGCTTTCCTATGAATACAATCTTTGTGATAGATCAAAGAACTGGTTGCCACATAAAGATAGAGGAATGTGTAGAAGAGGGATTGATAAGTGAGTTCTTTATGCAAGAAAGAGTAATTGTGGGATGCTATAAGCTTTAAGCTCAGTGTTTAAGCCTTAGAAAAGTCAAAGCAAGATATTTTTCCCTCAGTTGTATTACATTCCTCTCTTAACTGGATGTAAAAGTATGTAACTGGGCTCCCTATCATTGGGATCAAATCACTATCAGTGGTTCGAATCCTGATGATCTCTGGATGGGAACTCTGGATGGGAGGGACGGCATGCTCTTTCTCCCTGTCGATCAGAATCACGCTAGCCAATAGTGTGCGTCTATGTGAAGAAGAAGGCTGTCCCCTGTCATCCCGAAGTGCTGACAAACATGAATCAGGTTTCATAAGTCTATAAGTGTGTAGCTCACCCCGGAGGGCACTGAGAAGAATGCCGTGCTTCAGACACCTCGTCCTCGGAGACCATCTCCACCACTGGAATAGTAGGAAGAGGCTCTGCATCTGATCACATGAATAACTGCTTTTAATGTAAACTCTACAATCTCATCAGAATTACAGTGAATGGCTATACACATGCCTACCTGGAAGTTCTTCCGCATTGTAAACCTGGAATTAGAAATAAACAATGTTTCATAATAATTTCAAAATAATTGGAAACATAATGAAAGCAGATAGAACTTGAATATTATTATTATTATTATTATTATTATTATTATTATTATTATTATTATTATTATTATTAGTTGTTGCGGATAGTAACTATATACATGTAATTTCTTACTATACTTAAGTACTTTCTCAAGTATCTGTACTTTATTAAAGTATTTCATACTTTTATTTCATTACTTATTACTCTAAAGTATGAAAAAAATGTATTGGCTAAAATATCTGCAAACATTAGCAAACCAATTATAGTGCGGCGAAACCTTTTAACTGACTGAGAAATCTAGCAATAAGCCATCCATATCATACTGCTAGAGCATCAAAGGCAGAAAAATTCCTGCTGGATCAAATGAGGCTGGGGTAATGCAATACCCTTGGCCATAGATATCTTTGAAATATTGGAACAGAAGAACGAGTGCTTTATTTTCAAATGCCTGCGATATCTGTCTGGGGTATAGAGAATCTAATTCAAGGGAACAGTTTCTGCCTTGTGAAATATCTACAAATGTTCGCCAATTTTTCAAACTCCTTATTTTTGTTTCGATCTGCAGTAAGAGAAACTCTAAATAAGAACAATTTAACTAAAATAACTTTTACTTTTGACACATAAGTCAAGTTAAAAAGCTTCTGTATTTTAACTCAAATAGAAATGTAAATAGAAGACTTCTACTTTTACTCAATTACCATGTTACCAAAGGAGTCTCTACTTACAGGATTTGTGCACTTTGTCCACCACTGACTATTATTATTATCTCTTAAAACTAAATTGTCTAGATTATACTTTTATAGGGTTGTACTTTATAAGTACATCATCAAGTGTTTACACTGTAAACTGGAACAGTCAGATATACATATACGTACTTGCACATAGATCTAAGCTAATTGGCTTATAAACTGCTAAAAAAAAAATTGGGCCTCAATCCTCATGACTGAACAATCCTTCATATTTAACATGACGAGTTTGTAGAATTTCCTGATGGACCATTAAACCTAATCTAACATCCTTGATTTGACTTATTAAATGTAAAGAAACAGATATAATCCTGCACTTGCTATTAAAATACCTCTCATGTGGTCAGACACTTTAATGCATTTATAATAAATCATTTTACATTCAGCTTATCAATTTCTCACCCAGTGTTAATTATGTATGTAATTCATTTATGGATTATTTTTGTTATCAGACATTGTATTTAAATGAAGGTTAACGGTAAAAACACCTCTGTAACCTCTTCGTCAGGTTTCTCTCCCTTCTCTGTGTATTTGGACTCTGGCTGCGGTACGACCTTTGCGATTCCCCCTGAGATCCAGCCAATCACTCCTGACCTGTTGAAGGTTTTGCATAGTTGATTATTTTTCTTATAACTGCATATCTCAAAGTGTTTTAATCCTCTTGTAGTACACCATTCGCCAATTATGTTTGTAAAAAATTCTATTAATAAATAGCATGTCATACGTTTCATCCATTTATAGATATAATTAATGTGGAACATCCATGAAACAAGTGTCTCTTATGATGTAGGTTATAGCAGTTAATAAGTTAATAAGATAAAATGCAGCTGTTGCTGTAAGTCCTGACACTGGAGACTCCTTCCATAAATGTCTACTTGTAGCAACAAATCCTTGCTACTATAAAAATGATAATGTATTAGAATAAGCGCATAAATATAAACCTCTGATTTGCCACTGTCAGAGCTGCTGTTATAGAAAATTCACCAATCAACACCAATCGGAATTGAGAATTCAACAGCATAAAGGTACAGTTTATATCAGTGGCCAAAAGTATGTGGACACTTGACCATCACATGCGTATGTGCTTGTTGAACATCTCAGTCCAGATTTATTCCCGTTTTTGCTGTTATAATAAGGTCCACACTTCACTAGATGTTGGAGCGTGGCTGTGGGGATTTGTGTTCATTCAGCTACAAGAGCATTAGTGAGGTCAGGTGCTGATGCTGGTGAGGAGGTCTGGGGTGCAGTCGGTGGTCCAGTTCATCGCAAAGGTGTTCAGTAGGGTTGTTGTGTAGGACACTCGAGTTCTTCCAGTCCAACATTAACACACCACGTCTTCATGGAGCTGGCTTTGTGCACATGAGCATTGTCATTGATCATAATAGAACAGGTTTAGTTTTACTGAAAAGAAAGTAATGCTAGCGCATACAAGATAATTTTGGGTTTCAAACTTTGTTGGTAACAGTTTGGGGAAGGATCTCATACAGGTATGATGGACAGGTGTCCACATACTTTTGGCCATATAAGTGTATAACATCATACAATTAATAATACCATCTATGCGGTTCACCATACCTGTCTGAATCCTCGTATTGATGTGACTGTAATAGAAAGACAAATGAACAAGTAGTAAGGAAGATGTTTATAAAATGCCTCTGGTTATATTGGATTGCTAGCTTGGAGTAAGTGTTTATAGTGAAGGGAAGACCTTGGACTCGGTGTTGGCGGCTCTGTGGAGGTTCGGGCTTCCGGTAGGCTGTGGCAGGGTACTCACGAAACCGTTAGACAGCCAGTTCAGCACCCCACTCTGAACACTACAGATTCACAGAGATTCTTTTTTACACCAACCACTGAGACTCAATGTTCAGATACAGGAAGGCTGGGTGTTACTTTAAGGGTGCACTGGTGTATATTCAGTAAAAATACGGTTATTGCATCAAAATTTTACTCTAGTCACATGATACAAGCAGGGGTGAACAAAATACTGAGAAATTATACTTTTTATGTCAAGTAAAATATATATAATGCGTTATAATGTTATTCAGTTAACAGTGAAAGTATTGAACTAAAAATATACTGAAATGAAAATAAAAGGTTGCTACTCTGAAATGTACTCAAGTATTAAAAAGTAAAAAGTAAATGTTTATAACTACAGAAATGAAGTTAATGCCATGTTTTCAAGTTAAAATTATGAATTATTTAATTGTCTTAAAGCAAATTCTGATGACCTTAATGCTAGTTTAAATTTGACTGGCTGCCTAGCCAACTACATCAGATTTTGAACTCCATGCTACACTAACCAGGCATTAGCAAAGAAAACAGAGCTAACTTAAAGTTGACATTAGCAATTTAGCAAAACACAACAATGATTTCAATGGAGGTAAATGAGACGCTTTATTCTGTATGAGTCTTTGCTTACTCCATTACACTGAAACACACACAGCAGTCTGATGAACTTGCTAAACTGAAAAGTTTGTATGTTAAACTGAGCCTCAATTGATGTATAGCGTAAAGTAAATGGTCTTCGTACTTTGAAGGCCTAAATAACAATATAAGGACGAAAAAGCATGGTTTTTTTTCTTGGAAATGTTCTTAAGTAAGTGTAAAAGTATTAAATTTTAATGATAATCAAGTAAAGTGTAAATATGGCAAAATAAAACATACGCATAGTAAATTACAGTTGCTCAACTATTTTCCATCATTGGCAATCTCAAGAAGCTTAACATGTGATCTTAGTGTATTAATTCGTGGCCACACCTTACTGAAAATAACCACCATGTGAGTTATCACCTGAGAAATGTGAGAATGAAAGAGAGTTAAAAGCATGGCATTTCCTAATGGAAATGTATAATTACAAGTACAAGTACTTTCCATCTCTGGCTACTTGCCTGCCCTGGGACGTTTCTGATGCCTGATCATCGTCCCTGATTGATTTGACTGACTTCAGCTTTCCTGTCAGCAGTTCAGTAGCAAAGAATAATGAGCTTCAACCACATAAAAACATACATTTTTCTTTTAATATCGGAATGGAAATTGAGCAGGACTGCACCTTTGTTTCCTGGAACTTTTCCAGCCTAGTGATCGAGAGCAGTACAAAAAAAGGGACAAATAATGAGGTCATACAAAGTTGAGAAATGTTCTCATCCTGGTACACACTATTACAGAATAGGAGGAACTGTGTGCGAAATCATCTTGTACCATGTTCCTGATGTTATGGATGCTGTTCAAGAGAGAGAAGGATGTATTTATGGGCTTGGGAACACTATGTGTGTGCTTTTGGGAGGAATGTACATATGTAGGAGTGTGTGTGTGTGTGTGTGTGTGTGTGTGTGTGTGTGTGTGTGTGTGTGTGTGTGTGTGAGGGAGAGAGAAAGAGAGCGAGAAAGAGCTTACTGCAGTACTTTGCTCCTGTTCCCCCTCATGATCAGGACTAGTCAGGCCCTGTGGCACCACCTTCACCATCCA
>JAQQZX010000002.1:23454302-23476499 GCA_030068355.1 Notoglanidium maculatum
TGCACAATGACACTATTTATATATATAGAGCTGTGGTCCTCAGTTTTGACTTTTCTCTCTCTCTCTCTCTCTCTCTCTCTCTCTCTCTCTCTATATATATATATATATATATATATATATAGCAATATTCACCTAATCACATATATGACAAACCCAGCTAACACATTTAATCAGGATTCCTGAGGTTGGTGGGTTTATACAATTCTGTTTATCAGAAACATCCTGGGATTTAAAAATATGAGAACAGAAAAGAAAAGAATAGTAAAACAACGACCGTTCTTACCTGATTCCAAAGCAGGGCGTTGCATTCCAGATGGGATTGCGATTAAGCCCAGAACACACTCCAGAGATTTGTGTGTGGATTAGGATTGATGCAAGACAGGCGTAATGTGATTACAGGCTGAAGGACAGAAACATAATGCTCTGCTAATGTTGGGCACAAAATGCCACTAAATGAAACATCCATCACACACAGAGGAAGATCCGAATCTGATCTGGCCTTGAAAAATATTGCAGTGTTGTTGTAAAATTATAATACAGGTGTAGGTTCTAAAAATATTAAAGAAAAAAGAATAGAATAAAATAATCCCAAATGGTGCATCAGTGTTATTATTACAGTCTGGACTGCACTGCCATTTTATTTCCTTTAATATCCAGTGATTAATTATTTAATGTTAAAATTGTAATTTCTTTTTTTTAATTTTTTTAATTTAAATTAGTTTTAAAAATACATTTGCAAATTAAATAAAAAATTGTAGTAAATCCAGACAGCAGCAACAACAAAAGTGTAACATATTTGGAATTCCTTCTTCTTCTTCTTTCATTTTTTTTCTTCATTTAATTCTCTGATTTGGAATTTTTTGGCATCTTTGTTGAGGAAATGTATTATTAAGTAATGTATTTTGATAATTTTTCAATATTGTACATTAATTTTTTTTTGTTTTCATTTTCATTGTTATTTTTGCTCCTATTCATTTTTTTTCATTTTTTTTAGTCTTTATATACTTTAGTTTAAGGGGTATTTTTAGTTAGTTTTATAGTTTTATAAGTCAAAGTTATTGAGCCACACTTTACCATAAATAACTGCATTAGCATAACTTTCTTTCTATTCCATTTTCCAACAAGAAATTATGTTAAGCAAATGCTCTGTTTAAAGACCATATATTGGATTTTTACATATATTTAAATTTTATTCTAAGATATTATCTTTTAAGTGTGGCATGGTGGCACAGTGGGTATTATTGGGTTCCTGGCTTGATCTTAACCTCTGGTTACTGACTGTGCACAGTGTTTACATGTTCTTCTTATTGTTTCTGTGGGTTTCCTCTGGGTTCTTCAGTTTCCTCCCACCTCCCAAAAACATAAACTGGTGGACTGGCTTCAATCACCCTAGGTCTGACTGGATGTATGTCTACGATGGACCAGCATCCCATGTGTGGTGTATTCACACCTCAGGCTCAGTGTTCCTGGGATATTGGAGATGAATGAATATTATCTTTAATATTTTTTATAGTTTTAGTTTTGCTTAACTATACTCTCAGAAAAAGGTTAGCATAAATTAACCATTAAAGGTTCATTGTTTAACCCTTCAACAGAGAGGAATGCCAAAAGAACCCAACAGGTTTCCTTAAAATACCTTGTGCTGATTCTTTGACTTTTGAATGTGAGCAGTTCTGAGTGTGGAAGCAGGCATATCACCAGCTTGCTGTGTCTCTGCGTCAGTGTTCCTTCGACCGGATTGTACGAGTTGAGCAGCTGAAAGGCAGGAGATCCTATAATGAGATAATGAAAGGATTATCTTGGCCTGTGAAAGCCTACATCATTCCTCTTATGCACTGATCCTGGACCAGCTGCTCATGCTCAGATCCTGATTTCAACCATACACAAGAACGTGCGCGACATGGTGCGACAGGGCCTTGGCGTGTGATTGGCCGAAGACGAGGAGAAATACGATCTGATCCAATAGAGAAGGGCTGACTTAGGTGGGTGTCAGGGGGCTGCCAACTTATTAAATGAGGAGTTTAAGTTACTATATATATTGCAAGTGTGGCACACTATCGTTAATCCCAGATAATTTTGCTGACAAGGTGAATAATAAGTAGTCCACTTGGACAGCCTTCATGCAGGATTAAATGAGGTTCTAGTGGAAAACACACTACCAACGCTTCTAAAAATGATCTGTGCAGACACTTATTCATCCATTTATCCATCAATTCATTCATCCATGTGTTTAATTTTGCATGTAAGTGATCCAGTCTTGTATACATTACATGGCCAAAAGTATGTGGACATTTAACCAATTATACCCATATGTGCTTGTTTTACATCCCATTCCAGATTTATTCTCCTGCTTTGATGTTATTTGGTGTACGGATTTATGTTCATTCAGCTCCAAGAGCATTTGTGAGATCAGGCTCCGATGTTTGGTGAGGAGGTTTGGGCTGCAGTCGCTGTTTCAGTTCATCCCCAAGGTGTTCAGTCGGGTTGAGGTCAGGGCTCTGTGCATGACACTCGAGTTCTTCCACTCCAACCTCAACACCATGTCTTCATGGAGCTGGTTTTCTGCATAGGAGCATTGTCATGCTGGAACAGGTTTGGGTCTCTTAGTTCCAGTGAAGGGAAATTGTAATGCTAAGATGTACATGATTTTTGAGTCTTTAAGGTCTGGACTTATGCATGCCCGTTCAGGTTTTTTTTTCAGTTTCATACAGTGGTACTTAGTGAGACATCCATGAAATAATAATAATAATAATAATAATAATAATAATAATAATACAACTGTATATAAAGGTGTAGAATGTGAAATATACTTTTACTAAAAGGCATAGTCTATAATACACTAATGCATTTCCAATAAACACACATAAACAGCCTGAACTGATATTTCTTTTTTTTTCTTTTTTCTTTTTTTTGGTGAAACCTGTTTTTATTGTGAGCAAGCTTATAATAATTGTCATCTTATAATAGGCTACCTGTGTTGGAAAAAAAGCAATACATGCCCTGCATGATCGACTCATTTCATTGATAATACAAAAAATGTATGCAAATGTAAATCAAACAACAAATTACAAGAAGAAAAAAGGAACACACTACACATTCCACATTCGTAAGATACACAGTACAAAAATAACACAGGTTTAAAACAATTGTCCAAGGCACTGATAGAGGGGGGGGAGATGAAGGCATCAGATTAAAAGGAATCAGATTTCTTTTTTTTCTGCTGAAGGCACACAGTAAAAACAAAGAGCTTGATGGCGAGCCGTAATCGAAGCAGTAGCTAATGGACACGAAGCCAGGAATCTCATAAACAGACTCCAGGGAGAGGGCCTGAGAGGGAACCTGTGGTTAAAACCTGGCTCAGAAAATGACAAAGTCCCACAGGAAGGCAGTTCAGGGTTTTTTTGACCCAGGAATGATACAAATTTCTAAGAGACTGGTAGGGAATATTAATGTAGGTCATAGTGACAGTAGGAACACGCCTCAGCGGCATGTCTCCCTCCTTTTCTCTTTGGCAAAGCTGATGGAACTCAGAGGAAGAGAAGGAAATGCTGCATGGATAAAGAAGCCCCCTTCCCCCATCCTCTCTTTCTGTCTCTCTTCCCCTCTTTCCCTCTCTTCCTCTTTCCCTCTCGCCCTCAAAAATCCCTAAATCAGCACCATGTGTGTAACACAAGCCAGGCTCGCCCCCGTCAGCACAGACAGTAAACGTTGCAAGTATGTGCAATGCAATTTATTAAACCAAATTCCTTTAACTCCTCTATGTTCTCCCCAAGGCTTTTTCACACACACACACACACACACACACACACACACACACACACACATACACGCACACATACATACATACACACACACACGCACGCACGCACACATACATACATACACACACACACACACACACACACACACACAGTTGGACAGGGATTCAAGGGACACTTGAACGTTCCCAGAGTTGTAAAGTTTGGGCTCATTAAAGAGGAGAGGAGAGAATCTGCTTTATGAAGCAGACATTCACATAGAACACAGAAAAGATCCACAACGTAAAGCCACCACAGAACAAATGATAAAATCATTTTAAAATGACATGAAAGTGCAAATCCTCTGTTCAGAACAGAGTCTTAAATGGGCAGAGCACCACAGTTGTGTAAAGGCAAAAAACTAATAAACAACAAAAAAATGTGTGTCTCACTGTGGAGAAACTAATTTGCTACATTCATATACGTTCATGTGTTCGCCATGTTTACAAGGAGATTCCACTTAAACGGCACATTTTTGTTATTAAGTTTGTAAACCAAAATTTACAGAATCTCTGACTTGTCAGGCAACAATGCGGTTTCTTAATATGGCAGCACCCATGGAAGTTAAATTAGCAGCTAATGCTAAATGTTATTACAATTTCATTTAATCTGTGGAGATTTTTTCTCAGTAATTTGCCAAAACATCTGAGGAAAATGTTTATATTACAGACAGTTTCCTAACATTTGTGTCTTGTTACCACTATCACGACAGTTTCTGGGTGGTTAGGTCTTTGTTTCCACTCTCACTTTGTATTTATATTGTCTGATAGCAACTGATGCTAAGTGTTACTACAGTCTAATTTTAATCTGTGGAGTCCTTTCCTAGTAATTTTCCAACACATCTGAGGAAAATGTTTACAGTCCTGACATTTTCCTGACATTTGTGTTTTATTGCGTCACTGTTACTACGCCTTTACATTGTCTGATAGAAGCTGATGCTAAGTGCTATTTAAAATTTGGAGTTTTCTCTTACACAACTAAGGGAAATGTTTATATAACCAACATCCGTATCTCATGTCCACTTTCACCATGCCTTTACACTGTCTGTTTTAGCAGCTAATGCTAAGTGTCACTACAGTTTAATTTTAGCTTGTGGGGTCTTTTCTTAGTAATTTTTGGACACATCTGAGGCAAATGTTTATATTCCTGACATCTCTGTCTCATTTCCACTCTCACTATGCTTCAATATTGTCTGATACCTGCTGATGCTAAGCTAAGTCTGATAATTGCTCCTGTTACAGCAGTTTCATTTTAAACTGTCGAGTCTTCTTAGTAATTTACCATCTCATCTGAGATGTTTATGTTCCCAACAGTTTTCTGACATGTGTCTTGTTTCCACAATCCCAACAGTTTCGGAGCTGTTATATCTTGTTTAAACTCTCATTATGTCTGTATGTTATCTGATAGCAGCTGATGCTAAGTGTTACTACAGTTTAATTTAATTTGTGGAGACTTTTCTTGGTAATTTAACCAACACATCAGAGGAAAATGTTTATAGTTTCTTAATTGTTATATCTCAATTCCACCCTCAAGTACATCTTTATATTGTCTGTTATAACAGTTGATGCTAAGTGTCATTACAGTTTAATTTTAGCTTTTCTTAGTAATTTCTTGACACAAAATGTTTATATTCCCAACATTTCTGTTTCATTTCCACTCTCACTATGCATCAGTATCGTCTGATACCTGCTGATGCTAAGTGTTATTGCAGTTTCATTTTAAACTGTGGAGTCATTTATTAGTAATTTACCAACTCGTCTGAGGAAAATGTTTATGCTCCCCACAGTTTCCTGATATTTGTGTCTCGTTTCCACAATCACAAAAGTTTCTGGGCAGTTATATCTTGCTTCCACCCTCACTATAGTGTACCTTTATATTATCTGATGGAAGCTAATGTTAAGTGTTATTACAGTCTAATCTTAATCAGTCTTAAACTAATCTTTTTCTTAGTAATTTCACAACAAATCTGAGGAAATTGCTTATTTTCCCAATAGTTACTCAATGGTTATGTCTCATTTCCACTCTCACTACACCTTTATACTTTCTGTGACAGCAATGGATGGTAATAGTTACTACAGTTTAATTTTACCCCGTGATGGCTTTTCTTTGTAACTTGACAAGACATGAGAGTAAAATGTTTATATTCCCTACATTTGGGTCACATTTTTCTCCCTTTCCCTGCCTTTATATTGTTTGTTCTAGCAAGTTAAATTGTCCTCAATCATTAGCTAGCTTCCATGGCAGACAGGCATCCATATTTCTCTGTTACCTAGCAACAATGCTATAACCGCAAAGACACAACGGTATGTTCCACAAGTTCCATTTGAAAATTTATACCATTTATAAATTGGAAAATATGCATGCTAATGACTGAAGAGCCTGATTGAGTAGCTATAAATAACCAAGAAAAGACTTCCTATGACTGAAATTACACTTTAATTACACTAAGCTTCAACTGCTAACACAAGATCCATGCGTTCAACGCCAACTGCTAACAGAACATCCATGCGTTCAACGTCAACACTGTTTCATGAATCGTAAACTCCCAAACAGAAAAATGAACTGTTCAAGTGAATCTTCTCCTAAACGTATTTGAATGCAGCACATGTGCAGAAAGAGGACACCAAACAGCGAGTGTGTGTGTGTGTTTGTGTGAAAGTGTTCATGTGTGCGCTTGTATGCATCACACCCACTGCTGCAGTGAACGTCTACAGTGAACCAGCACTTTGGGAGTCTCCTTTTTCTGCAGCGTGGTGATGATGAAGTAAATCGCTCCCAGAATGCACAGCACGAGGATCAGAGGCACCGTCACCAGGACGAGGGTCATGACGTAGTCGTTAGTCTCTTTCTCTTGCACCACCACCCTTTTATCATCATCTTCGTCATCACTATCATCAGTACCAACATTGTTGTCTTTGTAGTCGTCAATTTTATTGTCTTGGTCCTTTCCTCCTGTGTCTGGCCATTTAGGGTCTGGTTTTATATCTGTATCCGAGCCTGGATCGAAGTGAACGTGGCATCCCATGAAATCGTTCAGGATGGATCTCGGGTATCCTGTATCGACCTTCATTCGCTGGTTGTCAAATCGCCAGTATTTGGTCCCTTTGTAGAAGTATGTGAATGCTGGGAAGAAAAAAAAAAGACAGATACACATTTAACTAAACATCCTACACACATAAATTAAAAGTAAAATATGCACATATTCACGGTGGCAGTTCAGCCGTTAAAGGAATGTTTTGCCAAAAAAAAAAAACCCAAAAAAACAAACATCTAATTTATACACTTGGATTGGATTCTGCCTGACTAAGACACTTTGGAGAAGAAACATCTGCTGAATAAATGAACATACCCCAAACATAAACCCAGATGTAGTTTCACTCCTATACATCTGTTGCTTTAATGAGGCTGCTGATGCCTGTGTGCAATGACGCAAGAAGGCAGGAGCAGAGATGGAGCTTTAGGGAATTGTTGCCCTACTTTCTCAGCAGTGAAGTCAATTTTTCCTTCTCTGAGCTCTGGATTGCTTTATAACAGGCACATTTGAGAATGGCATGTGTTTTAACCACCTAAACTCACCTCCGTCATCACTCAGGAAGGCCCCTTTAGGAGAGGCAGGGATGGAGCCCCATACGCTGATGGGTCGTGGGTAATCTTTATCCACAGCCCGAGACTCCTCACTGAAACGCCAGTATCTACAGAAGGGAGGAAAGCAGATGGATTTTATGGTAAAATGAAACCTGCACAATGTAAAAACACTGGTGCTCCTGTTGTGTCTGTTATTATCATTCAATATATATTTTATAATTATACCTACTTAAATATCCACACATTACATATATAGAAACAGCTGCATTCATGGAAACTGTTTTAATGTAGAGGTCTGTCATTCTTTCCATTTGTACATTGCTTAGTGCTGTGGACAGAGATTTATTGCATGTCTTGTCTATTGTATATGACAATTAAAACATGAACTTCAGAGAGTGACTATAAAAAGTGAAAGTGATGTGTGTTACCTGTCTCCTCTGAAGAAGTAGGTGTATCCAGACGGCTCCCACCACACAGCCGCGTCCACACGATCTGGCATACCGCGACCGTAGTGCATCAGTTCCTGAGGATATCCAGGCAACACGTCGGCTTCCCTGAACAGCCAGTACTTACTGCCTACAGCATGAAAGAATCAAAGCTAAATTATAGCGATAGAAATCACTATCACTATCATGTTCTCAGATTATAACTGATCACTGGACAAAAATTCATACAATGCTGCATCACACAGATGAACTGTAAAATTTGCTTTTCTGATTCAAAAGGTCTTCTACTTAGGTTCCCCAGACAGAAAAGTGTGCGCAACAGAAAAGTGGCACAACGGAAAAGTATTTGCCCTATTGTCTGATGAGCACAAGTTCAAATCCTGACAATGCCACAACCATGGCATACGCTGTCTCCCCTGCCAATCACAGTGACATTAGCAAGTCATAGGCATCTGCGAGCTCATGTATGTGGAAGAGGGCAGAGAACACTTTCCTCTGAGTGTGTTACACATCCCTGTGATGCAACTTGAACAGCAGTTCAAGAAGATTTAGGCATCTGGCTTCACATGTCTTGGGGGAAGCATGTGTTAGCCTTCACCCTTCCCATTTGGTAGTGATCATGTGATATGAGAGAGCTGGCTGGTGGGTGGCCAAGACCAAAAAAACAAAATTTGTATGAGATTCACTAATTAGAATTATGTTCCTAGTTTATTACTAATACTAATAATAATATTTGAAGTGTACTGAATATCTGTCCAAATCCACTGAGCACAGTTACATTAGATTAGATTAGATTAGATAGAACTTTATTAATCCCTCGGGAAGGTTCCTCCGGGAAATTCAGTATTCATTATTAGCTATGTAGCTAATAAGATAACAAATAGAATGTTAACGGTAACCAGAACCCAAATCAAATAGAACTTCTACTACTACTACTACTACTAGCACTACTACTCATTATTATTATTAACGTTATTATTATTATTATTATTTTTATTATATTCCCACATTTAATGAATATTTGCTGTTTGGGTGAGTCTGTATAGACACTGGACATATTATTGTTTCCATTAAAAACGATTCAAAATCAGTATCAGTGACTTTTGTTACCATATTTATATCAATGCCAGCCTCCATTTTGTTTCTGCCCGGTCTTCCTTGAAAGAATATATTCAGTAATGAAAATCCAAAGTGAGAACCAAAGGACAGAACAGGGTTTGATGCAGGGTTGTAAGGTCAACAAAAATGACATTTTGCAGTCATTGGATTATTCATATCAGTGGTTCCAGGCCAAACATATATGGGCCATGTTTATGATTAAAAGGTCGTTTGTTGGTGTACAAGAGATCATAGTCTTGGTCTGGAGTTTAATACAAAGTTTGGATGGGACTGAGATTGAGTTTTGGTATTTGTCTGGTTTATTGATTATCGATGCGTTTCTGCAGCAAACCTGGCAACCCTGTCTAAAAAAAAGCAAAAAGAAAACAAAGCGGGTAGGAATGTTCCTGATCTTTTCTACACTTTCAGTATTACAGACAGAGGCCGTATTATGTTGCATGAAAGGCCACTTTCCCTCTCGAGTCACTGCACGCCTCACACAAAGCTCTCTTACAAATGAGCGACGGCTCCCGAAGCTCTAATGAAGTTTAGCGTGTTCTGTTCAGCAGCCGACACTCGAGCCATGGCGCTCGGCTCCTGCTCTGTCTACACAATCTGATCAGTGAGAGCATGTGGAGGCTGATGCAACACACACACAGGGCTGATGTTTCTTCCACAACACCCTCCCTTCTCCCCCAACCCTCTTCACCGAGTGCTTTACTACTGACGTATTTTGGCCTAAAAAGAGTATTGGAGCACAGAGAACAGATGTTTTGAAGAAAACGGGATAGCTGTGAAATACTTAATGTTGTGTGCTTGTCGGAAATGATTGATACCTCAAAACACATTAGACAGAAGTGCCAGCAATGCTAACAAGAAAACTCTCGCTGGCAGAGAGATAAAACTGAAATTTACCACAACACTAGCGTATGCCAGTGTATGACATGGCTGTTTTTTTTCCCTGATGTGAGACGACAAGTAAGAAGACAAGAAGGCAAAAAAAACAGTGTGATGCTAGACGCTAAACAATGTTTTACTGACCTTGTTGCTTTCTATTGGCTCATGAATTAACAAGTCAGTGTTCAACTAGATAAACTGTGAAGTGAAAAAGAAAAAAATTACAATAGCCTAGTTGCATAAGTGTGCACACCCTTTACCTAATACTCCGTACTGTTTGCTTGTAATACAGCACTAAGAGTCTACCAACTTAAAACATCGCGATTTGACAATTTTAGATCCGAGCGGCTCTTCTGTGCACAGCCCTCTTCAAGTCATTCACAAATTTTTGATAGGATTTCAATCTGGGCTCTGACTGCGTCATTCCAAAACGCTGATCTTCTTCTGAAGCTGTTCCTTTGTTGACTTGAATTTGTGCATTGGGCCGCTATCATGCTGGAAGGTCAAACTTTTCCTTCATCTTCAACTGTCTAACTGAGGCCTGCAGGCTTTGTGCCAAAATAGTTTGGTATTTGGAGCTAGCCGTGATTCCGTCTATCTTGAATAGAGTCCCAGTCCCAGCTAAAGAGAAGTAGCGCCATAGCTTGATGCTGCCACCACCATGCTTCACATCGGGTATGCTGTTCTTTGGGTGATAAGCTGTATAGTTTTTGCACCAAACATATCTTTTAGAATTATAACCAAAACATTCTACATCGGTCTCATCAGACAATAACACATTTTGCCTCATGGTCTGGGTGATTTAGCCAGCCCTGGGGGTGTTTTTTTCATGAGAAAGGGCTTCCATCTTGCCACCCTACTCCATGGCCCAGACATGTGAAGAACACGAGAGAATGGTGAGGGGATTAGTACTTGTCAGATATTCCTGAAGCTCTTTTAACATTGCTGTAGATCTGTCAGCAGCCTCCCTGATATGTTTTGTTCTTGTCATCAATTTTGGAAGGACATCCTGTTCTCGGTAATGTCACTGTGGTGCTTGTTGAAGATGGCATTCACGGTGTTCCATGGCACATCTGTTTTGGAAATTGTTTTGTACCCCCTCAGTTGCTGACCACGGTTTCCGCACTCGGATGAATCCAAGAAGACGTCAAGAAAATTCTACAAAACTAGCTGAGCTTTATTTGGAGTTGATCAGAAACGCTTCACTGATGCCAAGTGTATAACTACTTTTGAACATTAGTTTGAATGTGATTAGTTAATTGCACATGCAACCTGATTATTGCACGTTTTTCTTTTTCTTTTTTCCCCTAAAACCTTTCTGTTTGTTTTCATTTGAACTTTGGTGGTTGCTATATCACATTGAAGGTGGGAAAAGATCCGGCACGCTTTATTTTGGTTTCATTTTTAACAAAAAACAAACACCTACAATTTTAAGTTGCCCTTAAGTAGGGCGCATGAATTTTTTTTATCATCTCCGTTGCTGACCTTTGAAGAACACAAATTTTCCATCATGGCGTTCGTATGCAGCATCTATGTCTTCAGGAAGGCCAACCCAAAAGAAAGAAATGGGCATGGGGTAATTATCAAGAACCCGGTTCCGCCTGACCCTCCAGAACCACCGACCCTGACAGAGACAGAGAGATAGACAGACAAAAGAGAGAGGGACAGAGAGAGAGAGTGCAAGAGAGACAGAGTGAAAAAGAGAGAAAATTGTGATCCAGTTAAAAGCATCTGCACATCAAAAAAGCACATGTCTTAGAGATTAGGAAATCTATTTGTAGCAAAAACTATTCTGAGAATGGACCACTCTGTTCCAGGGTATACAGGAAATCAGCTTCAAACGTTACGCAACAAACAAGATTGTTTTTTTTGTGTAAACATCACGTGGGAAATGACCTAATGGAATCAAAATTACATGGCTAGTTTTGTGATGTTTGTCGAGTGTTTGAAAGGACAAGCCTCGTCATATTCATCAAAGCTGAAAAGCTCCTCAGTGCAGGGTACTGAACACAGGCTGCATGAAAAATTCACCCTGATTCAAATTCTAAAGAAACTGTGATTCTCAAAGGCAACTTTGAGTTATTATTTGAAAAGTATAATGCATCACATCACACATTAAAAAGATTTCTGCTTTAAACTCTTACAGACCAGTTAGAAAGACACCTTTAATTAAAAAAAAATAGTGAAAGACAAGCTTAAAAGAAAAAAAGGTTTCTTTCAGTTTTTATCTATTGTGGGATGCCAATATTTCCAGCAGCAACCAAGACTTGAATGAATTGATGGAGTTTACCACAATTGTTTTACTGTGCTCCACAATTGTGTGAAATGATGGCAAATTACCATTATTAATACAGATTTTTAAAAATTTCAGCGGTCTATGATGCAAAAGCATTATTATTAATTGCAAAAAAAGGATGTGGGGTTTGTTTTGATGACAGACTCCATTGCAGGCTGTTTTTCATCATCCCTTAAACAAATAAAATGCATCCATTTTGTTGTGCAAAGACCTTTACCTTGAAGACAAACATCTCCCCTCTGAGCACCGCAATCGTGTTAAAGTCTCCGTCGCAGATATCAGGGGCATCCTGGTCTGAGTGGCGAGTGGGTCTGGGGTCAGCCGGAGGAACCCACGGCTCGGTGGCTCTCTCAGGAGGTCTGGTGGCTCTCTCAGGAGGTCTAGTGGCTCTCTCGGGAGGTCTCGTGGCTCTCTCAGGAGGTCTGGTGGGTCTCTCTGGGCGTCTAGGGGGCTTCTCTGGAGGACTGGTGGTCCTTAAAGGCTCTGCAGTGGTGGATGTGGGTTCTGGTTTGGCTGTGGTCGTGTACGATGGGGTTGTAGTGGTGCTCAAAGGCTCGGTAGGTGCAATCACAGGTGGTCCTGTGAACAAATATGAAATATTTAACTACAATTTGTAAAGAAACTAAGTGGTTTTTTCCACCTAGCAGTAGCCGTGGCAGAAAGCCCAGCCTTCACAGGCTCAATGATGTAGCGCATCTAGATGAGCCATCCAGATGAGCCGTGATGGAGAAAACAGACCCACAGTGATTCACAATAACTGCCGGAAATTAGAGTTTAACTCAGTCTTGTGACTGTGCCACTTTCAGTTTGCTGATCTAGCATTGTAAGAATAATGAATAAATAAAAAGGAAAGACATATCTCATGCTAGGAATGCCTAATAAAGTCTACAGACACAGTATTTTACCTAGTGTTTAAGTCCCGATTATGTATCACAACTATTTACCCAATTAAGGAGTATGTTTTAGGTATTTTCAGACTGTATACATTTCTCAAAAGGAGGTAAGGTAATGTAATTATTAATGGAGTATCTCTGGGATTTTAAAAAAATTCATATCATTTTTACAGACTGCATCTGGAAAGATTATGATATTGTTTACCTAGTATAAAAGAACCCGTAGACAAAACCTAGCTAATACGTTCTGCATATATCCCATTCAAATTGACCTGTTGTTAGAGATTCTGCTGCTTCCTGTTGGAAAAGAGATATAAAGTGTAGAATAAAGACACTTCAGGATCTCCCATTGAAACCAAAACAAAACCAAGAATGAGACCATTTTTATAAGGGCGTGTTGGAGAAACAGTTTAGGGTTCAGGCTTGGCCCAGAATTTCATTCTGTTCCAAGTCCATCCTGCACTAACACACCTGAAATGTATACAACAGCGTGTTTCGAGTACTCACCGTAGATCTGCTGAATGCCACTGATGTCATCCTCGCCTAGAGAGAAGCTCTCCGTGTCCATCCACTGGTAGAACGGAGCCATGATGGCTGAGGCATCGTCGGAGTGCTCTAAACCCAGTGCATGACCCAGCTCATGAACCGCAACCAAGAACAGGTCAATGCCTGAAGACACGGCCAGACAGGGATCAATGAGTACTACTCATTAAAGCCTTATTCAGGAAATACAGTTTAAGGATGTTTAATGGCATTAAAGCATAAATATTTTTTGGAAGACTGGCTTCTGAGAAATCGATTCAGTGGCACCTGTTCCTTCTCGCTGGTTGAGGGTCCATGGTTCATCCATGTCAAAGTGTGTGTCTCCTCCTATGCCTGGACCGGGGAAGAATGCATGAGCCAGGGACCCTCCTTCACCATCAAAGAGAGACGTGTCTCCATGATATCCAGAGGCAAACAGCAGAATAATATCCGGCCCCTCACTGCCGTTTTTGATGTCATGGTAACGAATCTGCTTGAAGCGTAGGGGAGTCACTTTCTCCCAAACTCTAAAGGCTTTGCGGATGGCCTCGTGTGATTGCTGCTGGCTGACGCTGGGTGGGTGGTTCTGAATGCTGGGAAAAAATAGATAATAAAATGTCACCTCTCTGAATGGAACATGTCTGATGTCTGAATGAAAGGAATGCTTTATTCGAAATAAAATGGCGAGCTATAAACATAAGCTAGTTAAACAAATCCGCATGTCATCATTTACGGAACGCACTAAGTAACCCTAGTAACAAGCGATGCTGTTGAAAGGTGCATCTAGAACATCTAGAAAGTATTTTGTAACATCTAGAAATGTTTCTAGACCTGTAATCAATTAATAGTTTTAAAGATACAACAATATTACTTCCTGTATTGCCATGCAAATATTACTTCCAATATTACCATGAAAGTTTTTCAATTCTAATTAGTTTTTTTTTTCCATTTTAGGCTTCTGTTTACATTTCTCCGGCCTGGTAATTAAAAATGCTGTGTTCGAGTACATGTCATAGCTTGGAATTTCCAAAGTCTGACTAGGAATTCCTACTCGGAAAGTTGGGAAGATCGCCAGTTAGGCTGTATATACTAGCATTTGCTTTTTTCCAAGTTTTTTTCCCCCCAATTTGTATCCAGAATGCATCCAGAATTCTGGCTTCCCACTTCCAAGGTATATCGAAGGCAGCATCGCTCACCCCACCCCTTTGTGGACTAGTCACTGTTTGTAAATGTGACTGGAGTTCTCCTTGTAGCCAGCAGAGGACTCTTAAAATTCATTATATAAAGTTGTCGCTAGATGAATGTTATACAAATGTAAGCAAATTTACACATTGAAAGCAGATTAAAACCCTAAATATAATATAAAAAAATTCTTGAATGGATCAAATCAGGTTGCAACAGATTCACATTCTTGTCTCGCTCACCTGTAAGTCAGCTTGTCTTTATCCCACCGGTGACCCGTCAGAGTGAAGCGTTTCCGTCTGGCGCTTGCTTCACTGTGCACCTCCAAACGATCAGGAAGTCCACATCGCGGACGCCTCATAGCTCTGAACACACAAGGGTTCAAGATACTCATTTACAAAAGCACTAACAACCCACTATAAACATGAAACCAGAGTTCTTTCTTTTGTGGCAAAACCTTAAATATAATTAAAGACTGCCGTCTAGATTCGTTTAAACAAGAACATCCACAGAGTATAATTTCCATAGGAAGAAAAGTCAAATATTTTGTCGGCACAGCGTCACTGCGAGCATCACAGTCTAAAATATTTTCTTTAAATTCTATTTGAAACTTTTTACTAGAAGCAGAGGTCTCAAATTGTGAGGTGAGGTGTCATTACATGCTGGATTCATTTCATGGTCAGATACTTCAAAGAAACTGTGATTTACATGGGATGGGCGATATGACAAAAATATTATATCATGATACATTTCTCACAATATACAGTACGTATCAAAGTATACACTTGGTGATCTTTATTTTAACCATGTTCCCAAAGAGAAATGTTGCATTAAAAAACTGCAATAAGTGAATTCAATGATTCATTTATTTAATGTCTACAAATATAAGTTATTTTACAGTGAAAAGGATTATTGCTCAGAATTCCTTCATGAGCAAGAAGGAGAGGGATTTGGAAAAAAGTCTTCCACACACCTCTACCTTCAAGGCTCCGTACAATAAACCTGTACAATAAACTTTAAGGTCATACTTCAGAGTGGCGGTGTCCACTTGGCCGGTGACGTCCAGGCCGTAGAAGCGCTGCATGTCCTTTATGGCAGTGGACAGAATCTGCGCCGACTGCATGGTGGACATCTGCCTGCTGGCCTGGGACAGGTAGCCATAGGTCCTCAGCCATGTCTTCAGCAGCAGCACAGAGACGAGAGAGAAAAATGAGAAATGTTTAATGACTTCTTGAGTTTACTTCACAATCGTGATGTAGGACTAATTGGTCTCAAATCCACCAGCGTCCACCAAATATTAAAGAGACAATCTGGTAAGAAATTAGATCTTCACCTTGTTGCTTATGTAGTTTCATGTCTAATCGTAGCTAAAACCTTAAAGTTTAAATACTATATTATTCTTTGAAACACTCCTAGTATTTTGGCTATAGGTCTGCCTTGGGAGGTGGAACAACACCAAACGCAATGCAATCATGCTTCTCATAGTCAATTTTTCTCATAAGTAAGACTGATTGGTTTAATAACCTGATGTACGTTTCATTATCATAGCCTCTTCAACTTTACTGTACATTAGCGTTACTGTTTACCTCAATGTGTTGAATCAGAGGAAGCGGTCAAAGGAAGTGTTCCAGTGCAGACATGTTTTGGCTCTGACCTACCGGTTCGGAGAGCTTTAAATCTTTTAATCAGATGTACAAAAGGTAAACAGGCAAGTATGTGAACAACACACAACAAATGTGTATGTCCTCACTAAAGAACTGGATGCATTCTGAAGCAGATACTTGCAAACAAGATTTAGGGTGAAACATACTTTCATTACGTCAACGCTCCAGTGCAAAACTAAAGAAGCAAAAACTGGACACCAAATATGTCTTGGCTGACTGACTGACTGTATTTTGGCCAAGTGGAAAATCCAAACTATCTGCCAAACTATTCCTTTAGCTACAAAGATCTGGATCAGAAATTTGGAAAAAAATATCTAACAGAGCCTCTCCAGATTGTTCACTCCTTTCAGTGTGAGTAGAAAAGTGGCAGACCCATGAGTGAATGCAGATGGAGGCGGAATGCCGAGTGCCTCACTGGGCTGCACCGGGTGAACCTTTTAAACCCCTGAAATCACAACATGACCTACACAGCGGGGCTGGAAACTTTCTGATGACTCGCAGTGAACCCAAGGGAGCACACAGAGAAGAGAAAGCTGTGCAGGGAGGATCCGACTGATACAAGGTCAAGTTCAACACCAACTCTTGTCTGCTTTATGTCGTAAAGATTGGGTTACACACTGGATTGTGCATTAAAGTCGTCAAGTACAGAATCTAGAGCACAGCTATTAATTTGTAAGGAGTATTTTTCCAAGCTCAAGAGCAGGCTGATGTGAACAAAAGGAAACCAGCAGTGGTGAAGTTAGTTCAGTGCACAGAGACTGGCCAGAATATCACCTCCGATATTTCCAACACTTAATATGACACTGTTATAGATTGGCATACTACAATAACTAATATAGGAGTGCATGATGCATCAAAATCCACTACTAAAAGTAGTAAGTTATTTTCATTTTGTTGATGTACCTGCATCACTACTCTTTAAGTCGAACAGCTGGTATTTACACTATTGTATCAGCCAAGATGTATTGATAAATGTTTTTTTGCTTGTTGGTTGGAGGCACTCAACATCATGGGCGGCCAAAAAGTCACTTTACACATGTAAATATTTCATCCATCTTCATTTATATCATTTGTGCATGCACGCACATGTGTAAAACACAAAAACATCAAATAAACAGTGTACGTAAATTGAATAACTAGACATCTCATGACAATAATCTCAGTTCTGAAGTTTGCATGGGGTCTTAATCTGATTAATCAGATATTGATTATTATTTTTTTTATTAGTGTCCATTTAAACACTAAGTCATAATTCGATGATAAGCAGTGCACGTACACAATAACTCAAAACCACATGGCTCTAATCTAATTTAAGGTATCGTAGCAATGTTTAATTATAAGTCTTAATCAGATTAAGATGTTTTATTAGTGTCCATACAAGGCATTGTAGCAATGTTATTCTCATTAAGCATAATGTCACACATTGTATTAGTGTTCATATAACACAAAAATTTATATTGTGGTGATTAACAGTGAATAACTAAAATCCAGATGCCTTTATTTCTATTTAAGGCACAGAAATGTTTACATGAGGTCATAATCTGATTAATCAGATGTAAATAAGATGTTACTGTGATTTTTAAACCTATATTGTGCACCACCAGGAAAACACATGACTTAAGTGTCCCTAAACCTGGATCACTCCAACATTTCTACTGATGATGATGATAATAATAATAATAATAATAATAATAATAATAAAGGGTTTTGTTGCTCTACCTCGGGGTTGAACTCGTCCTCTTGCGCCGACACTCCGACTGCCTTCAGCACCAACACAAGGACCGAAAAAACAACTGCAGGTGTAAAAAAAGGTTTACAAATCATCTCTGTGCATAGGTTCAGATCCCAGGGGAATGTTTTTCCTCAATGACTGTTTGTTTTTCTTCACCCAAAGTGCGCAATGCTGGACGTAAACTGTGTCGCCGTTAATTCAGTAATAATTTTTTTTTAAGTATGTATAATAAGTTTCCCTGCGTTTCGATTTGAGCTTGCAAACTTTACATTACCATCTAATCCAATGCGCGTGCAAACTGCAGATTTTTATGCAGATAGCCTTTTCCCTTTTTATTCCATACACAATTCCAATTTCCGCTCAGCTGGAAAACACGCGCTTTTAAATCTTTACCACACTGCAATTTTTCGGAAAACTCTGGAAAAAGCGCTACTTGTTGCCTGTCGCCATGTCCTGTGCTGCTGAATACCGGCAGAGTTTTGCAGGGAAAAGTTTCATGTTGCGTGTATGAGTGTAACTGTAATCAGGGTTGCCAGATATAACTCTGAACCCTCCCAAAGGGCACGTTCTCTGATTCCATCAACCAATTCAGAGCACATTATTGTGCGGAAAACGCCTCCTAAGCCCTATTCGGACTGAATTAAATTTACACGGAGTCCTGGGGTAATATTCTATTTTATAGGTGCCACTCTCTGGCTTTATTTCTGTACTTTATTTCAGTATTTTTCTTTGTCCTCTTCTGAGAAAATTAATTTTTGGTTTTTATTAAACTCCGCCACTGTCTGATACTTTTAATCCAGTCTGCATATATGACTGATTTTCTCACAGATTTCACCTCGCATTGGAAAAACTTGACTGGTGCGGCTGTTAGCACCGTCGCCTCACAGCAGGAAGGTTCTGGGTTCGGACCTGCTGGCCCACTGTGCCTGCATGGGTTTCCTCCCATTGCTGACTGGCTACTCTACTCCAATTGCTCATAGGTGTGAAGGCGAGTGTATAGACAGACCCTTGCATATTATTTTGTGTATCTTTTTAGGACCACACTGACAAACCCCAAAAGACCGCCAGGTTAAGAACTCCTGTTCTGAGGTTGAGCAATGCATTATATCACAAGGCCTCACTGATGCCATAAGAATGATGTGATGCACACTATTGGGCTACACCAACTGTTGAAAACATATAGACAGCTGAATTCTTTATTTTTTTTGTGAAATCACCACACTGGAGTCATATCACATTTCCTCCGAAAAAAGGCTGAGGGGTCTGTGCAGGACACTCGGGTTCTTCTACTCCAACATTGGCACACCATGCATGGAGCTCACTTTGTGCATAGAGGCATTGCCATGCTGCAACAGGTTTGGGCTTCTTAGTTCCAGTGAAGGGAAATTATAATACTACTATACACAAAGACATCAGAGACAATTGTGAGCTATTCCTCGGTCCATCTGTTCCCTTATCTATCAAGTCAGGCTACATGTATTTATTCAATACATAATTAAAAATCTGGCCTTTAACATTTTGGCAGACTTTAAGTAGTCCAGGAGCAAGGAAGACAAGGAAACAGTTTGTCGTCACCATCTTTAGTTTGATAAATGTACAAATAAATCATCGAGCCAGTGTGAGCACATTTTGAAAATAAAAATAAATAAAATAAAAAAAAGATTTTGGTGCAGTGCATCATGGTGGAGAGTCATGGACCATGCGCTTGTTCCCTGCCTTGGCGATGTAGATCAGGATGAGGAGAAGGAGTGCCAGGATCCAGGCTGCAGCCATGGGCAACATCAGGGTAAAAAGCATATCTACAGAAACAAAGACATCCAGGGTATAGTCAAACATAGGAAATAGAAAGGGAATAATAGGAAACTATATGGAACTGCCACGGAGCCAAAATGCAGCTAGATGTGGTTGGTTGGAGAAAAACCCATCCAAAACTGTCCAACATGAAAGGTTAGTTTTTGCCTTCTATGCAACAAACATAGTAGTTTATATAGGAACATCGAGAGGTAACCATGAATTACACATGTAGCGCAAAGGGATCAAGCTTCTAAAAACCCAAATATTTAAATACCACAATTATGCATCAAAACTATTTTCTGCACAGTTATACTTCCAATAGTTCCATTGGTATTGCAGAAGGCATCCACTAAATTTCTCTGAAGGACATGCTACATGGTTCATCCTCACTATGAACCACCACCATCATATCCTCTGAAGCGACCATCAGCCTAACCTGCCTGATCAATCCTGATGCCCTATGTTTATAACTTGGAAGCCACTCGATCCTGCAGAGGATGGCCCCAGATGGACAGCCTAAAGATGCTCTTAAACCATGAAGACTGCTTTGGACTGTGATTGATATGAAGTCTTGGTCCAATGGCTCAGGACTACAATTGCCACAATTTTGCCAAATCTCCTTCATTGGACAGTTGACAAACTAACCAGACTACATGTTGAACTATAACGAATTTCCTGGCTACACAATTTAACCATATAGCACACCACTATAGAAGGGAAATTATTTACAATCGCGCTATCCGGGGTCACCCAGATGAGGATGGGTTCCCTTTCGGGTCTGGTTCCTCTCAAGGTATCTTCCTTGACGTGTCAGTTTTTCTTGCCACAGTCACCTCTGGCTTGCTCATTATGGATAAGTTACACATCTCAACTTTATATCCAGATTATACAGATATTTCTGTAAAGCTGCTTTGTGACCATGCCCAAACAAAACGGAATTAAAAATTGGAACAGGCAAGATTTGGTTTCTTTAAACTTGCATTGGAATAGCTGAGGAATTGCGTTTCATAAAGGAGTTCATTCTTTTTACATGTTGGAAAACAGGACCATATTTTTTCCATTAGTATGTTACTGTAGTATTTTAATCTTGTTCATGGACAGGACAATGAATGGTTTTTATGAAACTAACAATTTCAATGTTAATTTCATTTAAGATTGGACACGAGTTAGATTGCTAAAAAGGTTACTACACCAAGTGAGCCCATGGATCACTAGACCGCTGCAAAACCAACATTAACTTCAAATAAAAAGGCTCTTTTACCAAACATTGCATATCCCCCCTCCCCACCCAAAAAAAATCCTGCTTAGCTATAAGGAACCATAAGTGAAGACTTTGGAAAATGACAGCTGTTCCTTTACATTACTGAACTAATCAAATCGACATGCAAGTCAACTTCATAAACTTCATATAGCGTCATTCCACAAGCTATAAATACCAAATAGGATTTACATTTAAGTAAAACATTTATTTGAACTAGCTTACACGAGACTACAATCAATGAATCACGCAGACAGGTTAAGGGTTTATGGTTCCACTCAAGGGAACCAACATCCTACCTTTAACTACCACATGCAGGAGAGCAGACCATGTAGGACACAAATTTCACTTCTACGTAGCTTGGCAAAAGCTACTCAACTAGACTAATAATTGTCACAGATAAGTCGCACTTACTCATCTTAGGCTGCTCAGGCCCTTTAAGTCTGATCGGGCCATAGGACACAAGACCTTCAAGGGGTTCCTTCACGGAAACCTCCCTCTTGATAATGGATTTACATTCCTAAAAAAGAAAGCAAGAGGAGACCACATATAAAAGCCCAAACCAATCGGAGTGCTTCAATGTTTAAAGTTGAGATTGTTTGACTTGAGCACTTACAGGAACACAAGACTCTCCATGCCCTTGGGTACAGAGGTGAACTATGCAGTGCAAATAAAGCTCATGAGGCTCGACAATGAAGCGAAACATTTCAAAAGAGAAACGAACGGTTGAGCTCACACCATTTTGTCCCCCTTGTGCCATTGTACCATTTCGATATGTAATGGATTTCGTTATAAACGAGACCGTTTCATCTTCAGCACACCTGGAAAGGAGAAGGTGGGGAGGTTAGAAATGCACTAAAATTAAATTCTTGCCCAGAAAGCAGAAACAATACAGGATATCCATCCATCCATCATCTATACCGCTTATTCTGCCTGGGTTGGGGGGGGGGGGGGAAGAAAACCCCAGCATGTTCGGGTGAGGGGCGGGGTACACCCTGGGCAGGTCGCCAGTCCACCACAGGGCCAACACCGA
>JAQQZX010000002.1:23502424-23514511 GCA_030068355.1 Notoglanidium maculatum
CGTAGAAAGCAAAAAAAATAAAGAAAAACCTATGAAAAAGAGTAGGGGTGTCCAAACTTTTGACCGGTAGTGTATATGTATTCTTTATATCCTTAACCCTTGATAATGTTCATTCCCACTGCATTGTCTTCCCCTGTCACTGTGTAGACCTGCGCCTGCAGTTGCTGGACGTGGAGAACAACCCGTATCTGATTAAAGCTCTGTACGGACTGCTGATGCTTCTGCCGCAGAGCCAGGCCTTCCAGCTGCTGTCTAACCGCCTGCGCTGCGTCCCAAATCCAGAGCTTATGAGGACTGTGTGAGTCCTGCACTTATCACATCTCACAGCTCAAACCTTTAACAATGATCACCCAACCTGAAAATATCACAGCTTCAGTATATCATGGCATTAATCAACCGATTAAAAAACACAAGCCAGTGGTGAAAGGAAATATTTATTACAAAAATGTCTTAATTCCCTTAATATTTTTTTTCTTAGGAAGAACGACTTCTTCCTGAAAGGAAATGCAGCCCACTGAGCCAAAACATATGTAACTAATCTGGCAGTGTGTGGTGCTGCTTAATCAAAGAACTATAGTGTTTTTTGTGTATGATTTTTTGGGACATGCTATGAGTGGCAGCAGAGGTAGCAGTGTAATGTGTTATAGCAGTAGTGGATTATACACAGCCTAAGGGATTTCAGTGCAGTCGCATCCACTGTGCTGAGAAATGGAGTGTGAGTTAGGACAAGTCTAAAGGAAGGGGGTTGCAATTTTTTTCAGTTATCACAGCCAGACACAAAAGGGATGAGACCCACTGCAGTAAGGAACTCAGGAAAAAAAAAGAACAGGTAGACAGTGATAATGCAGGTGCAAAAACTTTTGAATTACAGCTGGCATTATCATCAAAGCTGCTGTTATAGAAAATGAAATCAACACCTTCAGACTAATCAGAATTCCTTTGGTTGAGGTATAATCCGTAATACAGCTCTTAGTACTACTTCCAGAGGACGGTAAAATGTTCTGGAAGGAAAAAAAATTGCCAGTCAGGATCTGTATTGAAGACGATTTACAGGGTATTTTTTGGCCATGGGTAATTCCTCACTCTTGCTATGTAACAAAGGTTAACATTTAGAATCATCATTTAATGCATAAACAAAGATGTCAGCTTGAGATGCATTTTCATCTAATTAATTATCATTTACAGAGACGACTCAAAGACAGCCAGCGCCAAACGCCCCGCCCAGCCGCAGGTCGACTACAAAGAGTTGCTGCAGCACTTTGAGCATGTGCAGGGTAAACACCGCGAGGTACGGCACCAGCGAGCAGGCCACACCGAGCACCCGGATCGGAAGCTGGTGCTCTGAGCGCTCACTGAGGAGACATGGCACAATGGTGGACCACTAAATGAATTTTAGTGGATTCTGCTAAGAGCATTAGTCCTACTCTAGGAATGGAGGACTTCAGTGTTTCGTCTTTTAAATGTTTAAAGTGCTTTACCATTGAGGAACTGAGAGTTGGAATGTATACAGAGATTCAAGTCATGTTCGTTTCAACCTTTTAAGCCAATGGTTATATCATCTCCAATGTTATGCAGTGATTTTTAGCATAGCTGCCAGTCACATTTAACAACATCGCTATCAACTATGTACCGAATATCATATGCATTCCCAGCTCAAGAGTCTTATCAGGCATCAATATTACAGTAGATATAAAACCCTGATCATTTTAATAAAGCTGTGTGTGTGTATGTCTTGTTGCAATACCATATTTGCATATCACATTAATGGGACACTCTCAACTTGAAAACAAATTAATACCACTGGTTTTGATGTTCAGTTCAGTTCAGTTTCTCTGCTTTTATTCTTCTGCATAATACTCAATTTATGGTATAATCGGTGATCTGATACACATATTCTGCGATGTCTTATTTCAGTTGCAACACTGCTCTGAACCTTGGCCTTATGTGAACAAAGTGAATTTTAGTAAGTTATCATGTTCTGAAGAGGTGTATGCAATAAAGTGAACCATGTATAATCAGTTCTGATCATTTCTCCTTTTTCTGAAAATCATCCTACAATTTATACTGTGTATATATGTATGTGTTATATATGATTATACTGCAGCTATTGAACTGTTGAATTCAAATGCGACTGCTAATTACACGTTTATATTAAAGCACGTTTGGCAATGCTAAATAACAACGAGCTGATAAAAAAGTATGCTGTTCTTTAATTAATATAAAAAGACGATCACTGGTAGATTGTTGACGTATAAGAGGAATAAACGGAGGAATAGAGGGAAATGCTGTGATAAGAAAATAATTGAACTAAAGGTGATCACTGCATCACTTTGGTGTTTCTTTATTTAAATCCTTAAATCCTTTCAGGTGAATTTCAGTGGGCAACGTGTAAAATTTGTCGCTATAGTGCATTCGTCTACCGATGCTGAAAATCTGAGTTAGTATTGAACATGAGATATTCATGTATTCGATACATTTTGTCCAGCTGATGGCACTGGTGTTGTATTAGGAAAATATATATGTTGTATTAGGAAAATATTGAGACTTCTGTACAAAACAAGCACAACTGTTTTACACCATAAATTATAAGCCCAGGTTCTGCATCATCCATTTTGCCCATTTCAACCTGGTTCACCCATTTCTGCTCAGGAAGGACTGTTAATTAGCTGATTAGTTGGATAAGATGTTTTGAGAGCATTAAAATCTGCTGGACAGGGGGCACCTTAGGACCAGGCTTTAGGAGGGGGTACTCCAGGACCAGTTTGTAGGACAGGGTACTCCAGGACCAGGCTTTAGGAGGGGGTACTCCAGGACCAGTTTGTAGGATAGGGTACTCCAGGACCAGTTTGTAGGACGGAGTACTCCAGCACTAGGCTTTAGGAGGAGTTACTCCAGGACCAGGCTTTAAGGGGGAGTACTACAGGACCAGGCTTTAGGAGGGGGTACTCCAGGACCAGGCTTTAGGAGGGGGTACTCCAGGACCAGGCTTAAAGTGGGGGTACGTGAGGACCAGGCTTTAAGAGGGGGTACGTGAGGACCAGGCTTTAGGAGAGGGTACTCCAGGACCAGGCTTTAATAGGGGGTACTCCAGGACCAGGCTTTAAGAGGGGGCATGTCAGGACCAGGCTTTAGGAGGAGGTACTCCAAAACCAGGCTTTAAGAGGGTGTACTCCAGAACCAGGCTTTAAGAGGGGGTACTCCAGGACCAGGCTTTAGGGTGGTCTATTCCAGGACCAGGGTTGAATACCTGCTTTTTTAAAAACCGTAATCAGTTACATTTATGGCAGATGTCCAACTGACTTACAGTTAAGTTTATAAAATGTTAAATGACCATGAGGAACACTTGTTCAAAAGTGAACACATCTACATCTGTCTGCAGTTCAAACACCACAGAATGTGGTTTTCTGTCTATATTATGGACAGTCTGTCTATATTATCCAACCCTAGATGGACGTTTCACTGAGTCCATAAAGAAGGTCTAATTAGATGAAAGTCAGTGGCATTTATATGTACCTATGTATTTTTAACAGACATCCTAAACTACTTGGCTAATGGGCTAACATTTCAAGTTTCTGAGAGGATTTTACACCCTGTTCATAAATGTTCAGAATAACCTGACAGGATTTCTGAGAAATTTATTTTTTTATGGGTCTAACAAATGCCAATAACATTCACTAATGAACATAACCAACTAGCATACATGAGCTAGCCTGACAGGTTGTTTATGTGAGGATATACAGTATCTTTACTACTAACTGCCAGGAGGTAAACAGGGAGGATTTCTAAGAGAATATTCAGTAATGTTGATCATTTTCACTGCTAATTACCCTACTAGCTAACTACAGTTAACCTGACAAGATTTCATTCTAATATACTTACTGCATTAGCCTATAGCTAACTTGAGCTAATCATTTCTAAGAAGACTGATAGTTCATATGTATAGTTAATGTTAATATTTTTACTGCTAAGCTAACCAGCGAGCTAACACGAGCTAATCAGACAGAATCTCTGAGAGGATTTTTAAGGTTTTCTATAACGCTTCATAGTATTCAGTGCTAATTAGCAAGCAAGCTAGCTAAAGATTTATTAAAAATGTTAATGATATTTACAGCCATAATGAGCCACCTAGCTAGCTAAGGATAGCCTGAGAGGAGTCTTATATTAATAACTATTCATAGTATTCACTGCTAATTATCCAATAGTAATTAAAAATAATCTGAAAGCATTTCTGAGAGGATTAATCTTTCATGGTCATAATACATGTTAACAATTAACTGCTAAATCTAACCAGCCAGAAAGTTGGCATGAGCTAACCTGACAGTAGGCTATTTCCAAAAGGATTTTAAGTTATATTCATAAATGTTTTTAATATTCACTGCCAACTGGCTAGTTTTAGCTATCCTGACAGGATTTTGGGAGGATGCACCACTCACAGGCATATATCCATTATCATTGACAAAGCTAGTCACCTAGCTAACATGTGCTAACCTGACCTTAGAAATCTGTGCAATGTCCATTTACAGCATTGCAAATAAACGCTTCTCAGTACAAGGTGGCTGTTTCTGCATTACTACTAAAGAGCTTTGTCTTCAGGCATTTCTTAAAGTAGGATATAAATCTTATCTAGCTGGCTGAAAATACATTTATCGTCTTTATTTATCTCGTCTTGCTTGAGGTTATTTATCACTGCATTAATCTGAAACTGTCTCCATCCAAAGTGGAAGAAAATGCACAATAAGCTTCGCTGTAGACTGAAAAAAGATGGATATGATGTGTTATCGCTGAGATCGCTCTAATCCTGGAGTGTTTTGTCTTTGTTGAAAGTGTGTGACAATTGCAGAATGGCTGAAGAGTTTTTTTTTAGGGGGAGATAGACTTGAGTTTTTGCTAACAAGCCCTACTAGGTCCACATTGAGGACCACATTTTACCAGCTTAATTTAAAAAACTGGAAGAAAAAGAAAAGGAGCGAAGTGCTCACACTGTCAAAGCAGCTCTCGATGTTCACCTAAAAGGACAAACCCAAAGAGCCGACTTGTTGGTTACCAACTCAGGGCTGAGCAACTACATTTAAGGAAGATGGAAGATTTGTAATTGTGCGTAATTTGTAATTGTGAATTAGTTTGTCGTCATGAGTAGAAATGAGTTGTGTTGTGAAAAAATATTACATTGATTAATAGCCGAAAGATTACAAAGTGATTCTGTACAGCAAAATAGACTGTGTAAGTGCTTAAGCTGTTGACGTGTCTTTCGAGTTGGAGAATCAGATTTGATCTCAGGGAAATGTAATTTCCTTCTCACATTTATAACTGATAAGTAATAAAAGCAGTTAATTAACGGTCAGCTTTGGGTCAATGTACAGTTCATTTCTCTGGCTCTCTCTCTCTCTCTTTCCAGGCTGGTAACATTCTTCTAATTTTGCCATGCTCTTGCCCGAGGCGTGTGTGTGTGAGAGAGAGAGAGAGAGACCAGCAGGTCCAAGTTCATTATGGAGTTGGCTTTGGAGCCAAAGTATTCATCTTATAACTTAAATGAAATCAGTGAAGTTGTACTCGAAAGTACTTCTAAACCTATTACTTTAAACCAATAAAGTCATCTATACAGAATGATTAATTGTTTGTGACATTATTTCTTTCTTAATACCTACAAAACAAAATCCTAAAGGATTAGGAACCTCTCTACACCTTTACCCACCAGCATTGTGTTGTTTGTAAATGAGTCGGGTCTTTGAGTCAAACCTTTTAGTTGAACGTTGAGAGCCAACCAGTATGTACTGTATGAGCTGTTGTTTTTTTGTAGATGTAAGAATGATCCATTTGGGAGCTGAAAGAAGTGGTGAGCTGAGTCAAATTATATGATTCCCTGAGAATAGACAGAATTCCTATCACTACGGAAATGCTACCATGTCCTCCTGTTAGCTAGCAAGCTCGTTAACTGATAGTAAAGTTTCTCCATATTCTTAATGAACAGTCAAACCTGTCAAAATATAACATAAGTTTTAAAACAAAACTATGTAGTTATTCACTTACATTAACTAAGATAACTAGCTTAGTATGGAAGATATGTCCAAAATTTCCTGTTAACATGGTATCTTCTACTATCAGCAAATGACCGGTCCAAATCTCATGTTTAAAAATGACCAAGATTGCCTCCATATACAGTAGAAATACTGTGAAAATTGCTGATTTAAATGGAAATGTATACATTCTGCACTGTAATAATAAATAAATTTAACCCAGCCGGCAATCCACAGAATATCATAAGAATCAGCAATTCAAGAGTCCATTTTAAAATCCCATTTTTGAGTCCAGAAGATAGAGCTTCAATTGTTTTAACAATTCAATTGTTTGAAAGTTTGGATACAATTTGAAATATATTCTTACAATCAGCCACAGAAGTCAGATTTCATGGATGTAATGGCTTCTTCTTGATGCTGTTGTCTTTCTGGGTTGTTTTTTCCCCCCTTGAGTTAAAGTGGACGTTTGCTGGGGAGCCAATTTGTCTGTGCTGCTTGTGTGTTCAGGCTAATGCATTTTAATGATTTTAAACTTTGAACAACTCCAGAAATGTTCCTACAGTGACCCACATAAATCAAATTCTGAAAGCTAATTTGTAGAAGTTAACAAAGACCGAGCAGAGAGAACAGGCTCAAACTGAGCGTACATGAAAAGTGTCCTCAGCCCAACACTTTATTATGATTTATTTATTTCAGCTGCTAAACATGTATCTTCTGACAGAATGTAAACGGATCAAAAAACATACGGAGTGGCCTGGTTTCATTTGTATTTTCTCATCATTTGGCAGCCGAGCATTAATTAATTAGAAAACCAAACAATCACTAATCTAAACAGATTTGAGAAAACAAGTATAAAACATGCTTTCTGTAATACTGTTCTACACTCTAGTTTCATAGCATTTAAACATCGATAGATCTGCACAGCCAATTTACTGCTGTGCTCAGTGCAGGAATCCCTAAGCTCTCGTTTGCAGCTGATTAGTGTCAGATTGTCATCGTTGGCCAGCATAATTGCAGCATAAATACAAACCTGTGCCCATTAGCACTCAAAGCATCTTGGTTTTGCTTCCTGGAATAGCTTCGTAGTATAAATGTATGTTCCATTTGGACTTATTTTACTGTATCCATTATCCAGAAATGTGAAAACCACAGAATAATGTATTTGTATTTCTCTGCTCTCACAGCGAAGACCTTGTGGATGTCAAAGCACACAGTGGCTTCCAAAGAACATTCAGCTGTTCCACACAGATGCCTGTTAGCTCTGAATAAGCTTTATTATTGCTTGCGCTACATAGAACATTTCCTACATTTTTGCACAGTTACTAACTGCATATCCAGCAAACAGACTGTAGCACTCTAATATATGTTGCATCATGGGAATTTTATTGGATGTCAGTCAGAAACTATGGACTATTATCATTTATTTGAGAATTTCAGTACCTCTGTTCAGCAATAAAAAAGTGCAAGTCACAAACAGTGCACCTTTAGAGCAAAATAAATGGAAAGTGAATTACATCTATGACTACGGCAAGAAGGTTCTGGGTTCAAACCTCGTGGCCGACTGGGGAGTTTACATGTTCTTCCTGTGCGTGTGTGGGTTTCCTCCGGGTGCTCCGGTTTCCTCTCGCTGTCCAAAGACATACAGATTAGGTTAACTGGCTACTCTAAATGGTTGAATGGTTGTTCCTCTCTCTGTATTAGCCATGCGATAGGTTGGGTGTGCCCCACCTCTCACCCAAAGTCAGCTGGGGTTGGCTCCAACTTCAATGCAACAATCATGAATAAGCAGTATAGATAATGGATGGATGGATAATTTTTCCATCATTGTTGTTGATGTTATGTTTTGTATTGTTTGTGTCACAGCGTAACACACTCACATCAAAAAGTGCTATCCACCCTCTTCCGCATACATGAGCTCACAATTGGTTAGTCTTGCTGTGATTGACAGGAGAGAGAGAGTATGCCCCTCCCATTCAGACAGCGCAAAGAATTTTCATGGACAGCTATGGTGTTGTAGGGATTCTAACTTGTACTGACATATTTAACTTTACCCAGTACTGATTATTAAATATATGGCGGGAAAATCTAATTCCTAAATCTTTGCATTTTGCTCTTCATCGTTCACTCTCAGATTGTACTGGGACTCTAAATGAGTGAGTTCACTTGTTTAACAAAGCAGTTACTGTGAGACTGTGTGTAAACTTACTGTAAGTACAGTAAAGTTTTAAGTAATAGTCTCAGGTACACTTTGCGGGGTTTTTTTGGCAAGTTTTTCCGAGCATCTTGAAGAATCCGCCACAGGGCTTCTTAATATCTGATGATAATCTCTGACAGTCAGCATCCATGTTTTGTTTTATTTTTTTGTTTTTCTATTATGTAATATGTCACCTTCTTTACTGTGATGCAAACATTTCTATAGCATTTAAATTTTGATGGGAAAGTACTGTTTGGAAATCTAGAATATATTATTACTGAACCGAAAAGTGCAGAAGTCAATTGTGGGTAAAATAAACATTATAAGACACAGTACCATACATGTTTATTAATATCATGTTTAGATTTTATAATTCGAGAGAATATTCCATAGAAAAATGCTGAACCATTTCTGCAAGATTAACAAAAAAAAGTCAATACAGGGGGTTAAAAACTCTGGCAAAGTATCTGCAATGTAATATACTAAAAGGAATAATTAGAGGAATTGTTACATTTATAAAACAAGTGCAGTAAGTTTATTGTAATGCATTAGGTACATTAACCTGCTGGAAACTGTGATGTTAGTATGTTAGTGTTTAAATTTACAGTAAACAATATGCTAACAGCATACATGCTTAAAAACATCACTCATTTCCTATGTATTTAAATGGTACTGTACTTTATGCATCAGACTTTTGGCTTTTTGGATATTAAATAACATTTCTCAACACGTTATGGAACTCAGCACGATGGCCAGTAAAGGAGAAATCCACCCTAAATGACTTCAATATTTTATCAAGCTAATACCAAAGCCATCCCATCAGACTCAATTACAAATCATATGCATAACAATACCAATGTTCAGGTGTGATGTGATGTGATGTCAGACGGATACAACCACGAACTCACTGCATCAACCAAACTCACTAAACCCAAATATTTCTATATAAACATACTTAATGGTGTGTTCCTTTACAATTACAGAAGGTATTCATATCGAAACCCTGAGTACAAATCATCAAATGTGTGCCAAAAACACTAATGAAACGCATCCTCGGTGTATAAGCGGATCTGTCTACAGATAGCATCGTTTCCTTTCACCAACAGCTGCTTTCATTTCCGGCATCTTGTCGGATTCCAGTAGGGATCTCAGTACAGAGCTCCGGTTCGTTCCTGTTTTCCACACTGCCTCATTAATGTTTCTCACATACAACAAATGAGACCTGAGGAGACACATAAAGGGGACAAAGGAGACACGTAAACATAAACTCACATTTTCATTTCAGTGTTTTAATATAAACCAGATATAAAGGTTTTGGAAATAAGTTGTAATAATGGTAACAAAAAGCCTCCTGTATTAAAAATGATGAAATTTAGGAATGTATTCACATTGTACCACATCAATGTCATTTCACGACAGCACACCACACTGATTGGTCAGTAACTGTTCCACTTTCAGTGTAGTCTAAATACTAGAGCAAGGCTTCACTGATTTCTGGTGTCATCACATGATTTTTAAAAAGGAAGAGTTTTGATTATTGTGTGCAGGGGAAGACTTGCTTTTCTGGTGGAAAACTAATCAAAGCCACAACAACCCTTTCTTCAGTCATTCCTACACTGCAGACAGCTTGTCAATCAAATAAGCCACGCCCCTTGTTCATGACAACATCATGGCTCGGGATTCAAATCGTTCTGTGTCAGACTCCATATGGATATGCGTACACGCTGGAGAAGAAACATCATGTCTGGCCTAAACTTCGACATTACCGTTTACATTAATTAACATTTCTTATTAAATGCACTTAATCAGCTTAATCAAGCAGGCAATTTGAAAAATAGGACTGTAATCTTCGCCATCTGGCGGCACGGCGTCTCTCTGAGACGAATCATCAGCGCTGAGCCACAAAAATGGACAAAATTATTATGCTTCTAGCCAGTCCTGACATTTTCATCTCGTTTTGAAAAGAATATTAATCAATAATTCAAAGGGGGACTGCTTTGTTCATAAATCACACACACATTTTTTACAGAGCAATAAACACATTATACTGAGATGCAGAATATTATTATTATTATTATTATTATTATTATTATTATTATCTCAGGTACAGTTCTCGGTATAATATGGCAAAATATGAAATATGGGATATTAGTTTAAATGAAGCTAATTAATTTTGTGTCTGTATAGCAGTCCCACTGTCACGCATAATAAAATTCAGCCTGAGTTTTGGAATATTTTTTCCTCCCAAATGATCCAATTAATATTAATAGCTGCCACTGGTTATAAATATGCCCTGATTCTGTTTCTTTCTGTCTGAAGTAGCTGTTAATAAGAACTTCTTGAAGAACTATTTTTGTAGCAGGTCTCACAGCTCTTAGCCTCTCATAGATCTGAATGTTTAACATCTGTCTTGAGAGTGCATGTATGTGATGCTGTTTATTTCATGCAGTGAATGTTTAGTTTAAAAAAATAAAAGAGATAAAGATAAAGAAATGAAATTGGTCTTGTGTGTGTTCACAGATAGCTTCCCGGATATTAAAGTCGAACAGAGCACCGAGCCGCACCGTATTTACTCCAGATTGCTTCCTCCTGCACAATAGTGGAGGCAGATGATTGTGTTTTCTTTTCTGACAACCAGTCAATCTTTCATTTTGTTCTGACACGGAGAGCTTTCCTCATTGCTGCCATTCCTGCGTGTCTGTGAACTCATTGTAACATGAACCTACAGTTCAGTGCAAAAGTTTGCACAGCCTTCAGACAAAATAGAAAAGAACATTACTGGACATTTTCCTTTCCGGCAACAAGACATGTACTGTGTTTTGTTGAACACATGACAAGTTCTAGGTTTTAAGGAAGAAAAAAATTTTTGCAAAAGTATTGACTATACCATAGAAAAAAAAGGGTTCTTTAAGTATTCTGTAAGGGGTTTTTAGGGGTTCTTAGCTTTCAAAAAAGGTTCAACTTGCAACAATTGAACCTAATTGTATGGTTCTACATAGATCCTTACCACTGTAGAGACACTCAAAGAATCCTTTTTAAGAATGTAGATACCCTTCAAATAATGTGTTAGAAATATGTCAGGACCGTGCTCAGTTCCTTATAGCTTAAATGGCTCCAACAAATAAGTCAAATGATAGATGTTGGCCTAAATTCCTCATTCCTTCCTTCCTTCCTTCCTTCATTCCTTCATTCATTCATTCAGGCACTTTATCCTGTTCAGGGTTGCAGGTTTGTTAGAAACAGCAGGAAAAAGGCAGAAATACACCCTGGAATTGTGAACATCTAAAGGCAATTTTAGAGTAGCCAATCCATCCACCTGCATGTGAATGTTATACTAATCATACAGTAACAGACTTTGAAAAGACTTTTAAAAGACTAAAGTCTGACCCCCTCTCACATCTGAAGACAGTCTGTCAGTCACAGAGTTATACCAGCCTTACACCAAATGACTTTTCAAGCAATTATCTATGATTTTGCAAAGACTGGGAATTCTGCAGGGACACCTTTTTCATGAGCCAAGACTAGAGATAATATTAAATATGGTCGATTTTATCAGAACTTCAAGATGAGAAACAAAAATTAGTTGAAGATAGCTATCCTGACAATCTTACACCAAATGACTGAGATCACATCTCTAGCAAATCTTTCATGATTTTATTCCAATATTGGAAATTTGTCAGCGACAGTGAAACTGCTTGAGAAGTCGTTTGGCGTAAAGCTGGCATTAAATGAGTTGATGGGTGGGTGAAATGGCCTCATTGATATTCCCACTACTGGGATTAATAGAGGGCAGCACGGTGGTGCAGTGTCGCCTCACAGCAAGAAGGTCCTGGGTTCGATCCCCGGGTCACCCAGGGTGCCTTTCTGTGCGGAGTTTGC
>JAQQZX010000002.1:23519144-23539651 GCA_030068355.1 Notoglanidium maculatum
ACGTAGAAAGCAAAAAAAATAAAGAAAAACCTATGAAAAAGAGTAGGTGACCCCAAACGTTTGACCGGTAGTGTATATATATATATATTATTTTATTTTTTTTTCCTTTATTTTTTATTTAATAATGTATTACTACTTGTTAAAATAGCAATATAATAGAAACACAATTCAAGAATAGTCAAACTGTTTTACAACCCCAGCATTTCTTCAATTTTCTGGAACAATGTGGGGTGATTTAAGTAAAACACCTTCCTCCATATGAGCTGCAAGTGATCCTCAGGATTAACAGTAGGCCTGCCTCAGCTTAATGAAGTGTTAAAGATGTGTTTTACTGCTTCAGGAGATCAGCAAGATATGCCAGACCTAAAACCATGTTGTGTGCAGAGGTGGACAAAATGCACAGGTGCATTACTTGAGCCAAGTATAGATACTCCTGGTCAAATATCACTCCAATACAAGTGAAATTTTTACTTCGGTTAACGGACTTGGAGGACTTACAGGAGGAGGAGATAGAGGACTTTAGTCAGTAAAAGGCATGTAACGATTCACCCAATTCATGATTCGATTCGATTTGTGATATTGGCTTCATAAGTCTACAATATTTTTAACATTTATTTTCCTATTTTTCAAATCTATAAAATTCCATAAAAAGTCACTTCACCAACGATTGCATAAAAACAGCAAGCTTTGTTTAACAAGTTTATCTGAAATTAAACAAATATTTACACACCCCGACATGCTTTCTCAGGTTGGACGGCGAATTATTGAAAATCTGCATGCAGTAAACATCAAACATTTAAAATGATATGAATCTTCCTTCATTTAAAAAATATCAAATATGGACTTCAGATATGGCCATGTGAGGAATCGCCTGGTGAGGAATCATCATTTTTATCTGCCGTAGCCATCATTACCACCACTAAGTTCAAACTGAGCTGTTCAAAAAATGCACCAAGCACTTTGAACTCGAGCGTAGTAGTAGTTTACTGTGATCAGTTTTCTGCCATGACAAACACAGCCTATCATTTTATAAAAGGAAAGAAAATTCATTCGCTGACTTAAAAGCTATGCTTAATGTAACAAGTAACGGGAACCTTTATAGAAATGCAGTGGAGTCAAAATTTGTACTTTACTTAAGTACAGTAGTCAAATAAATGTACTTTGTTACTGTCCAAGTGTTTCACCACTTTAAGACACTTTAACATATGTCATAACTTGTAGTGCTTAAAGTGATCGTAGATCATAACTTTTTTCTAATCAGAAACACGATCCCACATAATCTGTCTGTAATGAAGATGACAGGATGCAGAGATGTTGGCCTTCTTCCACTGTAATACATTTATTGCATGTTAGACATATTTCAACTGTGGACAAATGAACAAAATCAAATCGATTGAGTTTTACAAAGCTTATTATTTTATTAAATGTGCAAGAGACTGTATAAGAAAGGTGCCTAAATGAGAACCTTGAGGCGCACCGTGTTAGACCTTTTTAGGCTCTGCAATATTTCAGGAATCCTTCGCAGGATTGGAAGCAAATACGGAGCTCTAATGAATACAGATAACAGACAAACTAAAAACCCAATACTGCAGTTGGGAAGGTCAGGTGAGGTCGGGCGATCAGCAAGAAGCTGAGACAGGAAAAGCAATGATTAAGAGTAATTCAAGCTAGAAGTCACACTAGAAAATTAATCCATAAATATCACTCTTGGAATTGTGAATAGAACAAAGCAAGGGGCAAGAATTCGCAACGTTTCAATGAAAGCACGGGATATTTAAAGGGAGTTGGCATGGGAGGGAGTCGGGTGTGTGTGTGTGTGTGTGTGTGTGTGTGCGTGTGTTGTGAGACAGGTGGCGGAGACTAACAACAACAAATGAAAACATTGTACATTCAGTACGGAGAAGACAATTTTTAAAAAATGAAAAGCAGAGTAATGTAGGCTATATCAAACTAGAACACTATCCTTGAACAGATGCAGAGGTTCATGACACCATTTATCATCCACTTACAATACCATCCTGACAGCTTTACCCCAGAGCTTTAAGCGCAATTTACACCTCCGGATGTCAAGTCAGTCACAAACAGCGTTTAAGTGCCGGGGAATTTTCCAGCACTCAGCAGGACTGCTGAAAAGCCACGGAGGAGCGGGCTTGCCATGAAGATTAGAACCCAAAGCCACGTGCCTATAAATCTTTAACTTCCTGCTATAATTTTCATTAGTTCTTGCTTTTCTTTCTTTCTTTCTTTCTTTGCTATGCTTTCCCTTAGTTCTTTTGCAATTGTAGAAATGGTGGCTGGTATCAATGACCTTGAGATATAATGCATTATTCACCACTAATAGTTTCCATTGTTGAGTTATTGATAAATATTAAACTTTTACCTCCCCTCTAATATCATTAGACATTGCTAAATAGTCGAAGAGTTTCTCTGTGCACAAAGCTAACAAAGCCAGCTTGCATTTCAGCATTCATTGCCCCAATTACCCAGATGTTGTACAGGATCGGGGTCTCTCGGAGTGTGTTGGAGGTGAAGTGTGTTTGTTTGAAATGCAAAATACTGATTGGGGTTTTGATCTACACCTTTGGGAAATCTGCGCAACTTTATTTTGGGAAAAATGTTTTGCTTCATTTGTTGACGAACAAAAAAATCAACACTGATTTGATTACTTTCATGCCAGCTACGTTAATTTGCCTTGCATGCAGTAATTAGGATAGCGTTGTGGGTGCGTGTTGACCTACAGGTTTTCCGGTTTCCTCACAAAACTTGCAGGTGTTCTGGAAGGGAATGGCGTCCCAGCCAGGGTGTATTCCCACATCCTGTCCAGTGTTTCCGGAATCGGCTCCGGATTCACCTCGACCCTGACTGGGGTACTGAATTAATATAACTGTAAGTATGAACTCACACTCTCACTGCTGTCCTAATTAGTGTTCTACAAAGGCACATGGAGCCACATGAAGCAATTTAGGCTCATTAGCATCAGACTGACCTTCAGGCAAGGTTGCTGTGAAGCGTCTGTACTTTGAGGACGACCAGCCGTCTTATCCAGCAGAAGTAATCTAAATATGCTGGAAGTAAAATTTGCTTTTTTATTTTACATGGAGCCAAAACGTCTTTGGGCAATCTGCGCTGCCTGTCAAAACAATCCTGTCTGTCAAGTGGAGCAGAGATGCAGCTCGGGCTGGTGTGTGGACAAACGATGTTTCATAATAGGGTCTGATTTTAATTCCTTTTTTAAAAACTTACTATGATGTGATTATTATGTTTGAAAGGGTTGTATTTAATTGCACAGAAAGTATGCCTAGGAATCTAGAAAGAAAAAAAAAATTGAATTATTTAATTTTGTGGCTCTCGGGCTTATTTACATTCTGCTCATTCTCTTTACAGAGCAATAAAATCACACAGCCGCAAAATGAATATTTCATCAAAGAGTGACGTGCAGCGACTCTTATCTCCAGATTTTTGCACAGATCTCAAATTGCCCTTGTGTGTGTGTGTGTGTGTGTGTGTGTGTGTGTGTGTGTGTGTGTGCATGTGTGATGGAAAAGTCTACTTAAAATACACATTTTATAACTGAATGGAGGTTCTGAATCTTACTAATAAGAAGCTAAAATGCTAACTATGCAAAAAGCTAACAGTGACTACAGTCATGAGTCAATATTCTGAGAATACACTGATATTTATACACAGATTTTCTCCACATAGAAATACAAAGATGAGGGTAAATGTATCATAACAAACAAGGATATACTGCATATACAGTAGTAATAAGCCCCACTGTATGTTGTCTCTGAAATGGCCAAATTTTATTAACAAACATTCACCCAATGTTCATGTTAACTAACACAAGCCATTTAACATGAACTGAAACACTATTTTACATATATATTCATACGTATGAGCACCAGTTAATGCCATGTTTTCATGTGAAAAGTGACTTTTATTATTTGTGTCGAAAACACATTTTAAAGCAGCTACACCAGTATGACTACATTAGTTAGTATTCGACTTGATGCCTAGCCAATTATATTAGCAATGTACAACTGGCTGCTACATCTTTAGCTATAATGGAGATGGCTGGACACTATGCTATACTATACTACTGGTTCCTTCAGCTCGAAACCTAAACTTGGGTTGTAAAAAGTAAAAAGAATCGTCTTTTGATGGAGCTTCATTTCCTCCTGCTGTAAGAAGAGGAGAATAGAAGGATCAGGAAGTGTCATGTTTAGCGGAGAGGATGACAGCTTTTTGCCAAAGTGAGATGTCTACAGTTAAAACATGAACACTGAACAGATAAAAACCTTCAGGCTGTTAGAAAACCACTTAGCGGAGGTGTAGGCAAACATCATATGGATGTGCTGCTGAGCATGCTGGGCCAGAACAAATACAGGCCAAGCGCTTTAGGGAGAATGAATACTTTATGTGGGTTTGGGAGAGTAAAGAGGCAGTTATGTTGGGAGTCAGTTGAATGAATGTTGTCATAACGGTATGCTAGCAGTTCTTCCTGAGAAGCAAAATACTAGGGAAAATATTTAAAAGGAGCAGACTCGATTTGGCTCCCGGTTCAATCCTGAGTTTGGTTTACCATATGGTGAAGTTTTGCATGTTCTCCCAGTATCCGTTTGGGATTCCTCCAGGTTCTCTGGTTCTCACAAAAACATCCCAGTAGGTGCTCTGTAATGGAATGGTATCCCAACCAGAGTGCATTCCCACTTTACACCCAGTGTTCCTGGGATAGTCTCCGGATTCATCATGACCCTAACCAGGATAAAGTACTATTTGCTGGGATACATTACATACTCTATTAAAAAGGTATAACACTTCAGTGTTCTTTGGTTATCTCTGTTTTTTATAATCAAAAAGGGATCCAAGAAGAACCCCTTAAAGGTCCACTATGTAGGATTAAGTCGACAGCAACCCCCTGAATGCTCGTCTCTTCCCCCTCCCTTTCCAAGCGTGTATTAGAGCGTACGGTGGCCGTCAGGTGCCAGTAGCATACTTCCAAGTACTTATATTTACACCCCTTCGCTTTTTCTGTACTAAATATAAGTATTATCCTCCATTTTTCAAAATTTGGGTTCTCAAACTTGTTATCCAGCTCCAGCAAACACTGATTCCTCTTCTTTCTTCTTCCTCGTCTTCTTTCCGGATGCTTCCTTCCAGATTCACACTGCTGCTTGTAAAAATGTGAAATGCAGAAGGCTCTCTAGAGGTTTGTCTGTTCTGGGCTACTGTAGCGGCGCAACATGGCGGCTCTGTAGAGGTGGACCCGCTCCCTATGTAGATATCAAGGGGTCATTCTAAGCTTAGAAACACACAACGATTCATAGTTACGGGTAATTATACACTAATAAAAACATACTTATGAATACTATATTCGCTATTTTTTTGCTAATAGATCCTCCTAAATCACACATAGTGGACCTTTGAGGAACCCATGAAGACACATTTTGGGAATACAGAGTGTCTTAAGTACAAACAAATTATTACTCATTATTTTCTTCTTAATAGCGAGAACCTGTAAAGCAATTACAATTTAGCATTATTGTCTCAGTACTGGGTGGCGTAGTGGCTAGCACTGTAACCTCACAGCAAGAAGGTTCTGGGTTTGATACCTGTGTTGAGGGGGTCCTTTCTGGTGGAGTTTGCATATATGGATAGGTTTCCTCCAGGTGCTCAGGTTTCTTCCCACAGTCCAAAGACATGTGGATTAGTTCAGCTGGCTACTCTAAATTGCCCAAAGGGGCCCAAAAATAGCCCATATGTGTGAATGACTGTCTGTCTCTGTGTTAGCGACCTGTCCAGGACCTCTCCAGGAAGTCAGCTTGAATTGGCTCCAGCTTCCCCCGTGACCCTCAATGGATAAGCAGCATAGAAAGTGTATGGATGGATTTCTGGGTTCTTGGTACAGATTTGTAAAAAGCAGTGTTTTCCTTGTGTTCCAATTGGAAAATCTTTTGACAGGAAAACTCCCTGGATTAGGATTGTACATGGAACTTTTAACTTCTTGTGTTCCCCAGTTAAACAATTTTAGTAAATGTGCTTTTGGTGTAAATGGTTTGTGAGCAGATTTTTTCGTTTGATTTTTTTACAACCTTTTGACGGCATTACTGCACATCCTGCTAGTGTTCTCTGTTAACGAAACTGTGCTATATATGTTACATTAGTATTCAGTGCGCAGTGTAAAAAGATACTGTACATTTCATTTAAAGAGATTATTTAGGCACCCCTCAGATGCATCACTTGCGCATGGAGGTGTCTATCATGATGGACTTCTGCATAGATTTTATTTATATACTGTACTGAACCCTCACCTGAGAGTCAACACCAATATCGATGTTCATATGCCCTGTTTGTGAGAGGATACAAACACACACACACACCGCTGTCCAAACAAACACCTCATCACCACACATCATTCATCTTCAGTATCCTGATCAGGATCATGGTAGATCTGGAGTCTATCATAGGATCACTGCATGTGAGGCAGGAATACACACTGAGTGGGACATCAGTCCATCACAGGACACCACACACACATTCACACATAGGGGTATTTTAGCATGGCTGATACACATGCTGGCATGCTTTTGGGAAGTGGGAGGAAACCGGAGAACACAAAGATAACCCGCATTAAGAATAAGCTTGTCAATCTTGTAACCCAAGCTCAGGATGGAAACGGAATTCTGGAGCTGTGAGATGTCAATGCTACCAGCTTCACCACCATAACACCTAAGCTGCAAACTAAACTTAATCAGCTCCAGCAAATCAGCTATTCTGCGAGATTTTCAACTTGGAGAAACAAACTGCATGATGGGAAATCATTTGCTGAGAAAAGGAAGGTGTTCAATACTGTGCTTCTGCTATGACTCATGATGCAGTAAGCTCACAGTGCTGAAATGCACTGCAGTGTGTGTGTGTGTGTGTGTGAGAGAGAAAGAGTGACAGCACCACACGCCCTTCACAATAGCAGGTTAGATGTCACTTGCTTCGGCGCTAACTGTAATTATACAGGCAGTGAAGTGGAATCAACTTTACTTCACCGAACAATGTTGAAAATTGAGTTGGAAACGATAAGAAGTCACAAAGGTCTTGTGTTGATTTCGAGTGGACAAATACACGTCTCAGTGCAACCGAATAAATCCACAGGAATGAATTTCTTTTTACTGACTGAGGAAATGCAAGCACTTTTCTGGTTATGTAAGCCTCACTAGAGTGAACAGAGCTCTAGTAATTAACACCTGCTGAAGTGTGGCGAAGAATAACAGCACTCAAACTAAATAAATACGAAAGCAGGATTTATCAGAAGCTGTTAAAGTGGAGCCAAGAGCCTTCGGGAAGTGGAGGAGCCACAGGACTACGTGAATCTGTTAAATAATACTATATGGATAGGTTTAGGATGAATTATCTGGTCTGTACTTTATTTCAGTTCGGGACTGGTTGCACAGCAAGAGAGGTTTAAGGGGTTAATATTTCATATTATTTGATATTTGATTTTTATGTGTATTATATTTCTCTGGAAATATAAATCGACTGTAATAGATCCTTCATGAAATCCTTTTGCCTATTTAGTGTAATCAGTTGTGCTGACAAATAATGCTGAGCTAATATACAAGGGTCAAAGTATCAAATAAAAACCTTAATATTTTTATTTTGTGTTCATTGCAAATATATGTAAAAAAAAAGGATATTACAATCTATTAATCTATGTCTCTCTTTTAAGGTTTTCATTTGACTCACGCATGTATATATATATATATATATATATATATATATATATATATATATATGTACACACACACCCACATGCTCACATACATATATACATATATATACATACAACTGTGTTGAGCAGAAAAGCATCTCAGCATCTCAGCACGCACAAAACATTGGCCTTGATGTGGATGAGCTACAACAGCAGAAGACCACATCAGGTTCCACTCCTGTCAGCCAAGAACAGGAATCTGAGGTTATCACAGGCACAGACTCACAGAAACTGTCCAGGTTGGGTGAATACGTGCCCATGATAGCCTCAGGTTCTTGTTCCTGGCTGACAGGAGTGGAACATCCTCCTGTCAGTCTCCTCTGATGTCTCTCATCAACAAGAAGCCAGCAGAGCCTTTGCACACAGGATGTTTTTTGTTTTTTGCACCATTCTGTATAAACTCTAGAGACTGCTGTGTGTGAAAATCCAAGCAGGAGATCAGCAGTTTCTGAAATACTCAAATCAGCCCATCTGTCACCAACAACCATGCCACGATTAAAGTCACAGGGATCACACTTTTCACCCCCTCATTAGTTGTTGGTTTTTTTACTCTTCTCCAGATAAACAGTGTTTTCTAATGTTGACATCCACAAAAAACTCAACTAAAATCTATGGTCATGAGCCGCTGCATTGTGATTTTGTTACCTAATGAAGTTAACAAAGGGTTATTGATATTCATAAATAGTTGCCATGCACACCATGAGGAAGTTGATAACACTGATGATAAACAAATGAGGCTGTATCAGTACCTGTTCCTGTATTAATGCAACAATTTGATTGCATTAACCACAAACTTAGTAGGTGTGTTTAATACCATACCATAAGGATCAACAGTATGTTTCGTGTCATATAAAACCAGTGGTAAAAGAACAAACTAAATCAAACTAAATCTGAACAGCTCGCACAGTGCTTGGCTCTCTTAACTGCAGCTTGCATTTATATTTATTATCATCATCACTCTCATTAATAATAACTGTAAATATAATTGTAAGTGGATTGCTTCACACTTGGATGCCTCAGAATGAAAGTGCTAAATGTCCTAACTCTTTGAGAGGAATTAGCTGTCAGGGTTGAACAAAGCAGCATTCGTTATCCCAGACGTATGGTGCATCATCAGTAGAGTGAGACGCGGATCATCGGCGTGTGTTTATCTATTAAAACAGGCCTCATATTTCACTCTGTCTCACCTCTGCTGGATGTCATCCAGTCATCATTATCCATCAGACCATTCTGTGTGCGCGTGAGGGGTGTGTGAAATTCACACACAAACTCACACACACACAATTATTTGTGCTCTTCATAGACTGGTGTCCCAGACCTCTCATAAACTCTAGCGAATAAAAAGGTAATCCATAATGATGACGCTATTCCCAAGATCTCTGATTTATTCAGAGTGCAACATTTGCAGGAGATGAGATTGGAGAGATGAATGATGGAGATCAAGGACAGTCTTAGTGCTGTGGTGTTTTATAAAATAGACTACAGGTTCAACGCCACACTGAAAATGTGTGGCCTGGGAAAACCCTTCACAGTGCATAAATTTTGACATTTTATACTATATATAGAAATTCCTGAAGGAAAACCGGTGTCACTTTTGCACATATGTCAATCACAAATGAAGTTCTAGGAAAAGTCTTGTCACTTAGGTTTATACACAGAGCAGACCTGCCAACCTTTACAAATTTTGTGTAGGAACTCCACACTTTAACACTGGAGTACACTGCTATGAATTATCGCTAAATCACTCAAAGAGATCAGTCTTCTTTTCCTCCCTAATAAAAATGGCAGATGGGCCACTTGACATGTGAATCTAGAATGATTGACATTTTTGAACTCTCTTATATTAACTGACACCCTGGAAGCCCCACCCACCTCTCTATATCTCACATTAGTAATTTCTCATCTTCCCGCTTGAATGATGTGCTTATGAAACTTTTGTTTTCCAGGCAAATGGAGACTGTTTTGTGTTCACTGATGTGAAATAAAATCAATCAGCGTGTGTTCAATGTAGCTAACATTAGACACGCATATGCAGAATTAGACATCAGTTAACTAGATTTATTAGGGATGCCAGCGAAAAAGCTTGGCAGGAACTAGTCAAAAAACAGCCAAAGGAAAATATAACAAAAAAACAAAAATGCAACAAACACTTTACAATTGATTTTCGGGACGATAATAACTACAAAGTGATTAAAACGCTGCTTGATCAGCGCAGTCACTTTCAAACAGCATGGTACAGGACTTTATAATAACCACCAGACAAGTGGCAGCTCGCCCACCAAGCACCCCATGGCTACCGTTAAAACCCTGTATATATGCAAACTACCGTTTCTACCTTAGAGACATGATTTGTAAAAGGGCATGCAGTAGCTATAATTCATTTTCACTAGGCAGAATACAATCCAAGCACACAGCTGAGAAGGTGAGTATTAAAGTGCTCCTGAAATCAAAATGTGTGTTTCAAAGCTTTTGTACCTGTCTCTTAGTATTTTGGTATAATAGTATATCTAAAACAAATACAAAGGAAGATTGTTACAGTTCGTCATTTCTGTGAAAATTTTTGATGACTCATCCTGTACTAGTCTTGCAAATGTCCAATAGATGTTTTTTTTGTTTGCAAACATTTGTTGGCAAAACCACTTCGGTACCTGGATACAAGAATGTAGTCAACCATAGTAATCAATGTCAATTTTGCATTGTTTGTAAATTCTTGTTGGCTCAATAATAAAATGGCATTTCAGAGTTAGTACGGTTTGTTTTGTTTTTTATTTGCATATTATCATTACATTATGTGAAATGTTTTAATGGCCTGGATCCATAACCTTTTGCGGTTCTTTGGAAAGGCATGTGATCCCCTCAGAATATTAAACATTTTCCAACCATCTTTTCTGCCATTGGTGCAGTTAACATTTACTGCACATTAACAGCTTGTCATCTCTGCTTTAGGCTGTGAAGATTGCTACTTTCTTTTCACATGCATTTCTGTGATGATGTTGCACAGAAACCTGTCTATTAAATGCTCATTGGAACAAATTGCCCCACCCCCTTGCTTTACAGTAACAGCACGTCAGCAGTAAACATGGTTCATCATTGTGTTTTTGGCTGTGCATTTTCAACCAATCAGTTGGTTGAGAATAAATGGCTGGAGTTTATTCATTTGGAAGATACAAGATAGATACAGGATACCTTTATTGGCACTGAAGAAGTACATTGAGATGTCATTTGGAGCAAGCCCATAGAAGCCTAGTTAAGGGTAAAAAGTATATAAACATTTATAGACTATGAGATATACAACAATTGTGTTTTGTGTGTAGTATGGCTGAGGGCCAGTACAGTTCCAGTGGCGGTGCTGTTAAAAGCGGGGTAGTGAATGCTGTGTGTTCAGCAATGTAACAGCTCTGGGGTAAAAGATGTTCTGAAGCCTGGTTGTGCAAGCTTACAGAGCTCTGTAGCACTTGGCAGATAGCAAAGGGGTGAAGAAGCTGTGGGCAGGGTGGGTCGGATCTCTCAGATATGTCCATAGCTTTGTGGCTGCAGAGGGTTTTGTAGATTTCTTCCAGTGTTGGAGATTATGAGCCAGTGATCCTCTGGGGCATTTGGTTAATGCCCTGGAGGGCCTTCCTGTTCTCAGAGGTGCTGCCTGAGTATCATGCTGTAATGTAGTATGTAATAATGGATTCTGTAGCACATGTGTAGAAGCTGACCAGCAGCTCTTGTAGAAGTTGTGCTTTCTTCAGGCTTCTCAGAAGATGAAGACCTTTTTTGGCCATTGCTGTCATGCTGATGGATCATGACAAGTCTTGCCTGATATGAGCTCCAAGGAATCTGAAACTCTGAACTTCCTCCACCCTATTAGCATCGTTGCTGGTGGGATGGTGAAAACTGTGGTTCAGTCTCTTGAAGTCCAAGGTCAGTTGTTTCTTTGAGTTGAGGTCAAGACTGTTGTCAAGGCTCTAGCTCTCCAGATTCTTAATCTCTTCTCTGTAGGCCGGCTCGTTGTTGTTAGAGACCAGGCCTGTCATGGCGGTGTTGTCCGCAAACTCGATCATGACTTTGGTATCATGGATGGGTTGCATTCGTATGTGAAGAGGGACTATAGGAGGAGGAGGAGGCTCATCCCGCAGCCCGGTGGTGCTCCAGTGTTCAGTGTTATGGGGAGGAAGAATGCTTTTCCATGTGTACTGTTTGTGTTCTACCAGTAAGAAAGTCCAGTATCAAATTACACAGGTGTATCTTGAGGCCAAAGTTGTTCAGTGTAATGGCTAGCTTGTTGGGGGGATGGTGTTACAGCAGAGCTGTAATCAATTAACAGCATCCAAACATAGCTGTCTAGCTGTTCCTAGTGTGACAGGACAATGTGAATGTCCAATGTCCTCAATTGACCTGTTTCCCCTGTAAGCAAACTGGTATGGGTCCAGAGAAGGACTTGCTAAGACAAATCGTACAAAGCACTTCCTGTTTTGGAACAGGGATGATTGAAGCAGACTTGAGGCAGGTGGGGACAGTGGCCTGTTCCAAAGAGATGTTAAACAGGCTGGTGAACACTGCTGTCACCTGTCCCACACAATGTTTCAGGACTCATCCAGGAACCCCATCAGGGCCAGCGGCTTTGTTGGGGTGAAGTGGCTTAGGCCCCATCTCATCTTGTGCGTGTTCAGGATCAATTCACATGATGGAACCTCCAGTGGTGTCAGTTTGGTGATGGGTTGGTTGTTGTCCTTGTTGAACCATGTGAAGAAGTGGTTCAGTTCATTAGGTAGAGATGAGATTGCTGCATAGATTGAACAGGTGCTGTTGCCTTTATAGTCTGTGATGGAATTAATGTCCTGCCACGTACCCTGGGAGTCTTAGCTGTTAAAAGAGAGAGGAATTGCGAATGCGAGTTGGCAGTTATGTGACTTTTTAGAGAAATATTTTTCCATCTTAGGGCTGTTCAATGCTGGAATGTTGTTACTTCAGACTGATGGAGAAAGCAATTATGTCTTTATACACCATTGGAGCTTCTCCATCAGTAAGAGTAAGTAATAACACTCACACGTGTCAAACACACACAGTGACTGCTGACATAGCTAAAAAAAACATGACATCTAGTTGTCTAGGATATCGTCCTGGTTAAACAGGATTGGCGTGGGTGAAGGTGGCATTAAGAAATACTCTACAAATGAAAAAAAAGCTATAGTTCAACTTTAGTTTGCTAACCTACCATCAACGTTGCTTTGGTTTGGTGGGGGTGTGGCACATCTCTAACACTATCGGCTGTTGTGTAAATCAGTAATGCGCTTTGTCGCACTGTGACTCTGACTTCCTGTTTCAAACGGAAATACTTTATGTCAAAATACAGAATCAAATTCTTTGACACAGAGTCCAGCAGTTTTTCCTTGTAGTCTTGGGATTTTAACTCAACGCTGTCTTGTCACTAGCACAGAACCTTATAAACATTGAGCTGACGCTACTTTTTCTCCCACATAGGACTTGCTAGTGTTATTTTCTAGGATTATAAAGCAATGTTTTATAATCTGCCTCCATTTCACTGATGATTCAACCTCCGAAGCCTGCCAGCCTTGTGTGATTTGCGACGTTGTCCTCATGTTGTTTCCTCGGTCTTAAATCAGCAGTGTAAATGCCAAGCAAAGGGCAAACAGTATGAGTCTTAGACAGAGCAATCATGACCAGAGAAGAGCTCTGCAGATTAACCGCCTAAACTTTATAGAACCGTAGATGTGACCAAGGGGCTCTGAGGTGTGAAGGAGGATGTTCCGAGAGTTCCCAGCTCTCAAAAACACATGACTTGTTCAGCTGCTAATGCCGCCTTATTTATGGCCTGGTGGTCCAACTGGACCCTAAGGCTAAGATTAATTTTATTGTGTAAACATGCTAATAATTCCTGGTGAGCAATCCAGAGAGGACAGTGATGAAGACAACCTCTCTGAGACACAATCCTAAAGGTTCAATCTCATGATTGTTCTGCTCTGGTCACCATATTTTTGGACATAATTTCTGGCTTCTCTGCACAACACAAACGTAGGTAGAGATGAGAAATGAGCTAAAACAAATGTACCACCAAATTGCTGAAAACACTTAACCTGGCCGAAAAGTTGTCATTCATAAGAGATAAATCAATATCATCTATCTTACATTTTGCTAATGTAAGCAACAGATTCTACTCAGAAAAATTTCCCAGTTGTGCCATAACATAACTAGCTAGTTAACTAAGCTACAAGGCAGGGACGATCTGCTGCACTGTTGCTTGTTGAGGATCCAGCAGGTCTGGCTGGTTCAGCATAATTAAAAGGGAAAACCAGATGGTAACATGGGTCTGAGGGCAACCTGGGACACAATTGTGCTAGCCATGAGATCCAAATTCTGACGTTGTTGTTTGAGGAGCAAGAGAAGAGCAGGGGCTAATGCAGAGAGGTTTCTCATCTGCATGCACGCAATCAATCTAGAACTGAAGTAGATGGAAAAGCAATTAATCAGCCTGCAGAGAGAAGACACAGAGCAGAGTGTGTGTGTGTGCGTGTGCGTGTGTGTGTGTGTGTGTGTGTGTGTGTGTGTGTGTATGTGTCTGTCCGTCTGTCTGTCTGTCTGTCTGTGGATGGTGAAAAGAGTAAAGCTGATTGGATATTGGAAGAATATTTTGTACCTATACAGGGGTACAGGTATGGGAGCTTTTCAATTTTTAATATGAATTTCATATATTTAAATTACTAAATACTAAATATTGTACATGCCAAATACATTTTTTAATATGGTTTATTTAATAAATGTAATTTTTTCCAAGTTGTTAGATTTAAAAGCATAATTTGCGCTTTCTGGTTATACTTTTGAGATGTAATATCTTTAAGAAAGTTATTGTTATAGTAATTATTGTTATTATTATGTAATAATTATTATTATCATGTAAATTATTCCAGAGAAAAGTAAACTGTAAAGTAAAGTTGCTGTTAGCTAGTTAATGACTGCCAGCAAGCTAAGGTTAGCATGACCTAACTAGGTAGAATATTTCCAAAATAGTTATGCTGGGCATTGAGTGTTAATGTCATTGTAGAAAACTAGCTTTTTGAATAGAACATAAAAGCTTGTTTATGTATTTGGCTACTCTGGAAGCTCTAGAAATCCTGGGTGCTTCAGTTTTGGCTAAATTTACATAAAATCTCTATTTTTGATATTTGTATTTAAATGTCAAACTCCTAATCCATAATTTCAAATTATATTGCTTTGAAGGCAATACTATTCCTAGCAAGTTCAAAAAAGAAAAAAAACATAAATCTAAATGCATGAATATGGCACAGAAAAAATGATTTTATATCTATAAAAAGATTTTATATTATGTGATGTGTACATGATTCAAATATATGAAATTCCTAATCAAATAATGTGAATGTATGTCTGTCATGCTAGTTCCCATCTTCATGTTTAATCATAGCCCCTAATATGCGAATTACAGCTCCATGAAACCCGAGCCTGGTTTTCTGATCAAAGAACTATAAAAAACGCTGAGAGTAAAGTGGCTGTGATCATTTCCAGGAGTCTCTGCTCGGGTCATCTGAGTCCACAGACAGCTCAAGTACCAGATAACAAGGAAAGCTATAACACAATATATAGCATGGTACACTCTCATTAGATGCTTTTATCTGGTCCTGCTTCAGGAAGCTTGTTAATGATGCTGAGCAGGGACAAAGTATAAACTTTACTATGTGCCTTTATGCATATTTACACATATAAAAAAAAAAAGAAAAAAAAAGAAAGTGTATCAAAATACAAAAAAATCATTTACATTTTAATATCAGCATTACATTACTGATCCTGGTATTCTAGCACCAGAGCTACTACTGCTAAATCGCATTAGCACTACAGATCTGTGAAAGATCTAGCTAGCACTGTTTGTTTAATTTGTCACAAAAAAAACCTTTATCATTGCTATTGATGGTTATGGTTTTGGTTTTGTTCATGTTTCTGTTGATAGTGTTTTAAATAATCGACATGATAAAGGGCAGTGGCTGATTGTAATGTCCCTCATCGCTTTCATTGCTAGTAAGCTGGATGCTAGCTAGTCGGCAAGATTTTTTAAGCTCTCGTTAACATCCATTGTAGCATTCATAGTATGTTAATTTACTTAGAAAACAAAGAGTTCCTATTAAGATTTATTGCAGACCATTATTGTGGTTAATAAATGCTGTTTTGTTAGCTAGCTAGCTGCAGTTGCTAGAAGTAAACTAGCAGAAATAACTTTACTGCCATACACTGGAGTAAAGCTGTATAACCACCTCCCACATACATGTTTAATAAGCTACACAGTTACTATTTACTATCCAGCTTTCTTAATCACCTTGCAAAATATTGATATTAATATTATAGTAATAGTTAACACAAAGTACACGAAACCCAGCTAGTCAAACGTAGCCAAAAGCTCAAAAGTTCAACAACTGAGCATACATATGGTCCTTTCATATAACGTATGTTAGTTTGATATGTTTTTAGTTTAGTACTTTATGCAGCAAATTAGTTCTGTTTGTTATTTAACACGCCGATTTATTTTTGTACATTCACGTCAATCAGGTGCTCCTAATAAAGCGGCCAGCGAAAGTTATAGAGGAGCGAATGTGATATGACAAAGTGAACGAAAGAGATATAACAAATGTTCCACAACATTAATGTAACTAAAAAAAAAAAGAATGTGTCATTTTTTAATAAATATATATAGTAACCATTGGCAAATCTCTGCGGTATAAGAGCAATAACACACTCAGGGTCATGCTATTATAGGAAAATAATCCACGACTGTGTGCTATGCTATGAGGCAGCCGAAGTGAAGTTACCACCTTGAAGTTGCATAACGGAAAGAATGATGTCTGTTAATGGTGCTGGCTGCATGCGTTTTATATTTCATATGCTTTGATTGAATTCCCCCTTGCTAGTAAGTCACTTTGGATAAAAGCATCTGCCAAATAAATGTATTTAATAATGTAATGCAATAACATACAGTTGGACCGTTTTCCCATGCGCTACATCAGACGCTCATTTCTTTAATGAAACCTGCCAGGGCAACTGATCTCCGATGTGGAAAGCTTGGCTCTACTTACGCCTCGTCATGAAAAAATGGGTTCCCTCTTTCTCTCCTGGTTATCATCAGAACTAATGTTTTTTACATCTGAAGTTCTTCCCTCGGAAGCAAACGCATCTCGCAATTGAGCAAGGCTCATCAATCATATGCTTCCCTGCATTTCTATAGTAAGATTCACTTATTTATTAGGAACACCTGTATATCTGCTCATTTGTGCAATTATCTAATCAGCCAATCATGTGTTAGCAGCGGAAAGCATAAAATAATGAAGATACAGGTCAGGAGTTTCAGTTAATGTTTACAGCAAACATCAGAATGAAGACAAAATGTGATATCAGGGACTTTGACCTTGTGTGGCGTGGTTGTTGGTGCCAGGGAGATTAGTCTGAGTATTTCCAGACACTCCTGGGAATTTCACACACTAGCGTTTACACAGAATGGTGAGGGGAAAAAAACATTCAGTATTTGGCAGTTCTGCAGGTGCAGGTTGGTGACAGGAGAGACAGGAGAATGTCCACACTGGTGTGAGCTGACAGGAAGGCTACAGTAACTCAAATAACCACTCTTTAGAAACGTGGTGAGCAGAAAAGCATCTCGAACCCACAACATTCCCTTATTCCCTTGATTATGATGAAAGTAATTGCTTGTGCGATTGGTAGTCATTGGTAACAGGTGCTGACTAGTAGAAAAACAATCTTTCGTGTCAAGCTTCCTTCTTATGAATGCTTTTGATTGGTCATGCTTCTTAGGTTGGGGAGGTAACCTTTTCCTGGTATAAAGTCACTTTTTCAAAAAGGATTTCTTATCCATTCTTTTCCTGTTCTCAACAGCTCTCTGTCTCTCTCACTCTCTCTCTATGCCACATTTAATGTCGCTGTAATAAAATATTCAAGCGCACAACTCGAGTCACAGTTTTACTCAGTGCATCAGTGAGCATCTTTGATAAAGCCCTCCTCAAAACAGTTCTCCCATGAGGCATTGAGCCGGCTCTGGGGTAGCTTTTACATTAATGTAAACACACACACACACACACACACAGTATGTACACCGACACAGACTCAGGGATAATGCTAAAAACAAGATGATGAACGATTATTTAAGATGAACCCGAAGCAGCATCGGGAGCTGGATGCAGGGGCTTGACAGTTGTGTACAATGCCAGTTGCAAACGCTGTTGAATTTTTGATCAGGCAGTCACAGGCTTTTAAAGCTCACACTAAGCGTTTCTAAAAAGCTCTCATTTAAGATGCCAAAAGGCTAAAAGACTAGATCTGTTTAATGCATCATTTCAAATGGCTTTTCACGCACGGTTCTGGCATTTAAGTGTGAATAATGAGAACACACATTACTTCTCTCAAAACATCTTTTGTCCTTTAAGGATTATCACGCTCCAGCTTTCGCACAGCCAGAACATGTTCTGTGTATTATATATTTATATAATACACACACATATATTACAATGTATCTTTACAGTGTTTTAAGAAAGTATTCAGACTTATCTTGGGTTTAATGCTATAAGCCTGCTATAAGCCTGTTACACAAGGGTTTAGATGTATTCTCCCTTTCCTTTCTGTCAGGTTGGATGGTAAGCATCACTGTATGGAGGGTTACGTACAGTATGTAACCATGGTTCTGTGTCAGGTCATTCTGGTAGGAGAGAATGGCCAGAGGATGAGGCTATCTACTTGAGGTCACAGCCTTGAGCTAACAACTTTGCTATGGAGTAAACAGGAAAACATCTCTAGTTCTGAACGGAAATTGCTTTGGTGGTCCGACATGAAAGAAAGTACAAGCTCATCTCTTCAGCAATGTTCAGTCAGGTTCAATCCAGACTCCTTGGCTGTGTTTGGGGACGTAGTTATTAAGTGCTCTATAGTCAGAGTGTGTAGTAACTCTAGTAGTCACTGCTGCTGAAAGGCATCCCCAAAGCATGATGCTACCACCACCATCATTAGATCACAGGAAGTGGAGATTCAGCTTCAGTATAGTGGGCTGATGCTGAGACCGAGCCTAACATTTCTGAAGTAAAATTCAAGCATTGTTGAACACTTTTAAGGTAGATAGTCGGACTATTAAGGCATTAACAGAAATCACGATAAAAAATACATCATCTGCTTTGGTAAGAAAATAAAAAATGATTTTGTTGTTTCAGGAGCACCAAAAGGTCCTGTTTGAAGAAATTGCGTTCACCATAAAAAGACCTGAAACAAACAAAAACTTTTCATGATAAATTGATCGTTCAAAGTAACTTCAGAATAATGATGCTCAAAGTAAAAAAACATAACTTTGTCATATATTATTCCTGTTTCTGGACTTTTGCTTTCATCATAAAAAAAAAAAAGAAAAGAAAGACTGGTGGTTGGATATCTGTGGAAAGAAATTCAGTTTTCCATGCAGGTCATGTCTCTAAAATAACTAATGCAGCATTATTATATAAGCTTTTTGATGCAAATTTGAGGCAAATTTTTTGCACCCTACTGATCTAGAGAGAACACTGATGAAGAAGAGCTTATGATGAATTAAGCATCAGGGACTTCTTAGGTGCTCATTAAGGTGTAATCTGGTAAGAAAATGAGGTGTTATGTTAATAAGATGGTTTGGCTCATTCCATTACTGTAAGATAATTCATCTACACTTTAAGATTATGCATAGGAAACATTCCATTCCAGTTCCTCATTTGCTATTATTGGAGTCTCATCTTTCTGAAATTACACACTAGATTGTTGCTCTGTTGCTCTGTTATTCGAAATGTGCTGCTTTTCTGCTTACAATCAACATCTCTACCAACATGAACTGAACGGAATGGCTTGCATGAATCGAGAATGTGGATGTTCACCTGGAGCTTTAAAATTTTTAAATATTTAAAAGGTTGTCCTGTTTAGCCCAAACACAAAATCATAAACAGAAATTCTCAATCCTATTACAGAGAATAAGATCAAGCACTTTATACCACAGTGAAGTCTCAAATCGGATCGGTCAGAAGGTGTGAAGGTGTTCATTACTTTTCTGTAACAGCCGAACTGACAATAATGCAGCTGCAAATCACTGGCTTACATTAAAAATGCAGTCATTGATTCTAATCCAATTCACTTTTAGTCAAATTCAGATGGTGAAACAGAGAAAGTGGCTGGAACCGAGCCATACAACACTGTTCCAGCCAATCAGGAACAGGGGGGCGTTTTCCAGCCAATCACAGGATGCGCGAAGGTGCCTTGGCAGTGCACAGCAATGAATCTAGGGGGCGGAGCTTCTGAAGGAGCACTGAAGGGAGGTGTTTATTTGTTTGGTTGTTGACTTCAAATATCAACAGTTTTTCTCCAGAATCAATGACTCCCAATTTAATGAGCTCAATTCTATAAAATTCAAGTAATAATGTTATCGTTTCTATAGTAACAGCTCATTTAAAGGTTCTTGTATGGAGGACGCTTTGCATAATCTAAAGCTAATACAACTGTTATTTAACACATAAAATGTTTAATCACTGATATGGTAAAGATTTCTATAAGAGAAGTTTATTTAACTGCTATGGAAGGAGTCTCCAGTTTCAGTGCTAGAAGGTTGCGTTTTTCCATTTTTTCTGTTCATCCATCCATTATCTATAGCACTTTATCCGTCTGGGTCACGGGGAAGCTGGAGCCAATCCCAGCATCTTGGGGCGAGAGGCGGGGTACACCCTGGGCA
>JAQQZX010000002.1:23551843-23562646 GCA_030068355.1 Notoglanidium maculatum
TGGACTGTGGGAGGAAACCGGAGCACCCGGAAGAAACCCACGCATGCACGGGGAGAACATGCAAACTCCACACAGAAACGCAGATCGAACCCAGGACCTTCTTGCTGTGAGGCGACAGTGCTAACCACCGCACCACCGTGCCGCCCTTTAAAAATTGTTAATAAGATTATGCACATTGTGTTAAAAAAAAAGAAATATGAATAAAAAGATATCCACGATATCTCAGAAAAGTATATCGTGACCTTATGAATCACGATGTCCATGTTATATCGTCATGTCGCCCTGCACTAATGAGAAGTTTGCTAGAGCTGGAATGCAAACTTTCATCTAATGCAACCGGTCTTCGAGTGTCAGCAGCTTCTGAGAGAGAGAGAGAGAGAGAGAGAGAGAGAGAGAGAGAGAGAGAGTTTATAAAGCACGCGCAAGACTAAAGAGGCGCTCATACATACCGGAGCAGCCGCGATGTCTCGAGACAGAAATCCAGCGGTATCTTCTGTCGCTCACTTGCTCGCGTGAAGAAAGGATTCTTCACGTGCTTTTTTACCCGAGACACCAGTCCAACACACACACACACACACATACACACACACACACACACACACACACACACACACACACGTGCGCGCGCCTGTGCGGGGATGTGGCGACGATGGCATGCGCAAGGAGGATGAAAACTTTGGGGTCGACGTGCGTGATCCTCAGCGGCATGACCAACATCGCGTGCCTGCTGTACGTCGGCTGGATCACCAATTTCATGAGCGAGAAAGATCCCGAGAGAAAGTTGGAGGAGGATAAAGGAGAGACGCTGCGCATCATCGAGAGACTGGAGCGGCTGGAGAACGTGGTCAGCTCTCACATCCAAGGTACACACCTTTCATTTCTCACACAATATATATAAAATAAAAAAAAACTTACAACGCATTAAAAACTCCTGGAATGTCTGATTTACTTCAGATCGTTTGCAAACTTTACATCTGATTCATTACTTCACACACCTGGTTCATCTGAAGCATGGGCTCTGAACCTGTTAACACAGTGACCCTATTCAATGTAATTTATATATTATATATTTTTTTTCATAAACAGTAATCCCAGGAATAATTTGTTCAGTTTTATAAGGAAACAAACTGTAAGCTTTACTGAGCATCTTGGAGAATCTTCCACGGCTCTTCTGGATACTTTGACTGTTGCACTTGCTTTTTTTTTTTTTTTTTTTGCAGCAAAACCCATGAGCCTTCATTATGTTTTTTTTGTTTTTTTTCTCATAAAAGTGTTCTCTTACGTAACATGTCGCTTTCTTTACTGACATACAAAAAAATTTCAAATACAGATTATATTTTGGTAAAGTATTGTTTGGAAATCTAATATGTTGTTGTACTGACTCAATAATGTAGAATTCATTAAATAAATATCTATAACAATACAAAAAAATAAACAAAAAAAGGTTACCTAAGACTTTTGCACAGAATCTGACGAGAGTAACCCATCCTCCTCGAGGCTATACGTTCTGAGATGCTTTCATGAACAAGGCGTTTCTGCCCAGAGAGCTGGGTGTTTTTGTTTTTTGCACCATTCTGAGAATGTTGTGGTTGAAAATCCCAAGAGATGTCACATCATGGTCACGTCACTGAGGTCAGATTTTCCCTTTGTTATGATTTGATGCATTGCACTGCCAGCACGTGATTGACTGATTGGATATGAATGAGCAGGTGTACAGGTGTTCCTAATAAAGTGGCTGGTGAGATTCTCCTCACCTCTCTTAGCAGTAATGCATGAATCTGAATTATCTACCTAGAAACGCAGCAGCTGGGAAAAATTTTAGCCTAATATTATACGGCTATAAATACATCCGCTGAGTTCCATAGTAATTAACTTTCCAACTGAAATGTACTTATCTCAAATTGCCATGTTAATTTGCCCACTGATTTGTCAGAGCGCTTGTATTAGCTGATTAACAAACCTGTACTGGTGTCTATAAGATGACAGATGAAGTTAAACGGATTCAGCTGTTCTCGATTTTTCGCTTTCATATCTTTCAAAGGAAACAGCAGACATGGCCATCCTAGTGGAACCAACTCATTATCTGTTTGTCATCCGGAGCAATTGTTTGTGCTCATCTCAGCTCTGTCTTCAAGGAAATTTTATTTTTTTTTATTAACCAAATTTCTGGAATAACAATGACAATGAAAAGGACATTTTCCCCCTATCTGAGTTATTTAAGTCACTTATCCCACTGGCACTGACATGACATGACAAAGTCTTTTATACCAAAAGCCATTTCTTTTGAATAAAACTTGCCAATTTATCTCAACAGGAGGCAACGCAAGCAAAAGTGAGCGGCGCAAGAGATGAGAAAATGATGAGCTGAGAGGAGTTTAATTTTATTATAAATTCTCAATTCTGATTGGTCAGGAGGTGTCGATTAGTTTCTATAACAGCAGCTGTCAAAGCACACGTTTATATTAATATGCAAATTCCTACATGTTATTGTTTCTATAGTAACAGCTTACATAGAGAGTTAAAGGTGCAGTCTAATCTAATATACATTTTGTCAAATTCAGCAAATATCTCCTCCTGGTCTGCTAGCTGTCGTGTTCGTGCCATGTTCGTATACAACCCTGGTTCTGTAAACGGGGAAACAAAGGCAGTGGATCGGACCGAGCCACACAACACTATTCCAGCCAGTCAGGAACTGGGGGTGTATTCAGGCCCGTCACAGGACAGACAGGGGGAAAGGGAGGGGGGGATGGGGGTGTCGTTGTTAGTGTTAGTGCCTTAGCAAAGCACGTCCATGAATTTGAGGGCGGAGCACCTGAAGGATCGTATTTGTTTGGCTGTTGAGTTCAAATATCAGCAATCTTTCTCCAGGATCCATGACTTCGCCTTTGAATGGCCGATGCGCCGTATAAATAGAGCTTTAAAAATGTGTACTTGTTGATATCATTTATGGAAATATCAGCAAAAAAAAATTTCCAGCGCAAGAAAGTTTTCCAGAACAGAGGAGTTTTTTCAGTAACGTGACAAGCTGCTTCAACAGGAAGGAAAAAAGAGAGCATGGAGAACAGGAACTGTTATTGTCCACAATGCTAAATGGATCAAAAGCATGACACATTGTTCTTGAATAAATAAAAAATGAGTGTTTTATTCCTTACATAGACGAGAAGTGATGTGAAATGGTGACTACCAAACATTATGCATGGGCAACTGGTGGGTAGCTCTGAAGTTTCAGTGATACAGCTGCACTAGCTGCATGCTACTAATGCAATCATGACTCAGGTCAAGTGGATTTATGATTTGCACAACATGTCAAGACATTGAACTGCATATGTTGAAGCTCGGGTAAATTGCTAACTTTTTAAGAATATACAACACACACGTTTAATCAAAAATGTTTGTTCAATCTCAGGTTGCTCCCTGTGTGGAGTTTGACGTGTTCTTCCCGTGTCCATGCGTTCCTCCGGGTTTCTTCCTCCCACCTCTACAGAACATGCTAGTGCGTGGAATGAGTGTGTGAATCACAATCAGTGTGTAAGTGTGTGTGGCCCAGTGTACGCGGGATAGGCTCCCTATTCACCCCAACCCTGACCAGGGTAAAGCACTTATTCAAAAGACAAATGAAAGAATGTTGAACAAGTGCAATAAAACACGACGTGCAATATAGTGTTAAAAAAAACAAGCAGCGTAGATTCACTTGTCTTGTGAAATTGGTATTATTCCTGCCTGTAGGAAACACGGTGCGTTCAGAGAAAAATGGGATAAAGTAATGGAGTTAAAGCATGAAAATATGTCGTGATGAGTGAGTCATTTGCGTAGATAGTGTTGTTGCTGGATTTCCAACTTTGCTTGTATTGCATTTGTAATTTGTTCCACAAACTGTTTAAACACGATGTCATTTTGTTTTTGTCTTGTAGAATGAGTGATGTTCTGCCACAGGCTGTACATCTGCAGTGTGACAGAATATTCTGGCTTGTACTTAAGCTCATAGCACACACACACATGGACATGCGCACACACACACACACACACACACACACACACACACACACACACACACACACACATGCTCTCAGGCTGATCTCTATGAAACAGAGGGGATGAGTGTAGCTCCGAAGTGCAGTTTCCAGACAGCAGGAGAGAGCAGGATTACACCAGAGTGATGCTTATTCCCTCAGAACGTATTAAAAGTCACAGAGTCTGGTTTTCACGCTCATCCGAACCGTCTGATTAGATCGTCGTTGGTGGAAATGGAAGCTCTCAGTCCACTTCTGCTTTAGAACCAAGCGGTTTAGTGAAGAAGTGAGGCATATTAACAGCTCCATCGGTCCTGCATTTGCTCTGTCTTACTCTCTCTCTCTCTCTCTCTCTCTCTCTCTCTCTCTCTCTCTCTCTTTGTCTCTCTCTCTCTCTGTCTGTGTGTGTGTCTCTCTCTCTCTCTGTCTCTCTCTCACTGCTTCTCTCTCTGTCTCTCTGTCTCTCTCTGTCTCTCTCTTTCTCTCTCTCTCTCTCTGTCTCTCTCTCTCTAGTCTCTCTCTGTCTCTCTCTCTCTCTGTCTCTCACTCTAGTCTCTCTCTGTCTCTCTCTCTAGTCTCTCTCTCTAGTCTCTCTCTGTCTCTCTCTCTAGTCTCTCTTTGTCTCTCTCTCTAGACTCGTTAGAGCGAGTCAGTAGCAGTGGATGGAGGCTCATGGTGCTAACACCAAGCATGCTGAAGCTCATCAGTGTCAAAGCTGTGGTTTTTTCTTTAATTGTTGAAAAGAAGTAAGGAAGAAAATGATCTGACTACTAGAGGAGAAAAGATGAATGATATGTGACAGTTATGGACTTTTTGTCAGAGATATGGGAAAAAAAAAGCAGATAAAATCAACCAATACAATGTTATGTAAATTAGAAAGAAAAGAGACAACAATAGATTTAACACAGGATAAGAATGAGCTTTAATTAATAACAAATATAATTAATCATCGATTTTCCTTTTCCTATAATAGCATGTCCCGAAGTGTTTTCTTCCTCTTAGATGACAGCAATACAGCAACAATTAAAATTTTTTATGTATTAAAGAATGTCACGTCATACTTTTTATCTGTTTTATACGTGGTTACAGCTAATATTTTGGACTGGCCACAACTGCTGTTATCACTTATGTTATAGCGACAAAACAGTCGTCTCCTCACCAGCTTCTCTCTTGTAGTCCCCTTTGACGTTATTAAGGCAAGTGATTTCTGCTCAGGGGTAAATAAAGTCCATCTGTTTGTCTAGCGCGCTAGCTACATTGGTTGGCTGAGAATTGTGCTTAAAAAATCAAAATTAATTCACCATTAGACTCCATTTTCAGTTCAATATTTTGCATGTTTGATTTAGATTTATTAGATAGCATACATATTTGGGGTTTTTTGTCCCCACAATCAATCAATCAATCCATCATCTATCTGTCTTTCTGTCTCTCTATCCATCCACTCATCAACAAATACTTATAGCATGAATAATTAGCACCCTTATGCGTTATTGCTATGATTACTGCTAATACCGTATCTATAATTTGGTGTGATGTTTACATTTAAAAACAGTTGTAATCAGTGCGCTGGTCTCGATATTTACAGCATGCATAAAGCAAAAGCTGTTCAGCAATCCGACAGATTAAATACGGTACAATACACCTACATTCACTGTCCACGTAGGAAGACTTCTACATGCACGCAATTATCCAATCAGTCATTGCAACTTTGTCTAACTTTCTCAACAATCAATAAACTCATGATCCAGTAATGTGATCATATCACCATGTGTAATAGCGAAATCCATCTGCGTGAAAGCTGATGGAAACTCGCACTTCCTGTGTTCATTCACAGCTTCACAAATGCCAGGGATTTATTCCAGATTCAAGCAAGATGCCTTGAGAATATAATCGCTAAAGGATCATGCACACAAACCTCTCAGAAGACCGAATTTGTTTTCGCTACATTTGCAATGACGACAATGACGAAAAAATCTGCATTCCGGAAAACTTTTAATGCGGTTCACCATGTGCCTTCGTTCTGATGTTGTGTATGAAAACGCTGCAATGACTGAGCTGAGTCAGAGACAGTATACGAGTAAATCTACTTACTATAGCGTCTGATTGTGGCTGAGTCACCTAAAAACGCACTCAGGCATAAAGTGGGATATTTTATGACATGCATTAGCTATAATAACTGGAACATTTCAGAAAAACTCCACTGTATCAGCCTGCTTTGTTATAAATTTAAGCAAAACTGACCTGAATCGTTGAATCTGATTGGACAGAAGGTGTGAATTTTCTAGAACAGCAGCTCTGAGAGTAGGTCAAAGGTTTGTACTTGTTCTATAGGTTATCACTCCACATAAACAAATTTAAATCCATGTAATCATTGTTTTGGTCACATTTTACGTAAGGTTTATTTAACATTTATGGAAGGAGTCTCCAGGGTCAGCAATTCATACGTAAAGCCTGACTACAACTTTTCACTACATTTTATTTTGTCTTATTCACTTCAAGAGAAAGAAAAATGAGAGACTGGTGAGAGAACAACTCTTCGCAGCTACTATGACGTAAGAGAGAGCAGGAGTTTATTCGTTTCGCGGACCTTCCACAATATTAAATAGTAATACTATAAACTGATATAAAATACAGTGTGTTGTGTAAAAAATAAAAATGCATAAATTGCTGCTGTATACGCAGAGTAAAAGACTTCAGGCCATTCTGTTATAGGAAAATAATCAACTTCAGGGTGTTTCCGCTTCATCACACCACCTCTTTGCTAATTATTTTCCATTAACACCATGCCCCTAAGTGTTTTCTTCTGCCTTCAGGCATTCAGAAGGATGCATCATTTATGCAGAGGTTTTCATGTTTTATTGCTGCTGCTGAATCAGATGTTTTATAAAATATGGTCATACCCCTGGTTACCCCCCACCATGGTGCCTGTGCCCCAAAGCTAACACTTTCCTTTGTTTTCAATTAAAAGTCGGTAGCAAAGTGGGTTGCGTCATGTTGCATCATACTGTATTGAATATTTTGCTGTTTTAAATATAGCTCCTATTGGATTATTGATCAAATGTCAAGCTGTGGTCTCAGGCAGAAAGAGCCGTAATGAAATCCACAACAACAACAAGGACAACAACAACCACAAGAACAACAACTACTCCACAAAGTTGGGCAGTTTGTTAAGGCAATTTGTCCTTGAGCTTTTTGCTAAGTTAACCGTATCAGTTCTACTGGCAAGAACCTGTGAAAAAGAGAATTGCTTGTCTGGTTGCTCCGAGGCTTAAATCGATTTCATGCCTAAATGTCAGCTTCTGCACATCATCATCATCATCATTACCACTGTCATTGTCCAGGTCAGACTATGCTAACGAGCCCGGTGTTAATGAAGCTCCCCCGACTCTCCAATACAGAAAGCACCTGATGGAGTGACGGCTTGGTCTCGTATGCTCAGAGATCTGCCGTTCTTCCCTCCAGGACTGAGGCTGGTGCTCATTTTTCTTCTCTACACACCTGCTCCAGGTAATCAGTTGCTGCAAGAAATATGGGCTGCCTATTCATGCCTGTACCAAGCGACCATCTAGCACTTTCATTTATTACCACTGTATCTGCACAGCTGAGCAGATTTCAATACAACATTGTGCTTATTAGAATTTCCTCTGAAAACGGTCACAGAAATATTTCATGCATACACATTAGCACGTCGTCTTCGTCTGTGCAACACGCTGCATGTTACGCCCTTGACTTTTGTAGCATAGTCATGCCTCAAATGAAACACTAAGTACTCATGATCGGTGTGTCAGCCTTTCGGCAGTAATTAAGCGTCAGCACTCCCTGGTGGCTCCACCCCTTTTGCTAAGTACAGCACTGTACTGCTATTGTTTAAAGTGAAAAGTATCCAGTATTCCACAATTCAGTTTTTCATGCATTAAAGGTCCACTATGTAGGATTTAGGGGGCTCTATTAGCAGAAATGGAATATAATATTCATAAGTATGTTGTCATTAGTGTATAATTACATGTTAAATTAAATCGTTGTGTTTTCTAAGCTTAGAACGAGCCCTTTATATCTACATAGGGAGCGGGTCCACCTCTACGGAGCCGCCATGTTGCGCCGCTACAGTAGCCCAGAACGGACAAACCTGTAGAGAGCGGCTTCTTCATTTTGTAACAGCGTGAATCTGGAAAGAAGCACCACAAGAAGACAAATAAGGAGAGAGGAAGACAAGGAAGAAGAAAGAAGAGGAATCAGTGTTTGTTGGTGCTGGATAACACATTTGAGAACCCAAATGTTGAATAATAGAGGATCATACTTGCTATTTAGCACAAAAAAAAGCAAGGGACTGTGAATGTAAGTACATGGAAGTACGCTACAGATACCTGATGTCCACCGTATGCTCTAATACCCGCTTGGAAAGGGAGCGGCATTCAGGTGGCTGCAATCCTCCATACTGGACCTTTAACAATACAAAAGTCAGTAACAGTGTTAGTGCTAGAAAAGCAGCTAGAAAAAAGATGATCTTCCACAATGATTTTATTCTCACACAAGACATGTGTCATGAGTGTTGGAGTATTAGCTTCTGCCCCTCATCCAGATAGAGCTATGCTAATCAACATAGCATTGTATTGCCAAATAATATAATATTAAGAAGCTAAGTATGAAAATATGTTAATAGAAACTTTAAGCTTAAGTCTTGGTTGGGAGAAAAATCCTGAACTTTAAAACTGATCTGTTTGTTGTATTTGGGCAATGATTAGGCTGAAGTCTGAGGCTAGAAATGCATCATGGGGAATACTTGCAAAAGTTTTGTAGACAATCTTATCGACAGAATGTTAACAAGTTAAGCTGAACCCCATCCAAGCTTATAGCTGACCTGTTGAAGGTTAAGGATCTTGCCTGAAGTATTGACTGTGGTTCTCTGGCACCTGTGGGATTTAAAAATTACAGCCTTCACTACCCACCGCCTCAGGTGTACCTTTCTGTTTTCGTCGGGTTCTGTTGATCTTATTGCCAGTATCACATGCGAGTAGCTTTGGACCACCCGGGATCTGTTTTCCACCCCTTTGGAACCTGTCTTGTCCATTTAACGGAGGTCCGAACTCATTACAAATTCCAATTAATTGGTGTGTAATGAACTCTTTAGCCGACAAGACTCCAAGTGAAATTGGATCACATCCAGAATCACAGCGCTGATATTCATTAAGTCTCCAGCGTGCACTCGGTTTGTCTCAGTTGAGGTTGTCTATCTGGCTCATGTCTGATCTCCAGAGAGGAAAGATCAGGGTGTAATCAGACTGGAGCTCTAATAATCCTTTCCCTTGGGACCATTGATGAAAGGGTAGGGTTTGGGTTTAATCAGCGCACGTCATGTGATGGTTCACAGTCCAATCTGATGCAGGCAAGAGAGCAGAGGAGTGTTTTACCTCTGGTATATATTACTATTTTGGGACGGCCCAAACGGAATAATCTGTGGGTATGTGGGCCAAAGCCAGCATGAAAGGTAGGAGTGGCAGTTTGCTAACAAAGTGACAAAGTGTTTTAAAAACCTGAAAAAAAGGATCATTTTACTTTTAATGCCTACAAAATAAATTATTTCATTATTTACTGAGCAAGTACACGTCAAGAAATTTTCAAAAATTAAAATTTGAGCAAAAACAAAACATGAAAAACTTTAACTTAAATGAACATGAATGACAATATCCCCCAAATCTCAGTAAAGTGTATTGTGAGATTATTTATCATGATATGGATATAATATATTACCCAGCCCTAACCCTGTCAGCTAACAGTTCTGTAAGAAAGAAAGAAAACACTCGGGGATGTATTGTTATAAGAAAATAATCACCAGTGGGCTGGTGTGATGAGCAGAGTCACTGTTTATTATTCTCCTATAGCAGCATGCCCTGAAGTGTTTCATTCCTCTTATACCATAGCCTCTTATACCTATATATATATTAAAGAACAGCACATCATAAATTTTTATCCGTTTTAATTACATTTAACAAGTTAGAGACTCTGGAGACTACTGCTGCACATTTTTAAATTCTTTTTTTTTTAATAATCTTAGATTATGTGGTGAATTAGCCGTTGCTATAGAAACACAAATGTAATAGAGCAAGTGCATTAATACGAACCTGTGAAATTAAGGAAAAAAACAGCATTAACCATCTACAGGTGCTGAGATTTCTTTTCAAACTTGCCGTTTGTGTTAATGGCACTCAGGTGTTTTCAGGGAGAAAATTGCAGAGCGTTTGGCCCGTAGCTGTCTTCTCAGACTCACACAGCTGAATATTACACACGATTTCACTGAAAGATAATTGTGTTTTCATTGACACACACGTTCCTCCTGAAGACTTTAATGGGACCACCTAAAAAGATACTCGCTGATGTAGTTTTGCCCTTTTTTTTCCCTTCCTCATTCTCCCAATCCTAGCACTGACTCAAGCAGAGGTATTGATCAGTATAATTACTTCTTAGCAGCAGGAGTGTGTGTAACGGAGCGAACGTCAATACTGGGCTTGAGTGGCTGCCGCTGATAACCTTGTAGTGTTCGTGTTTGACTTTGACTCATTGTTCCGTCTGACTGGTCTAACTGAAAAGAATATTATTAATAATAATGTTTTATGGAATATAAAATGAAACATTGCGATGATTAAATTAATATCCATCCATCCATCCATTATCTATACCACTTTATCCGTCTGGGTCGCAGGGACGCTGGAACCAATCAGAGCATCTTGGGGCGAGAGGCGGGGTACACCCTGGGCAGGTCGCCAGTCCACCACAGGGCCGACACAGACAAACAGCC
>JAQQZX010000002.1:23562746-23595246 GCA_030068355.1 Notoglanidium maculatum
TGCTGGGATTGGCTCCAGCTTCCCCGCGACCCAGACGGATAAAGCGCTATAGATAATGGATGGATGGATGGATGGAAGGTTGTGAGTGCATATGTATTCACCCCCTTTTCTGTGAAACCCCAAAATAAGACCTTCAGCAGTCACATAATTAGTTGATTAAGTAGAAAGGCCACCAGTGTGCAGTCCAAGTGTCAGATGATCTCTCACATGATCTCAGTATTAAACCACTTGTTCTGAAAAACCCTGAGTCTGTAACACCAATTACATGAAGCATGCAGCATGAAGGCCAAGGAGCTCTCCAAACAGGTCAGATGAGACAAAAATGTAACTTTTGGGCCATCATGGGAAACACTAAGTGTGACACAGACCAACACGTCTCATCATCTGGAGAACAGCATGGACATTGGCAGGAACTAGAAAACTAGTCAGGATTTAAGGAAAGATGGATGGCACTAAATACAGAGGAATTCTTGAGGAAAGCCCGTCTTAGAAAAACCTGTTTCCTGTCCTTGAGGAAAACCTGTTTCAGTCTGCCAGAGACTTGAGAGTGGCACGGAGGTTCACCTACCAGCAGGACAATGACCCTAAACCTACTGCTAAAGCTACATTGGAGTGATTTAAAGAGAAACATTTAAATGTCTTGGAATGGCCTAGCCAAAGCCCAGACCTCAATCCAATTCAGAATCTGTGGAATGACTTGAAGACTGCTGTAGACCAACACAATCCATCCAACTTCATTACATCTAATGTAGTTAGCATCTTAACTAAGATCCAAGTGGATAGATGTGCTAAGCTAATAGAGACCTTCTCCAAGAGACTTTCAGCTGTACTTGCAGCAAAAGGTGGCTCTACAAAGTATTGTAATTTGGGCATGAATACTTATGCCTCATTTAGATTTCTGTTTTTTTTTGCCCTAATTATTGTTAGTGTCACAATAAAAATTATTTTGCACATTCGAAGTGGTAGCCATGTTGTGTAAATCAAAGTAAAAAATCACCCAAAAAAAAGAATTTTAATTCCAGGTTGTAATGCAGCAAAATATGAAAAACACCAAGGGGGGTGAATACTTTTGCAAGGCATGGTAAAATTTTACTGAGGCCAGATAAAACAAGATAATCTCACTGGTCTAAAGAAAAAAACACTCATAGGTTAATTATCCATGAGAATAAGATGACCAAGCTTTCATCTGAGTCAACTTGTTATATAAATTTCAGTCCTTGATGGAAGAATTGTCTCTGATTAAGACTTCGTCTTTGAGCTTCAGTATTTCCCGTGGATTATGTTTACAGATTATACGAAATAAAAAGAAATACCAGAAAAACGAACAAAAAAAAAATAAAAACCCTCCCAGGGTTCAACAAAAGTGTGGACAGTTCTTATGATAAATGCTTCCATAATACCGTTTATATATTTAAGGTGGCGTTAATGACATTCAGTTTTTGTAGCAGTGGTGCTGCATTTAATAACTACAGCTTCTGGCAGGAGTGCATACTGCAAAAGGAAAAAGCTCTTAAGTCCAAGGTCAGAATGAATGAACTGTGACAATGCCTCTGGTTTCAGCACAACCTGCTGGTGTGTACATCTCTCTCTCCAAGCAGCGCATAACTCCAGAGATAATTTTAACGTCTAAATACAGATGCACACAATTTCCGTATTACATATATGCCTCTAGTGCATATATGAGAGCCTTTTAAGAGAGAAAATGGATAAAAGAGAAATGAAAAAAAAAAGAAAAAGGCCCTTTTCTCTCAAACCATAACGATTGTGTGACAGCAGTAACCTTTTCATCTGGCTTTATAACGAGGAGCGTTCACGTCATTGTGATTTCCCTGAGCGGCTTTAAATAAGTGTCAGCATTGACTCACATGTTCATTTATTCATTCGCAAAGCATGAAAAGTCAGGTCAAGTCTGATTTTCTTGTTTATCTCTTTCATGCACTTTTCAAGTAGAACAAATATCATGCATCATGGACACATCACAGTACACTGAACTTTTCTCAGAAACAATTACAAAAAACTCACTGGACAGCAGAATAAGGCACAGATAAGGCTACAATTTTTTATCATATTAATTCAGATTCTGTGAATATTTATCATGAGAAAAAGCAAGGGAATGTAAGTAGGTGGAAGTACGCTACAGGCACCTGACAGCCACCGTACGCTCTAATACACGCTTAAAGGGGTTGAATCTTACCTTTAATGTTGTAAACTCTGGTTCATGAAAACACTTGAGACATTCAGGAGCTGAAAGATTTGACGCTTATTGATGAGCTGAATCAGAAGAGTTGACAAAAATATTTTGACGAAACACAATTTCCAATGGTCTGTGTTTCCACGTGGTGATGTTATGTGATTAAAGCTGGGTTTTCTCCTCTTGCAGTAATTCTTCTCACTCTTCAGAACGGTAGCGTTTCTGTCATGTCATGTGACTTACATATGAAAAATGTGTTTCCATTTCAATTTTGTGAAATATTTCCTTGTCGAATCGTCTAAAAAAAAACCCTCGTGCGCATGTAAACCTTTTTTGAGACGTTTGAGAGTTCTTCTCACGTTCATGTTAATTGTTTTTTAGTTCGCAATTTCAAATGGCGCACTAAGCAGGTTCATGAAAACATGACTAGTGACACTGTTATCTGTAAAAGCACGAAAAAAACTAAACACAGCTGTTCAGTCTTAAAGATGAATCATTTCTTTCTTCAGCATGACTCCACACCAGCATCAGACTCAGGAAGGAGGCGTGGCCTAATGTTTGACGTGATTCAGACGATAACGTAGTACCAGTACAAAAACGTCAAGAAGCAAACTGACTCTAGACGGCAAACATGACTTCATTCTTAATTCATAATTCTGTCCATTTTTAATGTATATTACTTTCAAAGTAAAAGTGTTAGTTCAATAAACTCACACGGCATATGGCATGGCCATTATTAGAAATTATTCTCTCTTCAGCTTTTACATATTTTTTCCCTACCAGCTTGACAGAGCGTCAGCGTTGTTATTATGACCGTTAGTCGGCTGCCTGAGAACGCAAAACTTGTAAATCCTCCTGCTGGTTTAGTAGTTAAGCTTTTTTAGCTGCTGGTGTGTTTGTGACGGTCTGGCATCGTCTCATTGAGGGAGGGGCATTTATTAGCATAGTACATAAAGAGCTAAACGGGATCACAGATGGTGGCATTTTAGCATACCGCCTCTGCAGTGTGGAGTGTCACACCGTGAAGGGACGGAAAGAGAAAGAGAGAGAGAGGGGGTGAGATCTAAACACTGGGGGACAGGAACACAAACACAAGCACGCAGTAAAGAAAAACTCTTGGATAGCTGTGTGGCAGATTTCTGGAAAACAGCCAGAAATGATGGAGAAATAAAGGTTTTGACCAAAATTAAGTAGTTCTCCCAGGAACATTCTGTGACATCACTATTTTAAGAAAGCATGAATAGATTTCACCAAAACAGCATGGAAATGTTCTTTATTTAGGTTTCTAATCTTGCCTTGGCGTCCGTCTACAATGTTCAGGTAAAATCAGTTTAGCAAACACAGTGCACAAAGCAGCCGGTCTGCCTAAAGGCATTTAAAACCTTTGTGAACTAAGGGCGTTTTCACGTTTGTCCCAAACACACGAGTCCGCACTCAGGACTGATTTTGGGTTCTCCTGGTGGGTTCTCGAGGCTCATAATCACTGGTTTGCTTTTACATAGAAGAATTCCTTCTGATTCACAGATTGAGATTTACAGAATTTTGGACATCAGTTTTGCAAAATGTTAGGCAAACGATTCATCTGATTTCTACGGAAGCCCTAAGAGACCACAAATTTACCCTTTTTTTACTTGGCCGGTTTTCTCATGATAACAAATTGTTTTTGTCATTATCACGACAATCACGTGATAACGACATCATTTCCTTCGACATCACAAGACTTTTCTCCCGCGATAATGACATTATTGACCCGTAATCCTGTCGATCTGCATCTCTCTGTCATCAACCGGTATCCATGGAGACGCCCTGGGCCTCGTAGCTGGTCAGCGATGTGGTTCACGGTGGAATCAGGCGCCTGTGATAAAGCCGTAGTCTTACTAACTGCCTTATTAAATGACGCAATCTTTCATTTTAAGTTACATTTCTACAAGTTATTTTTCGGGAATAGCGTTATATTCACAAGCTCAGTTGACCCTTATAACTCTCCCAATATTTTTCCTTGCATGTGTTAATTGAATCTCGTAACTCTATGATCTTAGCAAACAGACAAAATATTTTGATATGGTTAGCTAGTCTCTCCTTTTTTAAACAAATTTCACTCACGGAACAAGTGAGGAGAATAAAGGAGTGCACTTCTCCATTCAGTTAGGTAAAATACTGCAGATGTCAGGGCCAGAGGAAAATCATGAAAAGTAGTGATTTTTTTTCCTGTCTTTCGGTATATTTTCAGTTGGCACATTACATTAGCTACTTATACTTTCATTACCTGGATTAAAATGATGGATTAGCTGCTTCAGCAAGCTAGTACATGACGGTTCATTCAGTCATGACTCAAAGATCTCCAAAATCTTTTTCCTGACAACGGTAAAATCTATATACTTGTAAAAATTATCCGACTACAATTAAGCATTTTTCATATTAATTGATAAGCTGTACTTACTTTGACTTAGCTAATGTGCCATCAGAAGTTGCACTTCAGGTAATATCAGTGTCCAACAGTAATATTGGCAGGTGAGAGGTGAACCCACTGTCCACTGGCTGTCCTTCAGTGTCAACTGTGACAAATTAAAGGAAAACCCAACAAAAGATAAGGTGCTGCATCACCATGAGCTGCAGGAACAACTTCAGTGAGCCATGGCATCGATTCTACACATTTCTGAAACTGTACTGATGCGGTGAACACCGTTCTTCCAAAACATTACATTACATTAAACTTATGTAATGTAATTAAACATTACATTATTTTCAGCATTAAACTATTCAGCGAGTCCTCCTACCCTATGGATATGGGCGGAGTCATCCGTGAAGAGACCACGCCCATCAGAGCAGAAGTATTTCAATATATATCCGATAACGGTCAGTCAGACGACCTTTGCATTGTTTTGCATCTTTCTAAGGGGACAAATGGAGTCAAAGCATGCCAGAAAAATAAATAAATGCCCCCCCAGATTTTCCTTTAATTTGTCCCATAATTGTAGTTCAAAGGTTTAGACGGCGTTCTCGTTATGAGCTGTTCTCCTGAGACGAGGCTTGAGCTTTACCGAACTGTAATCATCAGCTATTCTCCAGGATTATCAGCTGGAGTAATTAGAGGCATTGAAGTGAATCATTGAGCAGAGAGATCCTTTGAGGCATGAAAAAGCTAGTTATTTAGATGCTATATCAGAAATCCATTGTGTCCACATACTTTCAGCTTTATAGTGTGACTGTTTGCCAGATAAACCTGATTTTATCTGCTCAAACATTTGCACTGAATGAGTCTTATTCCCGTCAACACACACACACACACACACACACACACACACACACACACACACACACACACACACACACACAAACGCACGCACAATGGCACAGAGAGGAGACTGACTAGAAACCATATGGTCAAAATAATTAATTATCTGTTACAGCGTATAGTGCTTCTGCACGGCGCTGTGTCAATCCAAAAAATCACTTTCTGTTAATGGAAAATAATCAGCTTCAGGGTGGGAGCAGTAACTCCACACCAGGCCACATCACAAAACTCCATCTCAGATTGATCGTTTTATTCCCTACAAATAATACGAATATGATCGTTATCATGTGTATACAATGTTCTCAGGGATGTGATGGTCCAGAAATTAGCTACAGCTTTTTTCTCCTGTATAACTGATTAATCTGAATGTACATGTGTTCAGGAAGACCTCCCATGTTTTCAATCAGACTTTATTAGGGGAACAAATGAGAAGTGCTGTTTAAGGATTTAAGGACCTGCAGGCAAGGGAGGTACATATCTGCTTCCTTTCCTACTTTCTAAACGCATAAACATTTAAGAAATAGAGAAAGAAAAAATGTATCCAAGAGGGACCCAGTTTAGAGTTGAGAGCTGAGTGAAATGGAATAAAATCTTACACTGCACTTCTCTTCGTCTTTGAGATGTAAGGTATTATTATGTGAATATGGATGTGAGAAGTTATTCAAATATCCGGATACACGGACCTGAAGGTGCGATTTGCCACAAAAGCACTGTAATAATTTGTTTACTCCCTCACTTCACCTTCCATCTTTGCTCACATACTGCATTCCATCTGTGTCACGTCACACATGTTCATCATTATGTCCTACATGCCGAGTTACAGGCTTAGCCAAAAACATGTGACATGGCATTCATCTTCAGAGCGTGCTTTATCCTGCTCAGGGTCATGGTGGATCCGGACCCTATCCCAGGAACACAGACACCGCTTTTCCGCCAAGTTCCGTTCAGGTTCACGCACCAAATGTTGCATTTTTCGGAGCATTTCAACCAAAAATAAATTAGTTTGGAAACTGAAACGTTGGTTCCCAACTGGAACCAATAGATAGCTGGGGTTTTTTTTTTAGTTTGGAGAGGAAGCAGAGTGCAGCAATGAGGAATGCAGTGGAAAAGGATAAATCAGACAAACATCTGCAATAACAGAACAAAAGCCATCTTGCTACTACTGTTTACTTTCGTTATGCATTATTCAATGCACTCCGTCTGTGATGCATCCTTGATTACAACGGTTATGCTCAAAACTGGTGGAAATGTGGCTGGTTCGCTCGCTGGCACCAAGGTTCAAAGACTCCTGAACGGAACCGGTTCAAGAACCCGATCCCTGTTGGCTGAAAAGGGGTATGAGAGTTTGGGAAAACACACTGGATGAGACACCAGTGGCACAACACACACTCTGCTTTACACACTCATTCACACCTAGGGGGGGCAATTCAGAATTGCCAAATCTAGCTACAGGCATGTTTTTGGGAGGTGGGTGGAAACTGGAGAATGTGGAGGAAACCAGCAAGGACACAAGGAGAACATGGATGTACTTCAGATGCTGTTTTTTTTTATTGTTTCATTGTTTCCCACATTCAGCCTGTGAATTCCTTCTTATTTCCTGCACAATCCATCGCCAAAAAAAAAACCCCAATGTTTACGATATCCATAATCCCTGCTTATGTAATATTCACTATAATCTACAATCACTGTAGGTGTATAATGTGAACATAGCCTTAGAGTTTGTTGTAAATGGAGCAGAGTCTTGCAAGAGCCCAATTTTAGAAACCCATTCCTGACCTGGTAGCCACAAATATCTGCAAATCAATTTGGTAAGCCAAACTGACCTATTTTTTTTTTAAACCTGCCAATCTGCAGATGCGCTCACTCATTAGGCTCGGCAGGTTTAAAACGGTGTATTTATTACTCAGCTGCAACATGTTAAATGGAGGAGACCTGTTTATAACAACAAATAAAACTGGAAGAGTAAAGAAACTTCACGACCAGCCTAAACGCTGATTAAAGGCTAAATCCTTAAGTGTTTTTTTTTTTTTTAAAGCAGAATGTCAGTAAGTTTTTGGTTTCTCAGTAACGTGAAAAGCTTCATTTTCTACTAATTATCAAGAAGGGTGCCAATAATTCTGTAGGACACCGTAAGCATCATGTGAGTACATGAGAAGTGCTCAGGTGAATGTTGAGGGCCCTGACTACCTCTGGGAAATAAAGTCTAGAATTCGTTGCCATGTCATGTGAATTTATGTATGCACATGTTGTGAAAAGCAGTACATTTATCATTCAAAACAAAGTGGTGAGGTTCAGACCCTGGCCGCATTCAGAAACCCAGCTTTGGTAAACTGTGAAAAAGGTTGAAAGTGCACTAGCTTCTCTCTGAGGATGGGAGGGAGGCGGAGGAGGATTTGGACTGGAAGAAGAAGGCTGACGGTCAGAAAATAGTAGTGAGTGTGGAGAAAAATATGCAGTACATAAGCTATTTGGAAAAGCCTAAAGGAAAGATCGATGATTATTGCCTCATGCTTTTATAACATTCTTAGCATGGGCCACTTCAACTGCAATTTCTCTGAAGGATCTTTAATAAGACGTATCTCACAGCCTGTCTGCCTGCCTGTCATCACAGTCTTCTGCTGTTCCTGAAGACATGTTAGACAGTTGCTTAAGGATATCAATTTTCTCCTTCTCCTGCTGTCTTTGCTTTGACTTCGCCTGCCTCATCTGCCAGTTAGAGCAGAGTACCGCGTTTTGCATCTACAACTTGCAGTTTAGAGTTTTGTACATTCTCCTTACGTCCATGTGGGTCCTTTGTTTCCTCACACCTCCCAAAACATGCCAGTAGGTGGACTGGTAAGTCTAAATTGCCTCTAGGTGTGAATGAGTGTGTGAATGTGTGTGTGGTGCCCTGGGACTAACTGGCAACCCATCCAGGGTGTTTTCTCGCCTCCTCATGCTCAGAATTCCCAGGATAGATTCCAGATCCACCACAACCCCAACCGGGATACAGTGCTTACTGAAGATTAAAGAAGGAATGAATGAATATCTCCATCACACCCCTGTATTTGTCAAAGCAGCACAGGAGAATTGAGAAATTCCAGGTGCTTTAATGTATGTTAACAAGCTTTATAGTGCAATTTGGATTTTTTTATTTGTCTTTTAATTTTTTTGGCCTTGACACCGCTTCGCATGCATATGACTGGGCGTGAGTGTACTGTGAGATAATTTATTGTGACACATGGTCATATCACCCAGCCCTTTGAGTAAGAGCAGAATTAATTTGTTTATGTATTATTTCATGTTAATGATGTATTAACAAACAGCTTTCTTAACACATATTTGACAAAAGCAGCATAAAATAAACTCAAGCTTTGCCTCTGGCTTCTGTGACTCACTTGTTTCAATTATGAAAAAAATAACTTGTGCTTGTTAAACCCTCCCGCTGCTCATTTCAGGCTCTTTGCAGATTACCTGCTGATTCTGCTGAGCTTTAAAGACCTAATGGTTAGATTTTGGTGACCCGTCTAATGGGCCAGACGACTCCAGCTTGAGTACTTCACAGAAGAGTTGTCAGGATGTGCGCTGGGCGATTGACAGACTGGGATCTGTCAGTGTTGGAGAATTTTTTTCTCCGATGAATTGACAGCTTTCTATGAAGTCGAAAGTTTGGCATTTGGGACACAGGTATCAAAAGTTTCTCAGCAGTACTTTCCACCGACCTTTATTAAAGGTTCACTATGTAGAATTTTGAGGGGATCTATTAGCAGAAATGGAGTATATACGCCATAATATACTTAGGGAATTCATAAGTATGTTTTCATTAGTGTATAATTACCTGTAACTAATAATCATTGTGTTTTCAAAATCTTAGTATGAGCCCTTTATATCTACATTTGGAGCGGGTCCACCTCTACGGAGCCGCCATGTTGTGCCGCTACAGTGGCGCAGAATGGACAAACCTCTATAGAGCGTCTTCCACATTTCACAATTTTACAATTGGCAGCGTGAATCCAGAAGGAAGCACCAGAAGGACAACAAAGAAGAAGAAAGGAAGAAGAATGAAGAGGAATCAGTGTGTGCTGGTGCTGGATAACTAGTTCAAGCACCCAAATTTTGAAAAATGCAGGATCAAACTTATTATTTAGCATGAGAAAAGGAAAGGGAGTGTGAACATAAGTACTTGGAAATACGCTACAGGCACCTGATGGCCACCGTACACTCTAATACACGCTTGGAAATGGAGGGGTAAGGGAGGGGCATTCAGGTGGTTCAAACCTACACAGTGGAGCTTTAAGTATGAATCCCGATGACCTTGTTGTAATGTTCGTGACTGACCCTGTAGAAGCCAAGGTTGCTAATAGCTAGAATGTTCCAGACTATAAACAATAAATAATCTACAATACAACAAAAATACCAGTGACACATTTTCAGTGACTGAATCGCAGATCTTATTTATATGGCTAATCTCTTTTTTTAATAAAAATATATGGAAACATCTGCGTAAATTATTTCTGTGCGATTAGCAACATCGTTTTATTGCATTAGCAAAACTGGCTCAAGTTCATTAATTAAGAATACCAAAAAACTGGGATTGCAGTTATAATGCATTATATTGTAGCACCTTGTCTCTTTTTGACCTTTTGTCTCCTGGTGAAATAAGTTGCTTCATTTGAAATGTCTGAAGCGTTGTAACTTCTCTGACCCCGGACACATAACATCCACTCTGTGTTCTGTGGACTCTCTAATGACCCTCTGATTTCCTTCTAAAAAGGGCAGAGCCATCAGATGTCTTTTTCATTTCTGCTAGCGCGGGACCGGTGCTTACATAACAGCTGTCACTGAGAGCGTGACCTTCTCCACTGACGAGAGGTTCACTTCACAGCATGGTCATGTTCTCTGTCATGTTCTAATGTTCAGAGAGAGAGACAGAAAGAGAGAGAGGTATGACAGATCACTGGAGTTATGAATCGAGTGAAGTTTTATTGCATTTTAAAGCCAACTCCAGGGTTTTGCGTCTGCAGCTCATTTGCAGAGGTATTTCTTCATGAGGTCTGATTCCTTCTGAGTTTGTTGGACACACAGGTTGTAGTGACTGAAAATTCTTTCACATAAATGTAGAGTGCTGCATAGCTCAAGGCTTTGGAGCCAAAATCATACGTGTCCTTGCGCGTTTCCTCCCACTTCCCAGAAGCAAGCCACTAGGGCTTTGTGTGTGTTTGTGTGTGTGTGTGTGTGTGTGTGTGTGTGTGATGCCATGTGATTAACTAGCTTGTATATATCCATGTCTTGTTCCCAGTGTTCCTAGGATATGTTCCAAATCTGTCATCAATTTTTTGTTATACTCAGGAAATCTAGCCATTATTTTCCTGCTCCAATGACAATGTCAAACTCCAAGCTGGGAATTTCACACATTTCGTATAATATAATGTACTGTATTTTCATAGTTGTATAATTTTTAAGTTTTGTTTTATATTCTAAGAATTAAATCAGCAGAATATACACATTAGTTCCATATTAGTAGCATTATCGTACCGTTGATCTGAACAAGCCAAGATTAAACACGATAAACTTAACAAGTCTCGTTTAACTACGAAATTGCTTCACTAGTATTTTACATAATTTACTACTGAGAATTATTGTTACAGTTTAAACTGCTAGATAGTCCTGGTAGTTTTTCCACAAAATGTGGACAAGATCCATCTGATTTCTCACAAACGTGGCAGTTTGACTGACATCATGAGTATCTCATTTCTTCAACGCAAACTTTTGCCAACATAACAGGATTCTGGGAACCGTTTTCAGTCCAGTAATTAAATCTTGCTCTGAGACTCATCGTGTCGTATTAATGTGAATAAAATCTGCTCTTTGTCTTGTTTGGCAAGTGGCCACTTTGTGATGTGGGAGTTACGCTCTTGTCAACAATGGGGGTATTAAATGGGAAAGGCGCTCATGGCTTGTTCCTGGTTAACAAGTGATATTTTGATAATAATAAATGATGTAAGCGCTCGATTAATTGTTGCAGTCCATGTCCGAACCCTTGGATTTGTCATATTTATTTGAAGAAAGGATTTGGGGATTTGAAGATAAAGATTATCTTTTTTTGTGTCAGAGGAAGGAAATGTTCTTTTCTTAGCCATTCACCATCATTCCTGTGCGAGATACTGAGAAAATATGCATAAGTGAAAATAAAGACAATACTTTATAATCTTACTTAATTAAAATCGGAAGGCAAAAATGTAGTCAAATGAGTCAGAAAGATGCTACTTTTAAATGTACTCAGGTTATAAAAGTAAAAAAGTGATGCGTTAGTCATGTTTCGTGTGAAAAGTAACTACTCCGTTTTGCCTGAAAACATTACTGAATCTCTTTGCAGTATTTACAGTTAGCTAGAATTTGACTAGCCGTCCAGCGCATCATGTTAGCACCTGGAATCGATGCTAGCAAAAACCCGGCATTAGCAAAGAAGTCATGCTAAATGAAATAAATGTAGCCAGTTAATGTTAGCAAATTAGCAAAACTCAACAACACCTCTACATGCTTTTGCTTAATTAGGTAGAGTTTATTCATTTTACAGAGGTAAAGGCGGGGCCTCATTTTATCCGAGTCTTTGCTAACGCCTGTATATTGAATCATTTCTCCGAGGTAGGGCCAGAGATATTAATCCTCAAGTTCCACACTGCAGTCTGGTGGATTATTCATCTTCAGATGCATGGAGAGCTATGACGCTAACTACAATGTGTAGCATGAGAAAGTTTTAATTGGATGCTAAACTGGAACGACTGCATGATAAACTAAACCCACTCGAGAGCTACGTATATAAAATGTACAGTCGTTGGCCAGATGTGTGTACAGTCGTTCCATTTCTGTAACACTCAAGAAAATAGTACTTAACTATAGTAACGAAGTACAATTACTCAAGTTATGTTCCATCCCTATTCTTATGTCACTCATCCGTTATTTTAAACAACACTTTCATCTGTTACACTTCCTAAAGGAAGATTTCAGGCTGTGCTTCACCCGCACTGACTCATCTCTAGCATTGCCAGGGGAGCGATTGTCCTTGGTGGTGAACTTCTCCTGCTTCAGGATGTACTGACTGAAATGCTGAGAAAGCAATACCATTCACTTTCCTTTTAAAAACCTTCACTGTTATTATTAAACCGGTTAAATCATGTTCTGCAGCAGTGTTTTGGTTTTTCTAAGTGTGATGAGCTGCTAATGAAACACTATTCCGTTCGAAAGGCACGGTTTGGAGAGAGACGTTATTCAGGTTTTGCATTGTTCTTTCGCTGCTAAGTTTAACAAGGCAACAATTAAACACGATTTGGTGTTGCTGTGTAAAGAACAAACCAGCAGCTGTGAAAACAAAAGCATCTGAAACACCAATTATTCCAGAAATGCAGGCATTGGTTTATGGGTCTGTGCTTTTTATCAGTGCTGGAGAGGATCATAGGATTCTGATTGCAGTGTAAAGTACTCTAAAGTCGACCACTGCGGTGCTTTACATTATTTTCTTCTCGGGAATAGTGAATGCAGGAGATCGATTTCAACAAGACCGAGTTGTCACAATGAAAGGTCATTTATAACATAACCTGTACAAAAAAAGCTTACTTTTACATATGTATGTTAAGCAGTATTGAACCGTAGTGGCTGCTTTTTTCTACCAAAACTTATGAAAACGGTAAGTGTTGGTATACACGTTGTGACCACAACTTTTCTTTGATATATAAATCTGCAACCGCAACCACTTTATACGTTTGGATATATTTCCAAAATAGTAAACATATTTCTACCTTGGCTATGTTTTGACACTTTTGAACAACAAGGGATTTTTTTCCCTTCATATAAAGGTTGGATTTCTGCCATATTGTCAACATGAGATTAAGCTAATTAATCACTAATATGTAAATTTTTACCCATAACTTTAAGTACACATTGACCAAGGGTGCCAAAAATTCTGAAGTTAACCACATGGAGGCAGTTTATGAAGAATGACTTAATAAACAAGCAGGTACACAGAGTAAAATTCTACATTTTGCGATTAAACACAACAACTAGGCAAGCGTTTATTACCAGTTAAGAACTCAGTGATAAACAGCAGAGGTTTAAAGTAAATTAAAAGTGTTTAATAAATTTAATACCATATGTGTCTCTGAACAGAAAATAATCCACAGTTAAAAAATTTTTTTTTATATATATATATATATATGCACAGTATGATTTTGGAGGTGAAATCATTTTACATGCATTAAATCTGCTTGAGTCAAGGAGAATTTCAAGCTGTCCCCAGGTGCATTGTGGGTCTGTATGTGGGCAGGTGGCCACGCTGGACTGTGAGCTTTTCTGGCAGCTATTGACTAGGCTTCAGGCTAAATCTCTAGGCATGATGGATAATGTGGGCTGGGTGCAGAGAGCTAATCCACACTGGAATACAGCAGAGAAACCTATTTGCACAGGAGACTAAAAGTAGTGCTTAACTTTGTAGGCCCTCTGCAGTGATGTCAAGAGTTTCCTCTGGAGTATAGCGGCCTTCACACGTGAGTACGTCCCCAGGCGTGCATCACGTAAACCTCTGCTCTAAGATACCACAAGCAACAAAGCAAGATAGGTGAGGATATACACGTCGAGTGAACATGGAAAAAGTTTTTACGAAGGAATATGCAAAATGTAACAAGCAAAAGGAATTAAAAACAACATTGAGTATGTGCAAAGACGTGTATGTGTGTAATGTGAACAATATGCAAAAATGAAAATCGGCAGAAAGAGTGTACAGTATGTACCATGTAGTATGAATAATGGATGAGTATACATATGTAGGAGTTGTACAGTGAGGAGAAATAAGTACTCATAGACTTTTGTTTTTGTTATTTAATATACTTCCAGTACCACTTGCAGAGAAGCAGCCACACACCATGATGCTCCCACCACCGTGTTTCATTACGAGTATGGTGCTTTTCAGATCGTATACACAACCCTTCTTTCTCCAAACACGAAAAGCTGAATGAATGCAGAAGGGTTCTATCTGATTTGTCTAAATGCTTTTATGCGTTCATCTCTCTGATTCTTATTTAGCAGAGGGGTTTTATATGAGGTGTATAAATGAAGATTATTGGGGCCCAGTTCATTGCTTATTGTTCACTGGTAATTGTTGTTCCTGCTGCTTTTACGTTGTCCAGCAACTATTTTCAAGTGACTGCTGAGTAGGGCTGGGAATTGAAACTCAATTCCAACTTAGATACGAATCCAAAATGCCAGGTACCCATCAGGTCTGCTTGCTGGTTCTGTGATAACCCTTAATTACAAAAATTAGACTGTCAAACGAACAAAGGCTACATATCTGCAAGCTATTCAAAAGTATACGACGTGAGAACCGGAGACTCTGTTGTTGCTTCACTTACTGAGGCCATCTCGCAGTGGTGTCCCAAGGGGATTTCAAAATAAAAGTCCCTGTGGCTTGCTAGCCATACTGCTAAACAGGATTTCAAAATAAAGACACTTTAGAAAGTTCTTTAATTTAATACAATGCAATATATATAATTTCTGTATATCATTTATACATGTTTTATTTATATATTTCTAATATAATACATTTTCAGAAAACGTCTCTTACACAATAACGCAATAATGCAACCAGCATCCTTTGTTTAAAGTAAATGCTCAAAAGTCATGTTTTGTTAAACATTGTACTTATTCTTTTTTTTAATTAACTATTTTGGAATTGATAAAGGGAAAAACCAAGATCGATAAGCAGAATCAGAATCAGAGTGGATAAAATTCAAATGTTACCCAACCCTACTGCTGACTTCTCTGTCTTTTTCCTTCCTAATCATTAGTTATTGTAAAATCATGCATGGCACAACTGTCCAGGAACAAATATTTGTGGTTCCATGAACTTTTCACATGTATATTACCGAACCGCTTATACTGAGAGGGATGTGCTCTGTAGCTTTTTCTATTCGATTGTTGTTTACGTTTGTTGTCCCTGAGAACTTTTGGAAGCTCCTCCGCAGTAACAATGATGGCTACCTGTTGCATGAAATCTTCCTTAACATTGATAATTTGGTCTCAACAACTGGATATTAAGATGTATGGCAATGTTTTTGCTGCATTTATATCTAGAACTGGATATTAAGATGTATGGCACTGTTGAGCACAGACGTCCTCCAAGCACAAATGCTGTATCTCACAGCGTTAGTGAGAGGGAACTAAACTCGTCGCGCCGCCCCGTGAGTTGGATCCGTTCCAAAATTTATTGGGTTGTTCCCTGGCCCATGCTGCACCCTTCCATCAAGTTATTTGAACATTGGGCTTGTAGGTTTTTTTGCGTAATCCTGCTTAGAGCCAAACAGGCACACAAACAAACCGCACCAAAAAACGTAGCCTCCTTGGCTGACGTAATAGCAAAAAATGTGTGAATATGTGTTTTCCTCTCACTGTTGTGCATTTTCTCAACCCTTGTAGTTTCTGATAGATTTCGATTTTAGCCTCACATCTAATATCACAACAGCCATCACTGGACCCCGAGTAATTGCTTGTTACAGCATCATCTGGAAACATAATCTTGTGCTTTTCAGACAGGTTTTTATATCTTTCAGACAATAACACAGGCCTTGATTTGGTTCATGTATGTCAATACATATAGGGTTGTGTCTGGAGGTGGTGAAATTTAGTCAGCTGCTTTATGACTGATGGTTCCATATCTACGTCAGCGTAGGAGATTTTATGCTGTTATATTGCTCCCACTCACAGAGCGATTTAGGACGGCTTAACAAGCTTAAAGGATTACCAAGCGCAAGGAGTATTTATCGGCCAACGGACAATAAAACCAGCTCAGTACCCAATATCAAAACTCTCAAGGCTCAAGGATCCTAAACTTTGTATTAAAGTGGAGTAAAAGTTTCAAGCTCAAAGATAAACACAGTCGACTTTGGATAACTTTAATGTGAGAGCGTCAGATCATTTAATCACGCAAGGCGAGTTGTGGAATCGTTCAAAATCGAATCCGTGTCCCAGCAATAGGATGCACAGTTTTTAGCAAATGACACCACCAGCTGTGTTTACTCAGACTTCCTGTCCAGCAGCTGATGGAGTTATTCTGAGTGATGAAGAGACATTCAATCAGCAATGAGCCTGATCAGGATTTCAGCACGGATCCTGATTTCTTCTGCGCTTTCCGCTGCCAGACACAAACAAAGCACACTGAATTGTTATTATTTCTTGCACTTTCTCTCTAGGGCTGAGAAAAATTCTCATCTGAGTGCTGTCTTGAAACAATTCTGCATTGCGCATCAATCTCCATAATCAGATTCTTTCAAAGAAATAATGCAATTCGGATCAAATATAAAAAACACCCAACAACAACAACAACAAATAATGAAAATACATTTATTTTGGGAAATTTACTTTTTAAAATTAAATAAGTTGTAATGACTTATTTTTGGACAATGTATACTACATCTTTAATTAAATGTATTCTAGCGCATCAAAAATATGTGGTAAAACCTTTTCACGTGTCGTGTGCGTTTGAGAACGTGCTCAGTGTTACACAAACTGGAACAGAGGTCGACGTTTTCCTTTGTGTTTTAGAAGCAAAAATTGTAAAAAAAAATGCCTTTGAATAGAGTCTGGATGTATTGAGAATCTTTTTATAATCGCATCATGACACTGAATTGAAATCTCATTGTATTGTAGAGATACTAAAGATTCCAAAACCCTATTAGTCTCTCACATTCTCTCACACAACACACACACTTTTCCATGAAAATCACGATGACCATGGAGGCATTTATGTAATGTTTTCTTAAATAGGCTCTTGAATGCAGTGCTCCAGGTCACAGATTTTGTGTGTGTGTGTTATATAACGGAGTTTGAAGGCAATGTGGATCAGCAGTGTTTAGCTCGAGGTCACTGATGCCGGCTGTGTGACTTCAGGCTCTGGTGAATCTCTTGTCAGGAGACAGTGAGACATCTTTTAGAGTCACGGCCTGAAGTGTTGTGTTCCTCTAATACCACAGCCGAGTATTGCAGAGTATTACAATTGCATCTATCGAAGAACAGCGATGCTATGGAAACAAGTTGTTTCCTGTTCTCACTTACCTTATAGCAGCTATAAACCTGGCTTTTTTCTCTCTCTTTAAGGTTTGCAAGACAGAAAAACCTTGTCATGAAATGCTTGTCATGTTTCTGAGTAACTCTTTTGTCCTGAAAAGTTACAGAAAGTTACTGTTTGGACTCTGACACTGGAGACTCCTTCCATAAATGTTAAATCATGTTTAAAATGGGACATCTAGCATGTTCATATAGGTGTGATCGCAATGTGTCCACATACTTTTGGTCATGTAGTGAAACATGCATTATTATTATTAATAATTTCATCAGTAGTTATTACATTCTGTAGTAGTAATTACATTCCATCTCCATTCAACTAATTATACTCTGTTCATGAAAATGGTTTGGCAATATTCCAGTCTAATGAGACTCATAAATAAGCAAAATATTTCTCTGATTTATTCAGCGATACACTGAAATAAATTTTACTTCCACGAAACCTTGCCTGAAACCAAAAGCACAGTGCCTGTCTGTTTTTAAATAAACTGATTGTAATCATTTCTTATTTTCTTGTCTTCATTTATGTTGCTTTTTTGTGCTTTATGCTTTATTTTATGGTTTAATGTACAGGATGACCCATCAAGTCCAGCATCATAGGGTTAATGTAGGTTTTTTTTTATTTTTAGATTTGACAGAACGTGGTGTATCTGAGCAAGGAAGAACAAATTCAGATACCTTCTACTCGCAGGAAGTGGCTGTTACTTCTAAATGTGTGTGTTGAGGAAAATGGTGGACATTTTAGGAAGTAAAAATGTTAAAATTTCAGCATGAATCATAGCATCATCCAAGGAAGTGTCCATGCTATATATCGACTACAGAGCATGATGTTACGGGAAATAAGCTTTCCAAAACTATAAAGTATGATTCAATATTGAGAAGAAAAAAAAACTAGAAAAATGAGAAGATTAAAGTGATTTGTAGTTGGAAGAAAGGTATAAACATAATGTTTTTTTAATATAAATAATCAGTAGAACAGGTAATAGCATATACTGTATAAAGAGTCTATTTCTACTTGTGTGTATGTAAGTATGCAAATTATTAATGGAAAGTATAAACATCTGAAAACTGATTGAAATGGAAACAGCGTAGTCATTAATGACATTATTTGTCAAATGTTTGTTTTTTTGGCAATTTGATTTTTTTGTTGAATCTGATTGGTTGGAAGGTATTGATTAATTTTCTATAACAAAAGACCTGAAAGCAGTGCAGCTGCAAGTCACATGTTTATATTAATGTGTTTGTTCTAATGCCTTGTGTGTTGGATGGACGTGAGACAAAAACGGCGTTATAGTTTAACAAGGAAAAATGGATTATGCTTGATATGGTGGAGATTTTTTTTTTTTGTAAGGAGATGTTTATTTAAAGGCCTGCTATGTAGGATTTAGGGGGATCTATTAGCAAAAATGGAATGTAATATTCATAAGTATGTTTTTATTAGTGTATAATTACCTGTAACTACAAATCGTATTTTCGTAAGATACAAAGGGTGCAGGCGTCGACAGTAAAAAAGAGTGGACGGAGCCACTCTGTAGAGTTTGAATGGAGAGAAGTGATGCCAGATTGAAGCTAATTCCTGGTGAGCGTCTTGCTGACCGTTTGTCTGCTGTGTAGCACAAGGCAAAATTGTGATGAACATTAAACGACAAGTAACTGCCTCACTGTCTTTGGTAGCTGCACAACAAACATTTATTTGGCTCACTTTTTGACCTTGAATGTCACTTTGCTGGGTTTCTTCCGAGTGCAGACGATTTTGGCTAGTGTTCTTTATGGTCTTTATGGGTCTTTATAGTGGTCTTTATATAGTCTTTATGGGTCGCTACTGATGGGCAAATAGGTTTTTCAGATTTCCTCAAGAGCTTATTATCTGAACAATACAGATGTGCAACTGGATGTCACAGGTTCATGACGTCATTTTTAGCATAATTGGAGAAAAACGTTTATTATGCAGCCATAAAGCGAGTTATGAGGTTACAGAGCCGGTCATACAGTGTTGTGTTTCTTCTGGAAAATAACAACGGGCATATAAAGCGACTGAACATTACAAAAATTATTTTATTTGCAGTCAAAAAGAGCTGATAACGAATGGAAGGCAAAAGCTATCTGAGCCTCTCACTCCCTCATTGGAGACCCGCATTCCAGGCGCACGATTACCCCCTTGGGTGCAGGTCCTCTTCCACGGAGCCACCATGTCGCGCTACGGTAGCCCAGAACGGACAAACTTCTAGAGAGCACCTTCTGCATTTCCTGGTTTTCCAAGTGGCTGCATGAATAAAGCTCCAGATAAAGACAAAGATAAAGTAAGAAGACGAGAAAGAAGAAAGAAGAGGAATCAGTGTTTGCTGGTGCTGGATCAAGTTAGAGATTTTGAAAAATGGAGGATCCTAGTTATTATTTAGCATGGAAAAAGCAAGGACGTGTGAATGTAAGTACTTGGAAGTATGCTACAGGTACCTGACAGCTCTAATACACGCTTTTGGGTATCCAGGTGGCTGCAGACCTTTAACAGTGTCAGAGCTTTGTAACAGTCAAAGGTAAAGTTGTATCTTTTCCGACATCTTCAGGACAGAGGGGTTTACGCTTGTTGTTGTTGTTGTTGTTCAAGCCACTTGAACTTGAACTTGAACTTGTTTGTGGTTTCCTGCTTCTCTTATTAACTTCCAGAGAGAAAGAAGAGAAGACATTTATGCTGTACAGTAAGCAATAACAGAACTTGTTTCGTGGATGTTCCACAACATAGATGTAACTATAAACGGATAAGAAGCATGATGTGTTGCTCTTTGCTGTGGTATAAAAGGAAAGAAACACTCCAGGATGTGTTGTTATGAGAAGACAGGCCTTCAGGCTAGTAACAGTAACTCCACTTCATCACAGCATCCCATTGATTTGCTTTCCTATCACAACTGTTTTAGTTCTTACTTCTGAAATTACTCAGCATGCCAAAGTTTAAGCTTTTTGTGTGGAAATATAAGTTGCTTATTTTCTCACAGAAAGCTTCTTGCACCTGTTCATGTTTCAAGCAACATCTATCATAATTTCAGTCAGGAAGCTGGAGCCATCATTTCTCCAAAACACACACACACACACACACACACACACACACACACACACACACACACACAAACACACACACACACTTAATCCGAAACTAACAAGCTAACAGCAAGTCTCTGATTTTTGTAGAAAATCATGATGTTAGTGCTTTAAATGCACTTTTTAAATGCAGCGTTTTTTCCTCTGGATATTTTGTGAGTTTCTTGTAGGTCGTGATAAGCGTGCAGTATTAATCACCCACATAGTTTGACCTTTTTCACTCTTGGCTCACCTGCATCTGCGGAGGCGTATTTCGCTTCTGCTGGAGTGAGTTTTCTGCAAAAGCAAAAGACTCGCTGCTGTTTCCTCTGCTGTGTCTATTTCTGTTTCAGACAAACAAGTCCAGTTTGTTAGTTCGGTTAAAAGTGCAATAGTTGTTGCTTTTTTATTTCTTGCAAATAAACTTGGAAATATATGGTACTTGATAAGAAAAGAATTGTTTAAGCCATGGCCTCAGCCCATGTGATGCAGAACGGATGCAGGATTACTGATGATGCTCCTTGACAGGTATGCAAATGCAATCTGTGAAAAGAGATAAACTGTTTAAAAGGTCAGTTTTACTTGATTGATAACGAAACAAGTAGATACATTCTACCTTCTAGGGAAGGTAATACGTTGGATGAGCCTCCTTTATAGAAATCGACATAATAGCAAAAAAAAAAAATCGTTTTTGAATTTACTTTATACAAATTTGTGCATTGTTTTCACATGATTGGATTGAGTTATATTAACATAATTTATTTTGTACATCCAACACAATTTGATCATTTTCAACGCCACCACTAGGTCCCAGGTCACTAGCAGCGCGACCACTGCTAGGTAACAGCCACACTATACAAGTTTAGTATAATCAAAGAAATTATGTCTTGATGAGAAACTTCATATTTTTATGTAATTCATACCTAAAATAAAGGGCTCTTAAATCTGAGCAACCACATATACCCTTTATTTCAATGCTATCTAGCTTACACTGGTAGTGATAATCAGCTGAAAAACCCATGAGAACTCATGACAAAGAAATATAGGATAGTGCAGGCAAGGCACTCTTGACCATTCTGTCAGAAGGGCATCGTTATGAGCCGAATTTCACGTGTTTATAAGTGTTATAACTCGGCTAGCAAGCGGCTGAACAAGGGTCTGGTTAAAATGCTAACACCAGGAAACACTGAAGACACAGGAGAAGACAAATGTTGCTGTAACAAGAAGAGTACTCAGGGCATGCTGAGGGCAGGGCATAGATGAATAAATGGACAGTGGTACTGTAGTCCTCTGTTGGTGATTATTTTTGAGCTAGGTTTCTGAAAACAAGCTCAGCCAGACTGATCTAAACTAGCCTCTAGCTACATTAACTGCTGTTGCTAACAACTAATGAGAGGTAAGTTATATTGGGTATTATCGATGTTAGCATAATACCAACATAACACATTAAATCATTTCTAAATAACACAATAAATAATAATAATAAATAAACAGCCTACCTCATTGCTTGAAACAATTCCTGGAAATTCTGGTAAGTTGGTAAATGTGAGTTTATTGGGCACTGTAGATTCAGGCGGTGTGGCTTTGTGTGCAGGTTCAAGGAGTAAGAAGTGTATCAGTGTTGTTGAAATTCAGTCACTTAAAGGGGCTGGCTCACCCTTCCCAGAATCCTCTGCGCCAAGTAGCGAGTCGCCATTTTCAATGCCATCAATATTCCAAAAGCAATCTGCTATAACCTGGTGGCATTCTGGACCGTAGATCTTAAATTGTAACGTAAAACTGAACATACTTTGTCAAAGTATCTATATTTTAAATTCTTTTGATCAATCCATTCCATTTTCGGATGATTGTGGAGAATGTGCACATACGTCACCAGCACGCACGCAGAACTGTGGCAATGATCATCCATTTTTGTGGGAATGATCCGGGTACTGCAGTCGAGTAGCGGCCATCGTCTTTTTTGAGTCTTACAGCTTTCATGACCAGCTCACAAAAAAGGAATTAGCCAACTGAATTTCATTTTACCGTTTCCCGGCTTGGAGGCAAAGAGAGGGCGAGCAGATGAGCGAACTAACAAAGAGACGCCGGATGGCTTGAGTGTGTGACAACATCAACCGGAATCAAGGAGTGTCTGGTATGTACTTGTTTAAAATCACATTACACTCTGCTTCCGCCGGATAGCCAACTAGCTCGCTAGCTGATTGTAACGGACTATGCTTACTTTTACACATTTGATCATTACATGTACTCCCTGCAATGTACTGTGGCTCCTTTCACATAGAACTGGTCTATGATGCTTCCTGTGTAAAGTAGTGGGCAACGGCCACACCTTCAGGAAAAAATTCCAGTGCTTTCTTCAGCAGAGATGCCCAAAAAATTCTTTCTCAGGTAAAATTCGTACTAAAATGCTGTCTTTCTCCCCAGCAGGGGCTTCAGGTCCACCAGTGTAGCTACGTCAGGATTATGGAGTATATACGTACACGTTTAGAACGTGGGGTGGTATCACCACTGTCCAAGGCATTTTTAAAGCAGCAGCAGATGTGTAGTCTATGTCAAAACCCACAGAGACCTCATTCACACTGCTTGGCATCACAAAGTATGCAGCCAAAATCTGTCAAAATCTTTGTGCCTCGCAAGCGTACTGCTGCCTCAGGCTTGAACAGCAGTGCCCCAACATGAGAACATGACTCTGCAAGGCCAGCACATGTCTGTGACTGAAACGGCTGGCAACACATCTAAATCTGAACTCCATTCGTTGCTGGGCAGCTTGTAAGGCTCCAAGTTATTAACTAGTGCTATTTTTGCATCGTAATGACTCCTCGCTTCTCTCGTGAGCTTATCTCGCTAACAACATTTCCCTCTAGCGTGTACTTTTAACATGTTTTAGTGAGAAACTGTAAGTTTGGATGTAAACAACAGCAGAACGCTACCAACATGGCGGACACAGCCCTGGATGCTCTGGTATGACATCAGCTTCACACTTTACATACTATTCCGTATGTAACGGAGCCGAACCGGCCTCACCCCGTCTCACGAGCGGACGCGGAGGAAAGAAAAGATAAGACATGACACGTGAATGAAGAATAAGTTAGAGATGGGTTTCAAGGGGATCACTAACGTTGAATTTGTAGACGATTTGCCGCACAGAGAGCTAGCAGAGTAACGACGCATTGGATTCTGGGAAGGGTAAGCCGGCAATTTAACTGCTAAAGGACTAATCATGAGTAATACACCTTTGATCTCCAAACCGCAGTGAGGTATAGGATCACTAAAACCGGTTTTCAGTCTAATGGAACATGGACATGTTAACAAATTAGTTTAAACGTGCGTTTCTCACACACACACACACACACACACACACACACACACAAACCTGTATTAGGTTAAATGAAGATAAAATCGTTTGTATTGCCATTCTGTGAATACTAATGTGAGTTTAAATCACTGATTAAAGCAAGGCTTGGCATGAAAACAAAAACAAGTCATGTGAATAAATTCTTTCTACTGTATACACACAAACACACTAAGTAAAAGCTCTGTGTCAATCAAAGACAAACACCAGCATTTACAGCCACTGAATTCAGATATCTGCTATTGTTTGTTAGTGCCCTTTAACGCTCGCCTTTTGTGTGGCTCTGCCAGGGATTTACTCTGTAAACGCCGCGAGATAATCACAGTGACTAGCGCTGGACCAGTGCTGTCTCATTCCCTGTAGAATTCAGCGCTGATTGCGGAGGCGGCGACAATTACAGCCTCATTTACCCAATTATGATTCTGTGTAGTTGTGCTAAAGAACATCTCAATGAAAGGGTTTTTTTTCTTTCCCAGAGCAGAACAAAAAAACAAACAAATGCACAGCTGGCTTTGTGAATAGGAGGTTAAGAAGGGAAGGTGTTGATACAGCGGATGCAGAGGTGCTAAAACGCTGCAGACAAGAAAATCCTAGAGAGAAAAAGCATGAATTTCAATAGATGAGACGGCTGTAAAAATTTTTAGACGTGAGTCAAGCAAGTGTAGAGAAAGCAGTGAGGTAATAGTGTGGTGTGCTTAATAATAAACTCCTGTGTTAATGTTTTTTCCTGCCCAAAGAGGCTATTGGCTCACAGGTCTGAGATAAATTCTTTTCAAATGGAAGGTAGGCAGTGCCAAAAGATATGAGCGTCTTTCACAGCCGGAGTCCGTGCCCCTTCAGTGAATAGGTGAATTTTATTCTTGTTTAGTCTGACTGCTGCTTTCCTGAAAAAGGTTTTCAAGCATCTCCCACATTTATGTTAGAAAGCAGTCAGATCATAAATATTGGCACCTCTGCATACGGTGTGATACTGAGTGTTTTTTCTACATTTTTACATTCGGAACATTTTATCAAAATAAATCGAAGCCTCAAGCTGAAAAGTTTAGGATTAAAGGAGATGGATCTAGAGATCCAAACGTAGATGAAATCTTAACCACTGAGCTACAGGAAAAAATGTGTGTAAGGTAAACATGGCAACCATTACAACATTACATTTTAACTTGGTTAAAATGTCTTCAACCGACTTAAAAGTGGGTACAAAAACGTATAGATTTTTACCCAATCCAAATGAAGTCAAAAAGTCAAGACATTTTTAGTGTCTGAAGTTTGACTCACTAATTTTGCATAAAAATATATTGAAAATGTCACATCGGTGGCAGATTCGGTGCCTCACTACAGAATGCTATCACGTTCGTTCACAAGACACCGTTTTACTGAGCACACACACCTGGATGTAATCGCTTTCACACTCTGTATATACACACTCACGCAGCACAAAGTATCACTCAGCATGGAGTATTCTCCTGACATGCCAAGCCTTATTACTGTGATTGTACATCTGGTTCTTGGTTCTTATTTTGTTTCCTGGTTAATGATTTTGCTGTGTGTTTTAAAATTGTTTGCCAGTTTACCACCATTTTGTTTACTACCATTTTGTTTCCAATGGCCTTTATTCAGTATTTATTGTTAATTATGTGGTGGTAAACATTAATGATGGGAAAATATACAGTACATTAACTCCATTATCAGTCAAACAGCCATGCAGAGTGGAAATCAGATTCCTGTCCTTGCTTTTAAAAATGGCTAAATGGCATATTTTTGTTTGAAGAAAGTCTAATCCGCACTTTGAGGTTGTTTTTTTTTTAAGATTTGGGGATCCCTGATTGAACATATTAGGAGGCAGGTGTGTTAACCTGGGATCCTGGGGTGTCAACTAATCATATTGGACTGTATTGTACTGTTCTTGTATTGTCTTGTTCTTTGGTTCACCAGGATTTCAGTTTTCTAGCCTTCATCTTGGCCTCATTTGGTCTTCGTTCCACACAAAAAATGGCTCAGTAGTTTTTCCAGAGTTAAAAATGTTTTCCTGATCAATAGTTGGTTTTGCTCTCTTTTGAGAGTACAGAGTAAAATGCATTAGTGGAATGGGAGCAAAATTACCGAAAATGTACTCTTTTCAGAGAAGGACCAAATATTATCAGGACATACTAACATTTTCTTCAATTTGAGTAAATTTTACTTTGGCAAATTTACTGTGCATGGACTGTTTTTTTTCTGACCCTCAATCCATCTGTGGACATTTCAGTCATGGTACCTGAACGTGTGCACTTTTTCTTTGTGAATCAGCAGTTTTATTTTGTTTACTTTGTCATGTCTATTTGTTCAGATTTGGGGTTTTTTTGTGTTGCAAAAATAAAAGGAAAAAATACATTCATAAATAAAATATTTATATATATATAAAAAAAAAAACATACAGTATGTATTTATCCAGGTCAATATTAAAGCTCAGTATTACATCAAATAAAGTACTTACAGAATTTTTACATTGTTTTTACTCTTGAAGACCTTTCTGCAATTTCAGTTCCGTTTATTTGTCATGTGTTTGTTAACGCAGGGTCAACATTACCATGAAATGCGTTGGACGAGAGTAGAAACAAGAAACGAGTCTCAGCAATGGAGGCTAGGTGATTTGAATAAAAAAAAGTCATAAATAAGGGGTGTAGTGCAAGCACCGGTATTTCACGTTGGAGAAAGTGACGTGTGTAAGAACCAATCATTTCACTTTGGGGGAAAAGGGACAAATGAAGTACTAAGTCATTTTAAATCTTACGAGCTCATTTTCTTTTGAAACTGTGCAAAATGTACCCGAGACTATGCATTTTTTTTTTCTTTCTGTTAAAATTTCATGACCATAAATGCATCTCTTTTTTAATACATGTAAAATAATAATCCACTACTGTTTTTCTTTGTCCCGTGTGTAGAGAGGCCTCAGAAGGACAGGGACGACGCAGCTGATCTTTCTCTCTCAGACTCTCCGCTGTTCTTGCATTGGGGCCGTGACCTGGGGCCCGAGAGCCGCCGTGTCGCCCTGCACAAGTTCCAGTATTACGGATACAACGCCTACCTCAGTGACCGCCTTTCACTGGACCGAGCCATCCCTGACCTCCGACCAGACGGGTGAGCAAGTCACAGAACTGCGACCGACTCTCTCTGTATCGCTCTACCTCCCTTTCATTCATGCTACTCCTCCATAATTACTCTGTCTCTCTCAATCTCTCTGGCATCATGTCATTTATCTGATTTATAGACGATGCGCTTACACACTGCGCCTCTGAGCAGCTTAAGCGTCCTGCTCAAGGGAACCCTGTCAAATGGCTCATGCTATCAGCTGGAAATAAACCCATGACCATTTGGTTCACTGAGCTCCTGCAGCTTCTCTTCTTCTCTTTTCTTTACTTCATAACTCTCCTTTTTTTGTGCGAGGACGTCTCGGAGATGTCAAGCAAGCCGAATTCATTTGATATCTTGCAAAATGAATCTCGCAGGACCTGCCAGGTCTGAATAATTTATAGCTTTTACTGAATAGCACGGTCTCGGGTGAATAACCGAATAAAAAGCCTCAGATTTAATGGGTTAAGGAAAACAGCGGAAAAGGTCTGTAATGGCAAGAAAGGAACGATGTATTAATATTAGTGATGGGCATTTGAGTAATTTTGTAGTCAAGTACTCAAGCATGTAAAAAACATGAGCAATTGCTGTTCAGCAAGTCTGAATGCACATGAAATTATTTTTGCTTTACTTAACAGTGCTAGTTTCAGAACATTTTTGGGTGGAATGGCAAATCAAGGTAGCTGATGGATTAAATTTACACCTAAAGATAATATATTTTAGATATTATAAAGTTCAGACAGTTTGTATAATTGCTACTCATCTATAAACACATCTCTAGTAATTCCTACAGTTTTTTGTAGTAAATATATTAGTTTTAAAGTGAATATACTGAATATACAGTTTTCACTGATACCTCCAAGTACTCATTAATATTCATAACGCAGACCTCCAATGCTCATAAATATTCATGAGGCAGCCTACAGTATATTTTATAGCGTTGTGTTAAAACCGCACTTTATAAGCGATATCAAGTCAGGTTGATGTAATGTTAATGAGCTCAACAAGGAAAAAAAGATTGAAATCAGGCTTTCATAACCTGTAGCTGTTTCATTAATTTTCCTGTTGATTAATTTTCTCCGCCAGTGGTGCAGCTGTAATCTAATATATTAATGCACTCGTTCAAAGCACTGAAAACTTACTAAGGGACTTGTATGATGGACCCTCAGTAAAAATAAAATATAAATAAATGCAATAAAAAGTCTTGGATTATATCAAACATGCAAAATAAATCTATTGCTTGAATAAAACGTTTGCGATTTTGTCAAGCTGTTAAAGGAAACCTTTACAGTGGTAACAGAAACTGCTTTATGCTGGATTACTGAAAGTGATAATAGGGTTTAATAATGTTTTTTTTAACAAAGAAAAACGTATAAAACATTTTAATGGAAGGAGTCTCTGGTGTAAAGCTGCAACTTTAAGTTGTTTTTTGTTTTTCGCCTTTTTCAGGAGTTTACAATTTGTGGTTTGTTGGTAACACTACAAGCTGCGTTGTTTTGAACTTATTAAGAAAATTAGGGAGCTAACTTGTTAAACGTAACTGATGAATAAACACTTGTTATAATATACAGTTTGGCTTGGAATAAAAGTTTGAGACACGCTGTTGTGGGAAAATCATCAACTTTTGGTGAGGCAACAGTAATTCCACTTCATCACATGACGCTTGATGATTTCCATATAACAGCGCGTCCTGAAGTGTTTTATTCCTTATTCCAGATGTTTTTCATGCTTGACACTGCAGAATAATTTCCACTGAAATTACTGAATAATTCACAGTCATGATGAAAATTAAACAATAAACTACATGTTTATTAATGGATTAAGGAAAAACATTCAGACTAAATTCCAAGACATTAAAGGGTTAAATAATGTCACGAGTCTACTTCAGGCATTATGATTTTAAAAACAGCAGCACTTTAGCAAGTCTAGTGCTTGCTATCTACCTGATGTAATTTTGGAAAAGAAAACCAGAGCGTGCGTTTTCAAACAATAGCCACAGATTTTGTTCAGAAAAGCAAGCACTTCACTATTCTGTTCAGAGACATGATTTCTTTTCTCTTGTTATCGCAAGGCTGCTGTAAAGAATATGTGCTCTAGAAGGGATGTGAAAGACTCCCGGCAAAGTTTGCACCCAAAATTCTCTCTTTTTGCACTAAAAAAGGGAAAACAAAGAATCGCAGGTTTTATTAAAAAAAGTGCAAGCAGACGAATCCAAAACGTGAATCAGAATAGTCATGAGGAACGAGCAAGATGTCAGGCGATGTGCAAACAACAACAGCAAGGGCAAAATCCAACACATGTTGATAAAAGTTTGTTAGACCGCTGGACCCTCTAACGTGTTAGACATTACAAAAAAAGTGCTATTATTCTTTCCAGGGGCGCAAATAATTTTGAAAAGCATGTTTCTAAAAAAAATCGCCATACTTATAAAGTTTGAAGTTTGATATGATATATATCCTGATTTGTACCACTGCACTACTGAATTCTCGAAACTAATTGGTCCGAATTATTGTTTCTATGGCAACAACAAATGCAGCGACAACATATACTTGTATATACAGTACATGGTGGATGCTCCACATAAACAATTGTGTAGTTGCTGATGTGGTGACGTTTTCTTTGTAAGGCAGTGTTTATTTAAAAATAATTTTTTAGGGAGTCTCCAGAGTCAGAGTGCTGTAATTTTAAGTTTTCTGATACTGACAAGTCTTCAGGACAGAGGAGTTTACATAAGAGTTAGTTTTGTGCTTCCTTGGTAACACGACAAGCTGCTTTGCTTCCTGTTAACTTCAAGAAAGAGGAAAAAAGAGAGGCTGCTGAGGGAATGATGGTTTAATGTAAAAGATAACAGGAACTCATTTGTTTCACAGACGTTCCACGACATTAAATATAACTACAAACCGATAGACAGTACCATGTGGCGTTATAAGTTAATTATAACTTTAATATGCATCTTATATGTTCATAATTAGAAAGGGCACCAATACTTTTGCAGGTGCCCTTCGCTTCAGCTGTGTCCCTTCAAATTGACTTCCATCTTTACACTTCTTTACTTTTGGTCCTTGTCAGGTGCAAAAACATCTCCTACCACGCCAGCTTGCCTCAGGTCAGCATCGTCTTCATCTTCGTAGACGAGGCTCTGTCGGTGATCCTGAGATCCGTCCACTCGGCAATGCGCCGGACGCCCTCGCACCTGCTGAGGGAGATCATCCTGGTGGATGACAGCAGCAGCAACGGTGCATATATTACACACAGACACACACACACACACACACACACACACAATCTGTACGCTCATTGCTATGCTGTAGGGATGTGTGTTTGTCTGACAGGTGTTATAATAGAGCACATCACAAGGACGTGTGCGGATCCTTCTGCAGCATCGTTGTATCAGGATGACGAGCGTGGCAGGATGAAGCGTGTTAGCTGGCTCTCGCTCTGCATAGAGATTCGACTTACACGTCCATATTTGCATTCTCTGCATTCTGTTCAGACACATAGTGAGTTTGATTAATTGCAAACCTCTTGACTGAGTGCAATGAAAAGGCTCTTAAAATAGATTTTAACAATACAGCACCCACCAAATATATATATATATATATATATATATATAATCAACTAGATTTGTCAGGATATTACAAGATGTTAGTGGTGGAAAAATCATACACAGTTGTCACTTTTTAGTTGAAAGGTATTTTCAGGCAACACTGACTTTTCTCACAATTATGAATAATGTCACACAGTCGTGACTTTACGTCTCACAGTTGCTTCTCAGACATAGCAACTTAGTGCTTCTGTTTACACTAATCAACAACAAGCAGCGTGTAAACAAGCACTAAAATCTCATTTATACTTGCCCTTACACTACGAATAATCATACACAAGATGGCTGCCATGTGTAACCGGAATTCGTTTGGTGTGTCACCTGTGCATGCAACACATCTGCATGTTGCAGTACCAGCATAAATAGCGGAGGCAGTATAGCGCCATGTTTCACCGTGTCTGCAACTGAATAAACAAACTAACATCATGTCTCAACTCACATACTTACTGTATGTGCTATTCTAGGCTGTTATCGTGTACTAAGACCAGGGCCGTAGCCATGGTTTGAAATATGGTCCGAGAGGTCCGGGACCAGGGGGTGGGTCTCGTCAATCACACATTACATACACTATTTCTATTTGCAAGAAACACATTGGCTCTCCGCTCTGTATTCCACCTCTCAGTCCCTCTGCTCGGTTTTGTTTGAATCCCTTTGACATGTCTGCCCTGGTCTGTGCAGCTTGTTTTATGGGAGATAGGTGGTGTTGCATTAAAGTTAATATCAATAAATTCATAGTTTAGGCTACAACAAGCTATGTGGAGCTATTATATGAATGTGATTTACTGAATGAATTTAGGCCTATGTCATTATAGAGCAGTAAAGAATTTTGTGTATGAAGCATGCAATTGATGTTAACACACCATTATAATCTAACATCATATACACTTGATTTGATATCCAAATTTGGCTTTGAAATGTTTCTATGGACACTGTTATTGATACCGTCCCCTTCAGCTGTTTATTATTTTTTTAATTAATGCTATCGTGTGAAAAACATTAGTCAGCCTAATCTAGGCCATTAGGCGTGATATGAAAGAAACCCAACTTTTAACATGGCCGGAGTAGCCTAGCCTACGCTTGTATTTAATTTAACATGTTTCATACAGTTAACTTTACTCCAGACGCTGTGCCAGATTGCTGTTTTGGAATGTTTTTTACAGATAATGATCACTGTTTTGTCTTACCGGATGATACACTGCCTTCAAGTTCACAAACAAGGCACCTCAGTGCTGCTTCCCAAAGTGTGTTACTTGGAACTGCTTCCTGTGGAAGTGCTGCTGCCCGGCTCATGCTCCCTCCCTCACGATGCTGAATAATCACACACACACAGCGTGGATTCGAGGAGCTTTCAGTGAGGTGTGCCTGTGCGGTTCACAAGTCATGCATCCTCTATCATGCTGATCCTGAATGCTCTAGCACTCTCTCACACCCACACACACACACACACACACACACACAGTAGACACTATTAATAACACATTTGAACTATATTAAGAATGCACTTGGCACAGAGACATTTTCAACAGCCGATTTCTTTGTTCAGATGAATATTTAGCTTCAAATTTTATTTTTTAGCTCTTAAAAAAAATGACCAAGGTCTGAACCTTGGTGACCTCATAGCTGGCTACGGCCCTGACTAAGACTAACGCTTTTCCTGTTACAGTTACTAAATGAATTTTAAAAACCTCTTAAAGCTATTTAAATGCCAATACTATGTATTTTCTAGATTAATAAATACTGTTAAATGTATGTCGAGGCTTTTCGATTTGAGATGCAGATCATGACAACATG
>JAQQZX010000002.1:23642120-23657915 GCA_030068355.1 Notoglanidium maculatum
GAGAGAGAGAGAGAGAGAGAGATTTCCTTTTTCACTGTGGTAACAGGAAATCTGAAAACTCAACAGTAAAATGGTTAATTGTTTTTGATTGCTTTAGCCCCGCCCACTTTACAATTACGTCAAATCATATGACGTATGTCATATCCCATAAAAAATGGTTTCTTAATTAGTAGACTATACAGCTAAAAGCTGTATATTGTGAACACCTGACCATCACACCTATATGTGCTTCTTCACCAAACGGTTACCACAAACCAACTCCATATTCATTTGGAACAGGATGTTCAGTGGTCAGGTGTGCACATACTTTTGGCCATATAGTGCATGTTCATGTACTAGTTATTAAGAGCTGATAAACAAAGCAAATTCATTAAACTTACAAACTGAATTTACTAGTCAAGCCACATTTATTTTTAAGTTCCTCTCCATCATTTTGGTGTAGTCGTGTCACTTTATGCTTCTCAAAGCAGCGTCTTGAGATCTCCAGAGGTCCGTGATGCGTAGCCAGGGGTTCGAATATAAATCGTTAATTTTAATCATAATAACGACCATCATTATTCCAGAACCTCAATAACTCAAACACAAGTCAGTCAATAAGTCATCAGTCGTTCTGTTCATGATGTGTTGTTGGTGGAAACTAAGTTCAAGAATAAAAAGCTCAATGGCTCAGATTATTCTCGTACCTAGGGCTGAGTGATGCAGTGATACAATCATCAATATTGTGCTATATAACGTGTCTGTCCAGGATGATCGTTAGTGTGACATCTCAAGAACGAGCGGCTGAATGTTTGTAGGATTTGTAAGTATATTATGTAACCAGAAGATGAACTGGTCAGATTTAAGGTCACAGCAAGGTCAAATGTCTGAAAGAGTTTTTCTTTGATAGCTTCCTTTCTGTTTGAAGTATATTTAAGTGTATTTGAGGCGTATCCATTAGCAACAAGGACTGGACTCACTGGCAGCGCAGGCATCAGAGTTCTACTTCCTTTAATAGTTAGTTTTATCTTCTCTTCAATGTGAAATATTTCTTTGAAATGAATGAAGATGTAAAAGATGTTGTGATGTAAAAATAGTTTTATGAATTTCTGGGAAATTGTTCGCAAAACCTATTTGTGCACATTTAATTTTCATAGAATACAGCTGTCCTGAACTGTAGAATATCCTGCGCATATATATTTATTTATATATATATATATATATATATATGCATGCGTGTGTCCCATAATTTATCATGATATCAATAGTATCTAATCACATCACCCAGCTCTATAGGGCAGGCTTATTCAACTAGCAGCCCGCGGGCCAGATGCGGCCCGATTAAAATTTCCTGCGGCCCAACAACAGACGTGTCGTATTATCATGAGAATGGACTCGCTGTGATTGGCGAGTAGCGCACGTTGCCTCCCGACGGCCGCACTCATTCTCCGAGTTTTCTTCACACAGACATCACAAGCTGAAACTGCACGACCTGACCTTTGCAACGGTGCTAGTTTTTGTGATGAAATGCTTGCGAGATAATTAGCGTTGAACTTATATAAAAATTCATGTCACTACAGCTCTGCGTAATACATTCTTCTCTGTGTAATATCTCACGATATCTTATCTCCCCTGTGGCAAACTGCACAGCGGCGTAGCCTAATAGACAGGAGAGTCCAATGGCATTAAAACATTGTTAGTATTTTTTGCAAATTGTAAAGTCATACAGACCGTCCTGAAAAATCAAGATATAGGCTGTGTTGATGGGTCTTATAATAACTCAGATAAGAGCTTAAAAGCAAAGGTAGTAAAATTACCCGGCATACAGCCTACTCAAGGCGGCAGAGATGCTAAAGCAGAGCGTGCCTTTAATCACAAACAATCCCATTCCCATTCCACAAACATCAGTACCCTACAATAAGAAAAGTGGCTTTGCAAATACTGACAATGTTTGGATCTACTTATACCTGCGAGTCTGGCTTTTCTCATTTGAATGCCATCAAAACAAAGTCACGTTGTTCCTTGACCAATGAGAAGTTGCATGAATGTCTTAGGATTGCCACTAATTAGCCTAATTATCTTGAAATAGATAAATCAAGGCAGTGCGATTTTTCCCACTGACACATGATGATATGGCAGCTACCAGACATCAGGCATGAAACGATCTGGTTCGCCTGCGTGTTTTCAAATACTAAGCCACTGTGATGTAATGTAGTTTTTTGTAGCGTGGCAGCCGATCACCTGTCTGAGAGAAGATTTTTTGTTGTTGTTTTGTTATGGATAGTGTGTTCTTAGTTCCTTTTCCTATGTTTGTTGACATATTTTGCTCTGACTTTATTAAATGTAGTTGGATAGAATTATTTTGCGGTGTCTTATTTTATGTGGCCCCCGAAAACCCAGTGCTTTTTCCATTCGACTCTCTTTGGTACTGCAGTTGAATAGCCCTGCTGTAGGGTCTGAGACATTTATTTAAGAGTCCTTGGAAGCCCCAATCTATTTTTGAATGTCTCTTTTTGTTCATTTGTTTTTTTAGATATGAGGAAACAACAAACGAACTAATCAACGAAGAGCTTGGCATTGCTTATCCCATAATAGATGGCATCCCAAATATGATTCCTCAGGATGCACGCCTGATCAAGGAGACCAAAGGAGCTGAAAAACCGACTGAGACTTAAAGTGTTTTCTGTCTGCCCTCTCACCCCACACACACACACACACACACACACACACACACACACACAGGAAATAAACCACAATGGCGTTTTCTCTATCGACAGTCACCGTTTTAGTCCCGGTCCTGTCCTTATGTGGCCTCCTGTACTCGTCGAGTGTGGATGAAAACTTCCCGCAGGGCTGCACCGACACCACCAGCGTGTGTTTTTACAGTCTGTTGTTGCCCATCACTATTCCCGTCTACGTCTGTTTCCATCTGTGGAAATGGATGGGAATCAAGTTGTTCCGGCACAACTAAGAGATGTCAATAAAGTTTTACTTACAACTAAGAGATGTCAATAAAGTTTTATTTAGACAACCTGAAAGGTGCTCAAACATGAATTCTTACTAACATTTAAAACCAGAGTATAAAATGTGTTCATCTGGTCCGTAGTGATGACGCTTCAATCCGCTCTCACTCGTCAGTTACCCCAGTTCTCAGTGTCCAGCCTTTTAGTGTGAGCATCAGGTAAGAATTTACACCCTTCCTTGTACTGAGAAAAGGAGAATAAAAAGCAGGTCCAGCAACAAACATCTAATAAACGTGACTGTCCATCGCTACAGCAGTCAGGGGTGTTACGATGACCAAAAACATGACGGGAAGTTGCACCGAATCTGTTCTTATGGAGGTCTGTAGCCAGTTTTCCAACACTGGAGCAATTTGTACAAAATATTTCTGTCTAGTTCCATCAGACCACATTCCATCAGACCCACGCACCGACAAATTCTTTCCTCTGAAACGCATGTTCCATCTCTAAATCAGACCAAATTCACAAACCACAGATCTAGCTTTAATTTATAAACGCTGAAAATGAGGGGTCTCGTTCTGCGTTTTTTCTTTCTGGAAAAACGTCACAAAACTTTTTTTACAGACTTAAAAGCTTGTGTTCTTTTATCAGTGCTGAGAAATGTCTACATTCTTCTGCTTGTTGCGCAGAGGCTGTCAAAATGTCTATCCTAAATGAAATATCATCCACAGCAACACAGACACCTACATACTGCTTTTTTGATTTTTGTATTATGGTTGAATTACAATTAATTAAACAGAACAGCAATAAAATAAGGAAAGTGAATTCTAGATGGAGTTAAGGAGATTATAAGTAAGTGTAAAGCTGTTAAACCTATAGATAAAAGACTCTTGCAGTGCTAACGGTAGGTATTATGCCTAAATAAAGTGATAAAGCTTTTAAACAGTGCTCAATGCAATAAACATTCCCCTTAACGATACCTTTCTGATTTTCTAATTTTATATTATTTAACCTGCAGCGTATACATTTAATTTAATCTAACACTCTCTGGAATATAATAAACACCAAAACGGAACAAGCTGAACTTAATTAATCACTTAAAACCTTCGAACTCAACAACAAATCCATAGACCTGAATATATATATATAAAATTGGTTTAGTTTGAACAGATTTGTCACGGCTGCTTCTTCTCAATGCTCCCTGCGAGCTTCATGAGCGGTGACCTGGGCTTCGGTGAATCCGCCTCTCCCTTCAGCTTGAAGAAGAAGGACTCGTTGAGCCGTGTCTGGACCACCTTCAGCTGGGACAGGTCAGCTTTGCTCTTTAAGTGCGAGTCGCTGTCGTCGCTCTGCGTCGGGTCTGTTGCGTTCGGCTCGGGATGACGCTGATCTTCAGAGGCTTTACTGATGACTTCCCACTTTTTCGGCAGGCTGAGGTCCATCGGTTCTTCCGTGCATGCGCTCCGGTGACGGAACCCGAGAGAAGTAGCAAGCAGAGGAGAGGTGAAGAAGTTTTCCGTCTGAGTAGAAACGTCGAGTTTGTGATGGTGTGACGGTTTCCTTGGTGATGGACATACTGGTTTCTTTGGTAATGGCTGATGTTCTGGACATGACCGTTTCCTTGGTGATGACGCTGTGTAAGACCGAGGTTCTGGACATGTCTCTGTAGAACCCTGAGGTTCTAGAGCTTCCTCAGCACTCGTGCTACTGCAGAGGTCTATGTAGGGATCTGAGAAGGACTTCTGCGTGATGAACAGATCTTGGCTGTTGATGTCATCAGACGTACTTTGAGACTCCATGCCGTTTTCTTCCGTGGCTGGCTTGCTGTGACGTCCATCTGCAGGAAATCCTGCGTTAAATGGTGGCGTTTTGTCGGTGCTGGAACACTGTGTTTGGAAGATGTCTCTGTCCACCATGGGATATTGAAGTGGTTTAGGTTCTAACCACACCGGTGACAGGTTAAAGGCAACTCTCTTTTTATGTTTCTTCTCTTTTTGCATGGATCTTAAAATCGACTGCAGCACTTCCTGCTCACCAGGACCTGATCTTACACCATGCTCGACCGTGTGCGTGTCCAGACCACAGTTACTCTTTCTGCTCTTCTTTGACAGTTTGAGGTTTTTATTCTGCGTCAGAGGAAACTCCTCGTTCAAACTGACAACAGATTTCTTTTTCCTTTTCTTCTTTTTAATCTCTGGCCGCTGTGCGATGAGGTTCAAGTCACAAATGTCAGCGTCATCTTTCAAACTCTGTTGACCTTTTGGCTTCGATTTCTGTTTATCCAACTTCTCCCTTTTAGCTTTCTTAGGCTTTTTCTTCTTGCGTTTTTTGGGGTTGTCCAAAAAAGCATTATCTGATGGGATGCTCCCTAACACCTTCATGGAAGCCATCTCTTTCTGTAGGATAAAACCACACTGACTTAATTAAACATCTTACTTTGTATTTCCTATTCCTACAAACTGTACAATGCACTATGTGTGTCCTAAAAAATAATGTTTGGGCACTAACCTAATGCAGTGCATTTTGGGATATCAAAGATGCACCTGAAGTTCTAAACTAAGCTTTCCAGATTCTAAATTATAATCCAGATGATTAATATCCAGATTATGGCAAATGGTGATCAGACTGGTGGTTGGTGAAACTATTAGACCATCACTCACTTGATGAAAGGACGTGATCACGTGATCATTAAACGCTCTCCATCTTTTAACTTCATGTGACGTCAGCATGGCTCTCTCCACAGCCTCTGCATGTGTTTCAGGGCGGAGTTTTCCTTTAAGATACATAAATAGGTTTTAGAACGAAGATTTCAATGTACATTTTAGGCACCTTTCTAGTAAAAGAAATGTTCTAAAGGTGACAGTGAGAAGGAAAGCTACAGTTTAGGCTACCTTATTTTTAGTAGATAAGTAATAATCTCTTTAGGATTCTTTGTAGCGTTATGTTACCAAGCTCAGAAACATAACTGAAACATATTTTGTTTCAGTTTCATATCTGAAAAAAACTGTCGCATTTTGCAACATATTCAGCCAGAAAATTAATTGAATAATTACCTAATTAATTGTCTGACAGGAAAATGTCGCGCTACCAAAGTTGTCGCGAGCTCACCGACCTCACCTGTTCCGGATATCATGAGATGCTAATAGCTGCTTATTTTAACAAGTTTTAACTCATTAGAAATAATCGCTTAAGTCATTAAGCACTTCATGAGGCCATTTGAATGAAAAAGCTGACACGTGCAGCAAGTTTTAAGAAGTGAGAAAACACAACAAGAAATTTACCTGCCGAGCAGCTGCGCGAGGACAAGTTTGGCGCGCGCCTCAGTCATTGCGCATGCGCAGTCGAGTCCACGAGCTGAATTTCAACTCTCACATGACGGCAACATAGTGATATTGTTGCGTGCAAAAGTTTTCGCCCCTCTGGTTTCTCGCCTGGAAATGTTTAAACTTGCCTCCATTTTGCAGAATACTGTGCCATTTAATTTTTATTTTTTTGCTGCAACTTGTTAAAATATTATAGAAATTGAGTCTAATCAGTTATCTTTTTTTTTTTTTGCATCCACACTGACATTCTATGACAAGTTTATCTGAATGTGAATCAGAATCAAATTTATTGTCCCATATGGGAATTTTGTCTTATTTTTCTTTTGTCTTTTATCTGGTTATCAGATTTCCCAGATGGGACAATACATTTGATGAAGTCTCTCTAAGCATCCTCACAGCACTAACCCACATGGACATAAAGGACACTTCAGCAGCAGTGAGGTACAGTAGGTCAGTATGCTTTAGACAGTGCTACATTAGAAACTGACCAGAAGGTGGCGTTGTAGGCTGGTCCGTTTCAGCTTCCTCAGGAAGAAAAGGCATTCTTCAGGTTTCTTGGTGATATGGGCCTTGTTCAGTGGCCAAGAGAGGACCTCAGTCATATAGACTCCAGGAAATTTGAATCTGGGCACTCTGTTCATTTCTACATTGTTTATAAAGTGTTCTGTCCTGTTTGATTTCCTGAAGTCTATGATGAGGATATATAATACTTAAAAAAGCACTGAAGGAACAGAATGTCTAAGAACAGTTTTGGGTATGAGATGTGCTCTAAATGGAAACTTTATACCCCAATGCGAACATAAATTTATAAACAAAAGAAATTAATTATAAGATTCATAAATAAGAATATTTTTTCAGAATAGGAGAAAGGAAGCATGTACTTCTATTATTTTTAGTGTGAGATTAAGCCAATTAACCGCAAAAACATTATTTTCATGACCTGTACCTGTTCTTACCAAGGGTGCCAATAATTTTGGAGTTAACTATGTCTCTGTATATGTCATACAGGTCTCACAAGAATTCCAAAGAGGCCACTCTTCCAATTCCAAAGAGTTTTGAGGACACTATCGTCCTACTCATCTCACGCTCATCAAAATGAAATGCTTTGAGAGACTCCAGTCCAACCTGCCATTCACACTAGATGCAAACGGATCGATGGAGGAATTTTTAAGAGGCTTGAAGTCTCAAGCAGTTTGCTTTGATCATTTTAGTTACAAAATTGGAAAAACAGCTCAACACCATAATAAAAATACTGATCTTTCACACACCTGGATAAAGCATATGTTTTAGCATATTATTATCAATGGCAAACTATCATTTAGAAAGATCAATAATAGAGATCCAATGACACTGCCAAAGAGTTGAATTTATAAAACAAAATGCCAGTGATGTTTACATATACAGCATTTAGCAGATGCCTTTATCTGGGGCGGTTTATAGAAGTGCTTTTGAGTCTCTATCAAAAACACATCCTCATGCTAGTTCACTAGCTCAGGAACTAAGCATGACATCAGTCTAAATACCCTCTTGAGGAAACACAAGACAAGGATTTTATTTTAAGTACCGGATAAACAGTGCTAATGCAAGGGCTTGGTGAAGACAGACAGTGACTCAGCTGTTTGGACAGCCAGCGGAAGTTCATTCCATCACCTGGGTTGAGTTGCAAAAGACAATTTGTAAGAGATAATGTACAGCGAGCTGGTCATTATCGTGAAATCAACCCCAATAGGGTGATGCAGTCTTGAATCAGCCTGAAGGGGTCTATTTTGTAATAATGGCCAGCTCGTTGTCCATTATCCTACTTATTACATGGCTACCTACTAAAGCAAATCAATAATTTGTCACAAAATACTAATTTAAAAATTATCTTATTGATTTAAAATTAAGTTTATTGCTTCCGCTAATGACGTGGTCCATAGTAACGTTCTGTTGTACATAGCAAAAGTCTTTTGTTGTACATAGCAAAGTGGAATGTTGTAAATGACCAATCAGAATAGTGTATTCAAATGAGCCGTGTAACAAAATAACATAATTTAACTTGAAAGAGAGCGCAGACCACTGCCAAGGACAAGAGTTAATTCTTCTATGATATGCATATCTGCAATTGCAACGACTTTTTATGTCTTGATATGTTTCCATTGGAGTCATCATATTTCTACATTGGCTATATTTTGTCACTATTGAACTTGACTGCCATCTCTTGGATTTTAAGATGTATGCATTGTTGAGCACAGATTTCCATCAAGCCCAAATGCCATATCTCTTAACGTTAAAGAAAAAGAAACTCCTCTGGGATTTGAATCATTTGTTAGGGTTGCTTCACTCTTTTCCTGTTTGTTTCCCATAAAAAGCACATGGACCTTTCAGTCATTGCAAAGCCTTACAATTTGCCCATCATTAACCTGAACTATGTTTATTAGATAGATTGGCTAGATAGTCTGTGTATGACCTTGCCCTGCCTTTCTCTGCCTTTGTCTTGCCCTTTGGTTTAGATAATATATCTGATTTCTAGTATTCTGTTTGTTGTTTGAAATTGTTATGCACTGGAGAAGTGTCCAGAAAAAGAAGCTACACCGGTGGCGTGCTGTTCAGGAGGTGATGGACCTATAGTGCCTCTGTGATGGTAGTTTGACAGAGAGGTGGCTACCTGGAAGAGAAATATCGGAATCAGAAATCTTTAATATTAATGATTAATTAATGATTCCATATTTAAAAATTTTTGACCATCAAGAAGCAGTAACTCTCGTTCTTGGTTTCCCTTTACAGAACATAAAAAAAACATTAAACCACGTGATTATGGCATACCTCGAACCAAGCAAGGTATGAATTATTCCTCTGCATTTAACCCATCCAAGTGAACACGCACAAGTGAGAAGTGCACACAGTGGGCAGCTCTATGCTGCGGCGCCCGGGGAGCAGTTGGGGGTTAGGTGCCTTGCTCAAGGGCACTTCAGCCGTGGATGCAGAGGGAAGGGAAAGTGCTGTTCATTCACTCCCCCCACCCACACATTCTTTCTACCGGTCCAGGGAATCGAACCAGCCACCTTTCAGTCCCAAACCCGCTTCTCTAGCCTTTACGCCACAACTGCCCCCAGAAAGAAATCATACAGGCTTCATACATGAAAATAACACATCTGTTTTTTAATTTTTACATGTAGGACTTCCACTGCACTGTGGTTTTATTCATCACATATTACTTGATAAATAACCTGTGATATAGCACGGATCACACAATACTACATATCGTTCACATGCTCACATACCTGTTGAAATGCACATACATCATGTATTATTACATATTACTCACACACTCACATGCGGAAAACATGCAATCACATGTTGAGCGTCTGTGATTTTCCTGTAACAGCATTTTTTTTTACCATATGTACTCACATTCTTGTTTCCATCATTTTAAAGGAAGGGTGTATAAACTTATGCACTCCGTTGCGTGTCTGAGAGTTGGGTCCATGTCTGTTGCACCCACATGGTTGGCATGGAAATAACGGGTGACAACATGAGCCCCATTTTGTCCTGTGAGTCAGTCTCAGTGCTCCCTATCTCTCTCTCCTCCTCCCTGCGTCACCGGGTTCAAGCTCTGCACTGTTTCCTGTCTCAGACGTGACTTTCTCACAAAGGAGGGCACGCTCCTCTTTGTTTTGGGAAAATGTCTTAAAGCAGCTTAAGGCTGTATCACGTCAGCCAACAATAGCTGACATGATTTCCACCGCTGTTCCAGTCAGGCTTCAGGGAGAATGTGGTTCGTGGAAACAGCTCTCAGGGCAGGACTCCTTCAGAATTACGGAAACACACTCTCCTTCTGATTCATGCGGAAAAATAAAACGCTGCTAATCTGTGTTTCTAAAACTGAGAAATCACAGAGAAAGCACGAGAGCAAACATCTAGAGAGACATCTATGTAGATTTAAGTTCAGGTTTCACAGTAATATAATTCACATAATTAAGCTCTGCTTTCTTGGTTTTAAGTTTTACTAATAATAGATCAATTCACATTTCACATGATAGCCTGGTATCTAAATCCAGTGTCGCTACATCATAAACAATAGTCTTTTCACTATCAGTGGTTAATTGCTGCTTTTATGGGGTAAAGGTCACATACATTTCATATGTAATCATGTAGGTACTATGTGGAAAAGCTTGTGAAAGTGCTTTTTAGCATACCATGCCCTGAAATTGCATGTGTGAACTCAAGTAAAGACTTTTTGACATCATGTAAACAATGTGCAATCACATGAAAATAAATGAGTTGTGTGAAAAAAAGGCACGTGAAAATAAAATCATGTCTTATAAGTGAAAATAAATGGATAGCATGCAAAAAAACAACAACTATGTGGATGTAAAGAGATTGTGTGTAAGAAGCATGTGTGTGCACAAAAGCACATGTCCTACATGTGTAAAATTAGTATGTGAAATCACAAAAAAGTCACAAGAAAAATAATCCATGTGTAAGTCACGATAGAAAATAAATTAATCATGAAGAACATCACATGTGAAAATAAATCAATAGTGTGTTCAATTCAAGTAAGAGTAAATTAATCATGTAAAGGTCCGCTACGAAAATAAACTAATAGTGTAAAAATTACACATGAATGTAAACCAAGGTCGCCCATGAAATTAATAAACTAATTCACACTAAATAACACATGAAGTTGAACTGATAGTGTGAAAAGCACATGTGAAAAAGTAGTTGTATAAAAATCACACATGAAAATATGTAAAAATCATATATTAAAAAAATGAATTGTGTAAAAATCCCATTTGAATATATATAAAAATCAGGTCAAATCAATCAATCATGAATATAAAAAAAATCACAGGAGAAAATATAAACATACACCTTTCATGTCAAAAGTCCACAACGAGAAAAATGTGTGAAATTTAATGTGAATATGTCTTAAAAACAAAGTATAAATCTCACATGTGAATCAAATGACAGTTACTTAAGGGTAATGAATGCTAGTCACTCAGTTGGTCATGTCATGTTCGATTGTCAGGACAAAACTGAATTCAAGTGTATGTAATAAATAAAGACACCTGTAGGGACATGATGATCCATCAGTTGTTAGACAACACTTATTATTATTATTATTATTATTATTATTATTATATCAAATTTAACTTCTTACAGTCTTGTTTTTTTTTACTCCATTATATGTCTTAAAGTGTATTACTCAGTAATCATCATGATTTACTCAGTAACGACAGTGAAACTGATAGGAAATTTGTGGAATTAGGGTTGTTACTGGACATGTTGACAGGTTCTGGGAAATTAAAGGGTTAGATAAAGTTGTTACTGTACTTAAATCTGGTTTCCTTATCCAATAAACAAAAATGGCACCAACGGAGCATTCAAAACATAACTGTTTGATGATATAATATGCCCCGTATTGCTGTATGTGGTTATTAGATTAGTATAATAAAAACAAATTGATTAAGATTTATACATTGAATTTGGAATTGTTCTACTTTTGAATGCATCAAAATTTTGTGCATCTGGATCCTCGTTGGTTTTTTGTTGCCCATGTCTGAGCAGTAGAAACACTTTCACTATGTCACTGTTGAAGAAACAGCACGGAAGACAAATATTTATATCTCTAGTGAATGAAAGTGTGAATCGCACACAGGTTATTAGGAGCACGCTGGCTTCATGCCATGTGGACGGTAGACGTCACCATGGTGCTTTGTTTTTTTGTGATGTCGAGAAGATTTAAGGTTACAGCCTGTGTGTCATCAGCATATGCATCTCCAAGTGAGTGTTAAGCTGTTATTGAAAGGAAAGCCCAGAAGACACAGCGTTTAGTCAGTAATGCCTTTTTGTAATGAACCTCACTGTGACCGTTAAAATGTTACCTTATAAGGTGAAGTTGTGGCATCTCGCAATATGCAGTAACTTATTTTTATTTTCATCCTCTTTTTTTCTCGAAGCCGACCACACAGGTGAAGCAGGGTCCCAGCTTCCAGCCTTGAAATAAGCCTTTCCACTTCAACTCAACTCTTTTCAATTCTATTCACTTTTATTTGGAGGGAGCTTTTAAAAACAAAAATCATCTCATAGCAGTTTTAAAGAAATCAGGATGTAGATTTAGATCCCTAATGAATGTACAGTGGAGAGGAAAAGCTCTGTGAGGTAGAACTTTTGTGAGACTCAAAAGAGAACCTGAGTACTGATCTCGGTGGGATAATAAATCTTTACAGTATACCTCCAGATGTACATAAAGTGTGCAGGTGAGTGTGTGGACAGTGCTGCTTGTGTTGGTGCTGCATCTGCAGTCTCATGCATGAAGTGCATCAAGTTTAAACCTGGCATTAGGAGGGATTTTTCACAAATTTAAGGTCCTACGGGTCCACTGCCTCTCCTGAAAGTGACATTTTATGATCCCCTTCCAACAAGCAGCTCTATTGCCCTCACAGTGAACTCCATTTCATGGAATAGTTTACTTCAATGGCAAAGATTCGAACTGGACATGGAGGAAACATTTAGACACAGCTTCCTCATTCTTAATCTTGCATACAGATGATTATTTTCATTTTTTCCACTTTTGATGCTCTGTTCAATTAAATGCTATATTCATTTTTTCCAGCAAATGTTAAAGGAATGACATCGTCTTTAGCTGTGCAGCTGCAAGAACATGTGCCTCTCCTCTGCCAATATTTTTGGAAGCCAAATGTTAAAAGACAGCAAAATTTCAGCACCTCATTTCAGAGAACTGTAATGTCTGCAGGACAAGTAGGTTTTAATCGTGTGTGGTTTGAGTCTCACCTCAGATTCCTCTCTGCCAAACCGTTACAGCAAATCTCCAAATCATCATAGTCAAAAAGAAAGGTTTTCATACCTCACCTGGCTTTCACACTGAAATGAGGAAGTACAATAGGTCTACTTGTGGACACACAGTACTTACACGACACCAACTACATGACATGCCCACTTTACAGATCTGCCATCTTGCACACTATGCCAATCTTAATAGACCTTGGATTACTGTTAAGGTTAGGTTTTGGGTTTGGGTTTGGGTTAGGATATTCTGGCAGTACTTCCAGGTGTTAACACATGTTGTCTCAGGGGGTGTGTTGTGTACTGAAGTGGGTGTGTCATGTTGTAAAATGGGTATGTCTTGTCATCTGCGAGACTGCAGCTTGACCCTCCTGGATGGGTATGGGAATGAAGTTGAAAGACGCCAACTCCATTGAAAAAAAAATGGTAATAATTCTTGTATATACTGTAAAGGTTTCAGATGCTTTCGGTGCAAAATAACATCATCTAGATCCAAAATTGCTGAATAAAGACTTGTACCCTTTTTTACTCAAGGTTGAGAAGGCCCATTTTTCCTGACCTGGCGAGCCAGCCAGGACGGAGCCTCAGGAATAGCAAGACAGGTAGTCCATTTTCTTTTCAGTACTGCTTTTTCTGGAACCCCTATCATTAAAAAATTGGAAAGAAGTTTTAAGGACAAGATTTCTTCACTTAATAACAAGCTGAAGGATTTCAGGTATAATTCTGTACAATTCTGACAAGTAAATGAATCAGAGTGAAATACTGTTGGAAGAGTTGTGACAGAATTATAGGGTGGTTTCTAATGCAATTGAAACAAAGATCTTACAATGTAACTAGTTCCTAAAGTAACCAAAACTTGTGTTGTAGCCAACCTGATGTACCATGCTTCCATTTAAGCATATGGGAAAAGTTGTGGTAAAGTTCTTAAGGAGAGGTTAGAAAAAACAGGAGGAACAGGGACAAACTCTTGTAACAGAAAACAAGCCACTGCACTCCCAGGTCAGTGATACTGTTCTGTCTAGTAAAAATGAGTGATAAGATTTATTTTTAAGGAAAAACAGTGGAGTTAAAAGAAGAAATTGCAGCACTAGAACAAGTCACTTAGATCTTCTCTTTAAAACACAACAGCACAACTTCACCATGCTTGGTATGCCTTCAAATATGTAGTAAATAAACTTACAACTAATGATCCAAACATTTGTAATGATTTCACAGATAGGAATGACTGCAAAGAATATGTTCAGAGTCACACTTCTCTGAATAATTATGCACAATCCCCAGTGGTACCAGAAGGGCTGATCCTGTAAATGTGAGAGTAACGTTAATCCCAGAATTCCAAATGCCCCAGCTGTTTGGACAGTTGTCTCTTACAAAACGGTCTGTTGAAATCCTTGTGCGAATATTAGGTGCATTTCAACCTGGTCAGAGACATCCTGCAGGGTTCTCATCAACTCTGTACAAATTTGTATTATTCATATGCTTGTTTACTCCCCCGCCTTCCTCACATGATTGTTAGAGCATTCTGCCAAAATGTTTCTTACCAGAACAGCAGACAGACAGAAGCTCTAATTGGAATTCTTTGGGCTGATTTGGTTAACTGGAGAAAGAAAACAGAGGTAACAACACATCCAGAGGAACACTCTGTATCTCATGCATCAAGGTTGAAGAAGGTAGAAGACCTTTAGTCATTGAAGATAAATGAGAGATTAGAGCCATAACGAACCATGTGCAGTAGAACAATGCCACACTTCCTATTTCACTGTGTGACCTGTCTACTGATCGCGCCGCCATGGCAACAATATTAGGGATATCAAAAATTCCTTGCCAAATTATGTCATAAATATCTTGAGAGCATGCTGACCAAATTATTTGGTACAAACTCCAAAATGGCTGCCTTCTTATTTCTGTAGGTAATAAATATGAATTTTACAATTCGTCTGTCTCGAAGAGACCCATAGATCTACCAAATTTGGTACATGTTGATGAAACTGGATGCACATAAATAAGAGAAGTGCTTTTGTCAAAACATTACTATCTGATGCGTTTCTGATGCATATGCCAAGTTTTGTGTGATTTTAAGCTTGCCAAGCACCTCAGAAGTGATAAAAAACAATAAACAGACCAAAAACAACATTGTCTTTCACACATGTAGTGCTTGAACTTTAGAACTGTTGGAGCTGTAGAACTGAGGGATCCAGCTGCTGCCTCAGAAAGCTGACGAGGCGAGTGGAAATCTTGTGCATCACCCATCACAGACCAGAACACTTCCTAGCAGTCAAGTCAGGGGGATGTGTCTTTTTGTGAAATGTAGCGAGAGAACAGGACACTCAAGCAAGGCACTGTTTATTTTTTAGCACACAAAGTGAGACAGTGTCACTAATTACCCAAAAGCAGGTGGGCGTATCAAGATCAGTGACAAGCAGTTGTTAGTCAGATCGGAGAAGCTGTATGATGTAATCACATAGAGCATAACATCTGTTAAAGTGCAGGAAGGTTTGCAATGCAATTGAATTTTAACAGTTATTAAAAACTTATCCAGAGCGACTTACATCTTATTTTTATACAAGTGAGTAATGAAGGTTAAGGGCCTTGCTCAAGGGCCCAGCCGTGGCTGGTGCTGGGGTTTGAAATCACGACCGTCCGATCTAGTCCAATGTCTTAATCACTGAGCTACCACACACACACACACACACACACACACACACACACACACACACACACACACACACACACACACACACACACAC
>JAQQZX010000002.1:23658734-23671921 GCA_030068355.1 Notoglanidium maculatum
CGGGGAGAACATGCAAACTCCACACAGAAAGGCACCCTGGGTGACCCGGGGATCGAACCCAGGACCTTCTTGCTAACAACAGCACATGCTTTTTGAAATTTGTTTATTAGCCATTCAAGTCCATGCGTATGAGCTGTTACTATAGAAACGGTAAAATTTTTGAACATTAATATAAACAGGTTACAGCTGGAATTACCTGTGCTGCTGTCGGAAAATAATGCCCACCTTCTGACCAATCAGAATCGAGAATTCGACCGCACTCTCGCATAAAACGAAATAATGCACTGTTAAAAAAATAAAATAAAATTTTTTTAAATGCAAAGATTACGTTAGGTTCTGAGACTTGTTACGTTATTTTATATTTCTTTACTTTATTCATTTTTTTCCCCCCTTTCTGCTCTCTTCATTTTTACTATTTTTGCAACTTTAACTACTCTAATTACTAACAAACTACGTTACTAAGCTTTCATAGATCAAAGCCTTTGACTGAAAATACTTATTAAAATATGGCAGTGCAGTGATTTACAGTAGAGTGTCTTATAGAAGCTGTTTAGAATAAGTGACGTGTGTACACATCTGGAAACTTGTTGAGTACAGTTATGGTTATCGACTTGTTGGAGTTGTTTAGGAACCGTTTTTCTTTATCCTCGGACAGGGCATGTGAGTTCGAGACCTGTCCGTATCGTTAAAGCCGTGGGATCTGGGAGGACATGGCTGCACGGCCGCTTTCTTATGACAGCAACTCGAGCGACACGGAAAACTGCGAGCAGAGATCCAGTTCCCGTCCTCGCCGCGTTTACAGACACCCGAGGTAAGAAGATGTCACGTAAAGACTGTGTACGAACTGCAGCCATCGAGGTGTAACATCAGCAGACTGTTTTCCACATAAAGCCGCTTGTTCCTGATTTTTAGGACAGTTGAATTTATAGTTTAAATCTTTTTTTTTTGTGCCATTTATTTTCGAAAAGAAAAACATTTCCTATAATATACATTATGCTTATTTATTAAATAAATCTCAAAATGAAAAACTGATGCTTTAGAAGAGGCCCTAGACCAAATATACTCGGTCTGGGTGCTAAAACTGGGCGCTTAGAATATAGTTTACATACTGAAACAAGAGCAAAGGGCAATTCAACAACAGTTCATCGGTTTATTCAACACAAGATCGACATGTACATAAACACTGTTAAGAAGCAAACCGCACGAAGAACCTCAAACAGACGACAGGAATAACGACACGAACGAGTAAATCAGCTGACGCAAAAGACCAGCGCTCAAACATGTTAAAAAAAAAAAAACAAACATCTGTAATTGCAGTTCATTTTTCAAGTTAGCTCACTGGGTAAATTAGCATGCTAGCACTTTGCTAGTTTTAAAGTAGTCCATGTTAGGTCTTGTTAGCCTTAAACTGAAAAGACAAGAATTAGCCGGATGAATTAGTTGAATTATATCAACTATGTGGTTTAAAAAAAAAACAAAAAACAAAAAGGCATGTAACTGAGCAGCGTTCAGGTGTGAGGAATGTCAAGGTGTTGTCTGTGACGTTTCTTGAAAACTGCAGATTTGGTCGCTGTTCCTTGCGCTAACCAGCAGGGAAACATTTATACGTGTTTCTTTTTAAGAATGAATAATGCAATTGTTTTCGACAATACAGCTAACTGCGAGGCCTGATCCGTCGCACAAGACCTCACCACAGACTAATCTTCATTCAAACTAATCTTTACCACCAATATATTGTAACAACAGATATTTTTGACATTTGGAAAACTACTGCTTAGTCGTGTTTTTTTGCAGTGTAACGCACATAATTTTTTATTTCCGTAAGCTTTTTATTTAACTCACTCTGTTAGAAAAAAACAAAACATAGTGCGTTGTGACTAGTTTTATTATTACACCCTGAACATGCACCTGATCCTGAGGCCACCGCTCCGGCGCTACAAACCGCACTGCGAACGCAGATTTCGGATTAGGCCCGAGTGTGACCTTAAGCCGTAGTTCAACCTCGTACGAAGCCTCAGTTTGCTTTTTTTTTTTTTTCCGGTTTAGAAATTTTTGGTCAACCGCAAAAACTCTTTGAATGAATAATGATTCCATTTCCCACTGATCACATTAAATACTGTTTGTTTCTGGTAATGTAGTATACCGTCTGTGACACTTGCATAGTTGGCTGACGCTCGTATCCAAAAATCGGCGCAGGATCCAAACGAGCGGTTAAAGATTCACCTTCTGACCTGTAGCTTCTAGACTTAACCACAACTGATTTAACCACCTCTATTGGTGAAGTATCTGGTACTAAAAGACAAGCATATAAAAAAAAAACCAACTTAAAGCTAGGGTAGATCATTTTGAAGAAACCATCTAGATTTTGAAAGTGTCCAAAAATCCTCTCAGCCCTCCCTCTAAAGCCACGCCTCTAACACATGAACGCACACCGCCTGACTAGCGCACGAGGACGGGTCCACGAGAGAGAGCGCTGGGGTGAGGAGCACGTCGTCGTCGTCATATCCAACTACTTCATGTCTCGTTCACATGTAAGAAAACACCTAACATGATCACAATGAGTGTAAACATGGGTAATCAGGCAGGCGGACCATCCAGCCATTTCATTCCAACCAAATGAAACGAGCCGACGCTCTTTTTACAGCGACGTTTTTCTTTTTATCCTTTTTATTGTCTGAGCATTTTATTTATTCATTGCTCTAGGGATGTATGATTTATAAGAAATATAACAAAAATAATGCTTCTGAAAAAAGTACCTACCCTACCTTTAAACTCAAAAGAGGGTTTGTGTTTGTGTAAAATAGACACACGTTAGTAAATGGGACTAAAAACAATCCACTAATTTTCAGATCATGGCCAGGGACATCGTTCCCATTCTCCCTCGTACCTAAAACGCTGGATTTTCCCATCATGCACTGCGGTATTGTTTTGTGGCATTGTTACTAACATATCTCAATACAGTGTTTTGCTGCAAAATAAATACTCTACATTTGTCATCCAATGGAATAAACTTTGCGCTCAGATGAATAATTTAATGAGTTACTGAAATATTCCTTTCTCTCTCTCTCTCTTTTTTTTTTTGTCCTGTGTCCCTGTAAAAGGACTCGGTGGATAGGATCAGAAATTTGTGACATTTTATCAACTGCTTGTTTATCATTAACAAACTTTTTAAATATTGAGAAATTCCGTCTCAAGATATAACGTTAAAGTTTAATGACGAGCCGGACGAAGGGCATAGCAAACCCTTTTTCATTTCTGACTCTCCAAATTAAGAATGGAGCTATTTTTAGCCAGGCTATTTTTACTCACTGTTGCCTACCAGTCGTCTGTGTGAGTCTCGTCTCGTCTCGTCTCGTCTCGCTACAATAGAAGTCATAACACTTCATCATTTGGCTCTCACATTGCACACCCTTTATTCTTTCCTTTCTCCCACCACGCACGCCAAACGGTCATCCAGAGATCATTCGTCTTTTCAAAATGTATTCATCACTGACCTCATCAGGCACACGGCGTGTCTTTAACCGCGCACACTGTCCGTTCGCTTCGACGAGTCGATTCATTTGAACTCTCACACAGACTCGGTGGTCCACATCTGTAGTGTTATACTTTTTGACAAGGTCAAGGATGACTCGTTTCTTCCACAATCAAGAAAAGATGTTTGCTATAATTGTCCTCATGTTAGAGGTCGTAACAGATTATAACATAATATCTAAACTGAAATGAGATAAAGGTATTTGTGATATTTTATATTCTCTTATATTTATATTTTTTTAACAATGAGCAATTTCATTAGGTGGATAACGTTTAGGTTTCATATGTATAATTTAGAGAAATTAAAATCTTTTAACATATATTTTGTTCGTTCATTATTGTGTTGTGTTTGGATTTCACAAATAAGCAGGAGATCAGTGGGCACAGTGACGGAGGGTTTAAGTTCAAGGTCATGTTGACGTCCTTTATACAGACAGGAATGCTTTTATTTTTTGTGGAGACTTTTGTGACACTCATGTGCTTGTCGAACGTCTCATTCCAGATTTATTCCCCCTTTGCTGTTATAAGCTTCACTCTTCTAGGAAGGCTTTCCGCTAGATGTTGGAGCGTGGCTGTGGGGATTTGTGTTCATTCAGCTACAAGAACTTTAGTGAGGTCAGGTACTGGTGTTTTGTTAGGAGGCCTGAGGTGCAGTCAGTGTTCCAGTTTAGTTCTGTGCAGGATGCTCGAGTTATTCCTCTCCAACCTTAACACACCATGTCTTGATTGAGCTTGTTTTGTGTACAGGGGCGTGGTCATGCTGGAGCAGATTTGGGCCTCTTGGTTCCAGTGAAGGGAAATTGTAACGCTACAGAATGCGAAGACATTCTGTACAATTGTGCGATTCTAACTTTGAGGGAACTGTGTGGTGAAGAGCCGTATATGGGTGTGATGGGTCGGGGTGCACATACTTTTGGCCATATAGTGTAGATGCAGGTATGAACTGATGTCGTGAGAGGGGAAATGAAAAGTGTTGTATTAAGTGTACCATACGATTGGTCCTAGGAATCATTTGGATTTGTCGCGTTACTGCTTCATTCCTAGTTTGCATGAAGTCGATGTGTCGCTTTCCGCTGAAGTCACGGTTCTACATTGGTTATGTTTCGTCAGTATTGAACTTTACCGCAACCTACTGGATTTTAAGATGTGTGGCATTGTTGAGCTCAGACTTCTGCCAAGGCCGAATGCCGTGTTCCACGACGTGACAAGTGAAATTCATGGGGCCGCGCAGCGAGACGGCGCTGAAATATATTGGGTTCTTTCTTGGCCCATGCTACACCCTGCCACAGCGTTTCATGGAAACGGGTGTGGCACGTTTGGCGTAATCTTGCTTACAGGTAAACAAACCATGCCGAAAACAGAACCTCCTTGGCGGTTGCGCATCACTTTCTCACTTGCTGGTGTGAAAAAAAAATGAACTGTGCTGTCTGGGTGGGCGGGGCATAATCTATCTTGCCTGTCAATCACAGCAAGACTAGCCAATCGTGAGCGTCTTATCAGTAAACAAAATGAGCTAGTTTTATGTTGTGGGGGGAAAAAACATTTTTGTGTTGCTCCACTTTAAGATTTTTTTTTTCCACATCCGGTCTTCTGTATGCATTCTGTAAAGGCAATTAAACCCCAGTACAGTGATGTGATGACGCCCTGCCACACCCCGTGCTGCTCGCGCCTCTGTAAACATCATGGGTGTTTGTTTAAAAAAAAAAAAGCAACTTTCCAAATCCTTCGTCGTAAAAAGAAACAAAAGGAGTCGATTCACTACGACCGATTTTGATTCACCTGCGGAGTGAATCACCCGTCACTCTACAATCCGGTGGCGCGTGCTTTGTTTCCTTTCTTTTTCTTTTTTTCATAGCGCACGTGCTACGTCAGCAAGGCGCCGTGCAGCCATTCATGCCTCTCGCGCTCTCTCTCTCTCTCTCTCTCTCTCTTTCTTGCTCGCGCTCTCTCCTTCCTCTCCTCTTCCTCCGGTGAATGACTCGCGCGGACACCGCAGCCGCAACAAACAAACGAACAACGCGCGCGCGCGCACACGCACACACGAAACCCCGCTCGGAATGATGCTGAAGTTGGAGTTGGAGAGGAATGCCCGAGGATGCGGAGTCGTGCCGGAAGCCTACGTGTGGTGAAGGCGCTCACGTGCTGCTCTGCGCGTGCATCCCGCACATCGTCCCGCACCTCGCGCACATCCTGCCGCGCTGCTTTGTCTTCACGGAGCCGCGCGAGACGCAACGCCGGTAAGGTGCCGTTTCAAAGCTTTCGGGATGAACAAAGGGAGCTGTTTCTGTTGTACACACCTCCCTCTCTCTCTCTCTCTCTCTCTCACACACACACACACACACACACACAAAGAAAGGAGGAATTGTGAAATAAATAATGGCACCCCAGTTACCTGGTTTAAAAGGTCGAGTATTTAATTTGAGACCTGATATTTATTCCCTCCCCCTTTGAGTAGTCTAACAGCACGTGGAGCACCTTTCACTGGAGGAAATGTCTGAATGCTGCTAATGTTTTAGGTCCTAGCAGATAATCAGGATGCTGTGTTTTGACCCCTTGTGGAAGGAGGAACAATGGAGGCAGAGTGAAGCGTCTCATCTACAGCAGCTCCTTATGTTCATGGGTTAGGTGTCCCGACGGCGTAAACCCTCGGTTAACCCTTCCGTGCACAGCATCCTTCAGTTTAAACCCGTTTTGAGGAAAATATACAACTTGAATCGCCTCCAAATCATTTAAGGTCAATGATTATTCTGATTTCTGTTGCTTTCTAGATTATTTGTCGTTCTTAACGCAGCGGTGTGTCTCACAGAGTCTTCACTAATGTAATACACGAGATCACAAATTAATTTACATTTTTTTTACGTCTTTGCCACTTTAACATCTTTCAAATGTATTATTTAACTATCTTTAAATTATTCCTATTGTTATGGAAGATACATCAGGAATATTGCCAGATTTCCTATATGGTATTTTCTAGCATAGTTTTTTCTTAACCTGAATGTTAAACCCCATCAAATTTTCACTCATGTTATTTTTACACTTGGACACTCCGTTTACTTTTAATACAAATGCTGTTTAGGAGGAAAAAACATCATGCGACGTACAATTTTAACTAATGTATGTCTGCTTTTAAATAATTCATGAAAGGCATGAAAAATGGAGAAAGGAATAGGGAAGCTTGGCCTTTAGAGGTTTGTAACCCGTACCATTAAGTTCATGCCTTATGATGTCGAGTTCATGTGTAAATGGGGTTAAATTAAGTGTAAAATGAGTCAAAATGTTTAGAGCAGGGATTAGCAAAAAAAACAACAACAAAAAAAACATCACTGGAAAAACAAAATCAATCTAATTTGTTTGTTCCAAGTGCATAACTGGTTAATAACATTTATTTTTATTATTTAAAAAAAAGTAAAGACTAAAAACGGAAACAGGTTCCAAACAGGCCTAAATCCCTGTCCAGAATTTTGTGTGATGGGTACCTGCTCCAACCAGGGCTTCGAACCTGTGTCCTTTCCTCGATATTTGTGGAAACTGCTACGATGCAGTTTTGATACGTTTTTACCACTGAATCTGATGCGATAGGATTTCTGTTGTAAGGCCAACGATATGATACTTGACAATACCGCTGAATCTGATCTCGTACCATTTCTATTCTCAGGGCAGCAAGCCGATATTTTGATGATGCCAGCGAATCTTGATACAATTCAATTTCAGTTACAGTTCAATTTCGATCTGCTACAATACGATTTTGTATCTTAAGGCAGCGATTTGATATTCGACAATTGTTCCATGTAGCTAAAAACACACTTCGTTTTAAATTGAAGGCTTTGTAAGAACAAAAACCTAAAATATCTCCCGTGCATAGAAACATTTTGAAATTAAAGTTATTATTGATTTCACAATATTGCAAAAAACATTTAGCTTAAGGCTTCAGCTGTGCTTGCTGTTCATGTTCTACACCACGCTATATCCCTACAGACTAACGTGCACCTAGTTTGCAGTTTAGCTTTGAATTTATAGCTACTGGAGCGTAGTGAGGTTAGGTAACGTTTGCCCAGAGAGGAAGTGGAAAGTCCAGAATCCATCATCACTGAACAAGACTTTCAACTAATATAAGAGCTATTTTCAGCTTATTCATCACTTATTTAACCGGTGGAAAAATCACACCCTGTGAACGCTCCACTGGGTTCGCAGCAGGCTCGTGTCCGTGCCCTACAGGGGAGAAAGTATTGCGTATCAGTCTGAGCGAGGACGGTAAAGGCAAACGTCCCGAGCTCAAACCACGACGCCAGCACCAGCACCGTCCGTCATCTCTCTCTCGCCCCGAGGCTTTTCTTCAGCGTCATCATATCGGGTAATGCGGTCTCTGAAGACGGAGGCACTTTTCATTAAAAGCATACGCGCTCTGCGAACAAGGTGTGGTTGCTTTCAGGAATAAATCCTCTTCCCTAGACGCTGACGGTTTTTAAAATTAACGGGTCGTTCTGTTGCGCCGTCGTATGGAATACTTCCACGTGTTCCGTCACGGCCGCGTTCGAGTGACTCGGTCAAGGGCACGGTCTGTTGTCCTCGTCAAAAGCTTCTCTTTCACTTTCACTGAGGAGAAGGAGGTTTCTTTTGGGCGTGGTTCGATTTTTACTGACCCCAAAACCCACATCAATGCTACTCAAAAGATATTTGAAGAGAAATCAGGAAGTCGTGGTCTAACCAGGCATCTAAACGGCTCCAGAGTTCTCTGGGGCTTACAGCAGGACCGCACGGTGGGCGGAGCATCTCTCAGGAGGTTTTTTAAAGTGAAAATAACGCATTTTAATGAGTTTAGCTGTGGAGTGGCGTGCAGTGGAGACTGCTTCCTTACGTAGATGTTAAATAAAACGTTTCCTTACAGAAAACCTCACCAAACCCACGGTTATACCCTTCTCTTACATAACAGCGTTTCAGATCTGTCCATCATCACGCTGAGGTGATTTAGAGCGTCCACCATACAAGGAAGAGCTCCCGCAACCTTCCGACCAATCAGATTAGAGAATTTAACAGCACTGTGGTATAAGTAACACATTTATCGTAGTGTGTCTCATGTTCTCCTAACACTCTCTCTCTCTCTCTCTTTGTGTGTGTGTGTGTGTGTGTGTGTGTGTGTGTGCGTGCTCCCCGCAGCAGTGGCACTCGGCTGCGAGGCTCTCAGCCGCACGGCGGGGTGGTGAGGATGAGCGTGCACGGGGCTGAGCACTGCAGGGAGAGGCGTCGCTCTGGAGATCGCTCCAGGGATTCCTCTCACGAACGGGCCGAGGGCCAGCTCACACCCTGCATCAGGAACGTCACCTCACCTACACGTCAGCAGCTCAGCGGTGAGAGCCGTCTTCATGCACCAGCACATAAAACACGTACCTTAGATCACGTCTGATAATCACGTATCTCTGTACGTTTTAAACAAACAAGTGCCTCCTGATATTTATATCTCAATAGGTTGTCCTAAAAGATTAATTGTACGTTCAGATCTCTAAAATCTAATAAAGCAGACCATCTTTAGGATGTAAAAATAATAATAATAATAAGAAGAAATCAGGTACAAAGCCAAGACAGGTATATTTGAAAAACAATCCCGCTTCTTACACGACTGCCTAAAGACATCAATAATTTGAGACAAAAATATTGATTTAAAAATTATTTTATTAATTTAAAATTGATATTATTGCTTTCACAAACAACGTGGTCCATAGCAACAGTCTGTAATGCGTAGCAACTGCCTGTTAGACAGAAATAACAGCCTGTATGCCTGAATGCCATAACTGACCAATCAGAATCGAGCATTCAATGACGTGTTAAAGGTAGCCGACACTCGACTCCTCATAATCTTCTTCCGTGACAATGTCTTCCATCTTTATTACAAATAAATAAGTAAATATAAGTAAATAAACAAAAACAACCATTTGGATTCTGGCAAGGCTGAGCTGGCATCTTTAATATAAACCTGTGATTTACAGCTGCACTACTGTTATAGAACATTAATCAACACCTCCTGACCAATCAGAAGCGAGATATCAACAGCGCTTTGGTATAACGACAGACCCCGTGCGGTGCATCGTGAAAATGGCTTCGGACATCCTGTCATATCATCCACTCGTGTTGTACAGACGCATTTGTATATTTATATACGCACTAACTGGTGTCGCGCCACTGCAGATCGAGAGAGAGAAGCGGGATCTTGGTCGAGGTCGGCGAGTCCCAGGCCTCAGAAAGGCTCCGGCTCCTTCTGCGCGGATTCCCACAGTAAACCTCACGGCTCGGACATGGTCTACGTGTACGAAAACGTGAAGGAGGGCTCTCGGAGCATGAGGACAACGGAGAGGGTGACGCTCATCGTGGACAGCACACGCTTCGTCGTCGACCCCGCGGTCTTCACCGCTCAGCCCAACACCATGCTCGGCAGGTCAGCCTTAATGTCTTTAATAGTGTGTGTGTTTTCCGTCTTGAAACATTTTGAATGCTTTTGATGATAAATAAGAGTAATAATTCATGACGTCGGTGTGTAACTTGCTTTAAATACAAAGTATTGAAGTTTGTAAGGGGTTTATATAGTACAGCTCAGAGATCTGCCCCAAAGTGTGCGATTCCTCTCGGATCACGCCATAACCATTTTTTATTTATTAAACAATGACGCATCAGTTTTTACACGTACACTACCAGTCAAAAGTTTGGACGTAGATTACGTAGTCATTATTTGTGTCACGGAAGGTCCTTGAAAAATGTTAGTTCCTGTTCTCACTTATATTATGGCAGCTAGAAAAAACGGTCGTTCCCTCACCTTTTTTCTTTGCCCTGTTTAGGTTAAGCCAAAAAGAAAAACCGCAGCTTGTCACGTTAACGAGAAACCACAAAGCGTAAAAACTCCGCAGTCCTGAAGGCTTCCGAAGAGTCCGATTCATTTCCTGTAACAGCCGCTCTGATGGTATTCAAGGCTGTCGCACAAACGACAGGTTTACGTTAACACACTTGTTCGAATACGTTGTCGTTTCCATAGCAACAGCTCGTTCGTAGCCGGACACTCCGGATAACGGAAGGCGAATAAGAACAGATTTAAAGAAATCGAAAAAGAGAATTATGCATTTGTTGATCTGGCGACATGTTGAGGTAGCACCGTGGCGGCGGGAGCTAACCGTTAAAAAGCGACGTTCGTTAATAAACGTAAAATTTTAATTAAAAGTAATAAAACACTTGCTGTTATAAGGAAACAGTCTAGCCTGCTGCGGATTATTTTCCTATAACAAGACGATCCGTCCTGTGTTAATCAACTCGCAGGCGATGATTTTACACAAAAAGAAGTATCAGTGCTCACACAGGATGACTCTGCAGAGCTTCTTTGCTGACCTGGGCGACATTTAAGGTGTGTTTAAACAGAACAGGATTGAAAGAGTACCGTGTGTGTGTGTGTGTGTGTGTGTGTGTGTGTGTGTGCGCAGGATGTTCGGAGCTGGGAGGGAGTACAACTTCACCCGGCCCAATGAGAAGGGCGAGTACGAGGTGGCCGAGGGCATCAGCTCCACCGTATTCCGAGCCATCCTGGTGAGTGCGCCGCGCGTCATAAATCCTTTACTTATAGTCTACAGGGTTTAAATATCACGGCCACGCTGCATTTAGAGCATATTGATTCAGTTTTGAATTAAACTGCGGTACTCGTGACCTAGGATAAAAACTGAGATTCGGCACAGAATGTTCCGGTTCAGCGTCAGTGCCTGAGAGTTAACGCTTGTGTAAATCACTCACACGTCCTCTCGACTGTTCACATTCCGACATTATGATCGGTCTCTGTTTGACCCGTCAGTGTTCATTCTGTCAGCGGAAATTTGACTAGTATTCGTCGACTTTTTTAATTTAATTACTAAATTGTAAGACAACGAAAATGAAAACGTGTTTGAAAAGGAAAACGACGGCGAAATCTCCGTTCATCGTGACGAGACGGAGCAGACGGGCGGACGTCCTGGCTTACTCCGCAAAGGAGTTTTTACAGCCCGGAGAAATATCCTTCAGCACTGTTTTTATACTAATGATAGATTTATATTACTTTCCCTGTTTGATGTTCCTGACCGTAGTGAGAGAACGTAAGTAATATCGTTTCATGCAATATTGCTTCAAATAATATTTAAATATTTGAACTGTCATTCCAACTGTAGTGTGCGTAAGTGAGGCATCTTGTAAAAAGTTTTTATCTCCTTGCCATATGATGAAGTGACCATCGTTTTGCAGTTTTCTTCCCCTATTGCTCTCGCAGCTGTAATTAGAGTCTAAGCATTCGCCCAATCTTCAGGAGATTGAGAGTTCACGATAAAGCCACAGCCATCCGTACACGCGCACTCTGTGGATGGGAGGGGCATATTTTGTCAATCTCAGTGACACCAGCCATTCGTAGGAGTCTGAGTTCATGTATGCGGAGGAGGGCAGATAGCGCTGCTTCAAATGTCTTAAAGGAAGCACACATGAGCCTTCCCTTTTTGTAAACCAAATGGAGTAAAAATGAAAAACAAATTGGCTCCATTCGCTGCTTATTTTTCAAAACTGAGATATAGAAGTGTGATGCAAGTTTGTACAGAATTCTCTTCATGAATTATCTTTACGCATTTACTGTGACACCAAGATTAAAAAATACTTTACGGTGTGTTAGTAGTGGGACAGAAGAGCAACGATTCGCTACCTTTTCATCGTGTACACACACACACACAAGATATTTTAACAAAATCAAGGACAATAACCTGTTCACCAGTTTTCAGACTTGCAGCTAATCCACAGTGAGTGTGTCCCGATGAAACACCAAGCTTGTTTTGGAGTTTGTTCAGCGACAACTAACGCGGCCGTGTCCTTTCTAGTACGCCCTGGAAAAAAACGTAACAAAGTAGCTATGATCTCCTAAAGCTAACTAGTTAAACGCAAATGAAAGACCAGACTAATCTGACCTACAATCTCTACTACATCTTTTCAAACTTTATTTTTCTTTGTAATGTCTCACTATACGTTTAATGACTAGAGAAGTTAAGTTCTTCCTTTTTTGCATGGCGAACATTAATTGGGCACTAATCGCAGAAAGGCGCCAACATTGTGAGCGGGGAACCGAAGAACCACCTGCGCATTAATCAAATGAGGAATCATCCGAGCCGATCGTTTGGATTGGTCACTTTACTACGTTATAGCTGATTTGCATAATCAGACTCAATCCCGAATCAGACACTGCTGAAATCTTGGCTCTGTCTCACAAATTTCCTTTTTAATCTCGTCAGATATGATGGCTGTAAATGAAGCGGCGCTAGATTTAAAAAAAAAAAAAAAACAACCACCACCTTTTTTAGGTTTGTATCCATGGTAATTATTTGTTATTAACAAAGATTAGTACCTCAGTTATTGTTGGATTTTGATTTCCGCACTCAGCTGTGTGTGTCTGGAGTGTTCAGCAGAGGGAGAGAGAGGAGAGAGAGAGTGGGAGAGAGGGAGAAGAGAGAGAGGAGAGGAGAGAGAGAGAGAGTGGGAGAGAGGGAGAAGAGAGAGAGAGAGAGAGAGAGTGGGAGAAGAGAGAGAGAGAGAGAGAGAGTGGGAGAGAGGGAGGAGAGAGAGAGAGAGAGTGGAGAGAGAGGAGCGAGAGTGGAGAGAGAGAGTGGAGAGGAGAGAGAGGA